>WEIU01020709.1:17656-55537 GCA_013389925.1 Aegithalos caudatus | reverse complement strand
GGTGGCCAGCGCCAGGGCCGGCCTGGCCTTCGTGGCGCTGCGCGGCGAGCGGGGCCGCTACGTGGCCGTGCCGGCTTGCGAGCACGTGTTCGTGTGGGACACAAGGAAAGGAGAGAAGGTGGGAGCCGGGATGCGGTGCCGGGGAGCGGGGCAGGGCTGGGGTGCGGCGTGCGGGGCTTTTAGGCCGCCTGGAGCGAAGCGATTTGTGCTACTGAGCGGCGTTTGGAGGGAAGCGACGCCTCCACAGCCTCCCCGCCTCTTGGGAAGGGCGAGCACAGCGTGAGGTTGGGTTGTGGAGTGGGTCTGCAGCTCTGGCTGCGTCCTGGCCCATCGTGCTGGTGTCTTCAGTTCTCCAAGCTGGTCACTGGACTAAAAGGATTCTGCATCGCGTTACCTTTTGGGTAGTCCAAAATATACTGCAATGTTGGATGCTTACAAAAAAGTCTTTCTAGGTACAAGAAAGTAATTGGCTATTTCTGTGTAAAGGGTTTATAAGGGTTGCATTTGTTGAATTCAACGGGTAGCACCAGCACACACAGAACGGGAGAGGCTGTGGATGATTTGCATAACTGATATCTGGAATGCAGCAACTTTCACCTTTGTTTTCTTTTGGTAGTAACTTACAGCCATGAGTTGCTCGAAGGAGGGAGTGGTGGTCCTGCTTCTCTGCTCTTACTATGAGAATAATTTATTTTATCTCGACTTGGTCCTAAAATGGCTAAATCTCACTGTGGGTCCCTTGGGATTTGCCTCAGGACCTCAGTTGTGGAAGAGTCATTGCTGCCACAGTAACTGGAAAGATGCTTCAGGTTTAGCTGGCTCTGTGAATGTTCTTGGATCTCATAGAGTTTGTGAATTGGCTGTGGAACTGGGCATCCCATGTAAAAATTTTATCCCATAGGGAGGTTGTGAGCTGTAACTTTAAGGACTTTGCCACACTGTCTCCTGTGAGATTCAGAAATCACCAGAAGTACCGCTGTCCACTACAAACTGAAATCTGGTCTTGTTTCACAGCCTCTGGAGTGCTGACTTCTGTTATGTTGTTTTGGAGACATTTTTATCATTCTCAAGTTCTTGTGCATTCTGTGGAAAAGCTGCTATCCTATACCTGAGAAAGGCCAGGCAAGAGAGGATGGAGTCAAGAAGAAACTTTCCAACTTTACTCTCAAACAATATTTCTTACTCTCTGGCATTTAATATGTGGGGGCAGAAATTTCAGGTTCTGAGTTCCAGGGCTCGTTCTGCACTGGTTTCCTGTTTGATTGTGAGACATTGTTTCCCATCTAGCTGCTGTTTGCCTTGGAAAATGGGGTTAATGATACTGTATTTGGTGCAGGAAGTTGAAAAATGAACTTATAAAGTGACAGAAGTGCTCAGTTGGAAGTTCAGAAGAGTAGCCTATATTTTCTCTGCTGTGTGTCTTACTTTGACATGTAATTTATCAACATTATACATGTTTTGTCTCCTAAAAATTGCAGGTTCTTATCCTTAAGGGTCTCAAGCAGCAAGTCAGTTGCCTCTGCCCCTCTCCAGATGGGTTGCACCTGGCTGTTGGGTATGAAGATGGAGCAATCCGTGTCTTCAACCTCCTCAGTGGAGAATCGAGTATCACTTTCAATGGGCACAGAGCTGCAGTGACAGCCCTGCAGTACGACCACCTGGGTGGCAGGCTTGTGTCTGGCTCAAAGGTGAGGCTCTGACATCTGGAGCACGACCCTTTCACAGAGGTGCCCCATAGGGAAGGCTGACCTGCACTGAAATGTTCAGTATTTTATGTGTGGCCTCAGCCCATGGCCAGAGGATGGCAGTGAGAGGAGCTGGGGGAGCAGCAGGGGATGCAGTCACTAGAAGGGCACTGGTGGAGCTGTTAAAGTGAAGAATCTTGTGAGATCAGGAATAGCAAAAGTGTCTCAGGCTGGGATGATGGTATATTTCTCAGTCTGACTGCACCTTTGGGGAAGCATTGTCACTTGCAGGAATCATCCTTTTGGTTCAGAGTGACAAAATGTGCTCTCAGGTAATCTTTTCAGTCTCATGACAGAAGTTTTGCAGAGACAAGGGCCAGTCCCATGGAGACACTCTCTCTGTTCCAGGATACAGAAGTCATCGTGTGGGATGTAATCAATGAGAGTGGCCTGTACCGGCTGAGGGGACACAAGGATGTCATCACTCAAGTCCTTTTCTTGAAGGAGAAGAACTTGTTGGTCACTTGGTGAGCCAGACTAAGAGTAATTGTTGATCAGGAAAGCAGGCATGGTTGTACATGCAATTTAGATATCCTGTGTACTATAGTCATCTGTATTTTCCTTCATGTCTTGTGATATCTCACACCCACCAGCGTCTTTGCATATGATTTTGTCACATCCACATATTTTTAAGTTTGGTGCCTGAATCCAAGAGTTAGAGCAGCTGAAATGGCCATACTGAAAAAAGTGTTTGGAAAAGGATTTGACTTTTCTTGTAAGCTATAAATACACAAATTGATTGAAAGATGATGGTTTTTTACTTGATTTTTAGTTATTCAACTAAATGAGCTGCAAGTTGACTGAAGCCCTTTAATTATAAATGGTTGACAGGAGATACTCTTGCTGAAATATCAGTCACTAATTTTTTACTTTCTAATATGCTATTTACTAGCTTAATAGAAAAGTGCATGCAATCAGTTCAGTTTAAAATAATTACAAGGGTTTTTTTTTTCAGATGGAAAAAGTAGTATTTTGTTGGTTTGGTAGATGATACCCATTACTTAATGCCATTTCAAATATTTGGAGTCATTGACTTGACATATCTTCCTGTAGCATTACTGTGCCTTTTTTGTTTGGCTTGCAAAATTCAAAGTTTGAGCAGCTGTTGAGCAGCTCTGTGATACATTCTGACATGTTTTAGATTTTTTTGTTATTTCTACCACTTAGAAAAATGGTGAGCTCTAGAGTCTTCCCTCATGTCTGAGTTTTTCTTTCTTTGTTCCAGTGCCAAAGACACACTGGTGAAATGGTGGGATCTGGACACCCAGCACTGCTTCAAAACTCTGGTTGGACACCGAGCTGAGGTAAAAAGGGGATGTGTGGGAGCTGTTGGGCTGGAGGGACTTGGGATGTCATGGCTCACTCTGGGCTTTCCTTGCTTTCAGGAGTTGTAAGCTGGCACATCATACATTTGACTTTCATTAGGCTTTAGGAGTGAGCAAATTCCAAGAGCTATTGTCAGATGCAGTGGGTGACAATTCCAATCCACATGTCCGTAGAGGAGGTCCCAGCTAGATCCATTCTCTATTTGGTTGCTGTTTAAATAAGTTAAAAATGCTGTGCTTTTTAAATGATAGTTAAAGGAGTCATTTCCTCACATTGTGCCTCTGGATAGGTCTGGGGGATGGCTTTGCTGTCCAAAGAGAAGCGTCTGATCACTGGGAGCGGTGACAGTGAGCTGAGGGTGTGGGATCTCACGTACATCCAGGAGGTAAGACATTCCCTCTGTAACCCCTCAGCCCCCCTGCCCAGCTGCTTGTCTTTGAACTGAGATGGAGCTGGAACACATTCAGATCTGATGGGTTCTGGGAAACAGCCAAAGCAATGTCTTTGCTATCTGAGGGGTCCAGAAACTGCTCATGGGATGGGCTTTGGTGTTTCCTGTGTTTTGAACTTTCAAGTGAAGCTGTGAGAGCACTTCCAGAATGAGATTTTTGCAGTATGTCAGATCTTCTTCCTGCCTTCTGACTTACAGAGGAAGACAGTCTTATGGGTGGATGATAGTCATGGGAGCACATGGAGTGCTTGGTGCCTACAGGAGTGCTGTAGGACACTCCAGTGTATGCTAACCAGTTGTATCTTGTCTTGGTTTGGGAAGACAGGTATCCGTCCAGGAAAACTGGAGTTTTCCCGGAATAGAGAATGTAACCCCTCCCCCTTCCCTCCAAATTATTATAATTTCGCAATTAAGGGCTTTCAGGCAAAATTATGGAAAGGATAACAATCTCTTTACTAATATTATAACAGTGCAAACAAAACAGTAACTATTACAGAAATAATACTAAACAGAAAAAAAAACAAGGCGAGACCTTAAGAGTTTTTGCTCTCACAAAAGCTCGAGGCAGTCCAGTCTCACTGTGGAAAAAACCCCAGGCTGGAGACGGTGAAGCAATCCCGGGGCGGGGGGTGAGTTCTGCTCTGCGGTGGGAGCTGGAGCGGCGGGGGTGCCCCGGCAGGGGGGACACAGCGTGTGTTCCGGGGTTCAGGAGGTGAGAATGGGAGATTTTTCTCAGGATCAGAACCAGTGAAGAAGATGATTCTTGTCCCGAAGCAGCAGCAGCAGCAACAGCAGCCACGACACGACCTGCCTCCCCGAAGCCAAGGAAACCACACTCCCCCCAACCCAAAAAACTTCTCTCTCCCCCCCACCCTTTCCTGCCAAGCACTCATGAGCACCCATAAGCCCCCAGCAATTAGTTACCTAGCAACCTGATGGGACAAAATTCCCACAGTAAAGAGAAACAAATTCAACCCTCAACATATCTCCAGGGAAATGAGCCAGAAACCACAAGCTGTAGCTCTTGAGGTTTAAGGTACTCCTTTCGGGTTTTTTTTTCCTGTGAGCAGGTAAAAGATCCTGATGAACCAGAATTCAAGAAAAGCAAAGGGCCTTCTTCACCTGCAGCAGAAGAAAACACTGAAGAGGATGAGACCTTAGAGTTGGATGAGCATCCTGAGGAAGTAAGATCAGTTTTCCATGCTGTCTCTGAGCTGGAGTTTCTAGCCCCATTTGCATCCTGAGTGTCATATTTAGCCTGTTCGGGAAAACGTGATAATTCTTGTCTTGCTGTATAACAACTCCCTTAGCAGCAGTTGCTGCCTCTTCTACCTGCAAAACATCAGCAGAAGTATGGGTGTCAAAACACCCACAGATTTATTCTCCACTGACAGTTTTTCTTTGCTTTCTATTTGAGAAGGACTAGCAAATGTATAAATTTAAACAGTGCTAATAGTTCTCTTCCATCAAACAACACAGAAATAAAATAGTTCCTAGCTGGTTGACAGCTGCTGAGTTCAGTACCTGATGCTCAGCTTTGAAGAAACTGAGAGGTCAGAGTTGCACTGTAATGAAATATGGTGTGAGGTTGGATTGCAGAAAGCCATTCCCACTTGTGCTGCTGCTGGAGACTTTACTGAATCTGTCTTTCTTGCAGAACTTTCCGGGGTACTTCTCAGGTCTCAGGCTGCTTGTAGTTGTGATAGATACCTGACTTTGTTAGTTAATTTTCCAGCTTCCTCTTCAAAGGATTTCTTGCCCTTCAATGCCCTATTTAAAGACTCTGTTCTCATGTTCTCTACCTCTTTTGACTGAGCCCTGCTGCTCTGTAACATAAAAAATCAGCTCTGTCTCTTAAATGGCTATGGTTTGCCAATAAAATCAAGTTATTCTTCCACTGAGACTGCCAATGATTATTTTCAACTGAAATGCAACAAAACACCAGGAGATAAGCTGGTAGCTCACATTGATGCTTGTTTTATCCCTTTATTATCCTTACTAGCTGTTCTGCCTTGTAGGTTCGTTTCCTCCTCTCCTTGACTTCCCTTATCAGCAGATTTCTTGAGCTTGCTTGAGAAGATCCTTTGACCTTTCAGACCCAAGTTTGTTCCTCTTTCCCTGTAGCGCATCGTTAAGTGCAGCAAAGTTGGATCCATCATGCGGGAAGGGAGAGACCGCGTGGTGACTCTTGGCACAGACCGGATGGGCAAGTTTTTGGCCTGCCATGTGAGTAGTGGGGGGCTCTGCTACTGAGCTGTGGAGGAGGCTGGTAGGGACCTTGGGTACTTTCTGTAAGGGCCAGCCAGGGCTTTGCATACCTTTGAATTTGTTTGCTCTGACTCTAGGGAACAGATGCTGTTCTGGAAGTGTTCTCTGTGCTTTCTGAAGAGGAAATCCAAAAGAAATTGGAAAAGAAAATGAAGAAAGCAAGGAAAAAAGCCAAGTAAGTAATTTTTTGGGTGCTGTCTGTGTCCAGAAGGCTCTAGAAAAACTCTTCAGTAGCATTACACAGTGGTTGAACTCCAAGGTTCTGGCCATTCTTTTTGTGCTAGCTGTTGTATTTTGGGGTTGATATTTCTGTGTATCATTGGTGTTTGTCTGAGCAATACTGCTCCCATTGACTAAATTAATACCTTTCTTTCTGAGTCTTCCCTCTGAAAATAAAAAGCTAAAGTGTGCAAAGAAATGGACATCAAATGGGTTTTGCAGAGCTGCTCTGCTCTGTCTGACATTGGTGCTTATACTGCTTGTTGCATCAAAGTAAGTTCTGAGAACTTCATCTAAGAAGTCCCAGAGAGTCTGATACTTTATCTCCCATTTTAGAGCAGGTAGAGATACAGGTGAGAGTTTTCTGAATGTGTTAAGTGTCTCTGTGTATCCTGGCACTTAACAGGTGCCTCAGAACAGCCCTTAGGGAGGGGTCTGGCTCCAGGGTAGAATCTAAAGCACAGGGCAGATAAATCTGGAAATGGATTTTGGCAATGGCTGAAAGCTTTCGGTGAGTGATAGGAGATGAGCAGAAGCTGGTCTTGCTCTCAAACACAACTTCTCTTGCCTGTTTTGTATCCATCTTTGTAATGTGCCTTGTGTTTTGGCCAGAGGAGGTTGCCTTTCTTAGGACAGTTTCTGTCTTTAGTAGTCTGCATACTGGCATGAACTTCACTGTCCCTATTCTTAACTGTGGTTAACACTGCTGGGTGAGAAGGAAGTTGTTTTCAGCAGACTAAGGGGTTTCCATAGGTTTTCTCTCTCACTGTTGGTTTGTGTTGGCTCTGCTGGGTCATTTGACTCTCCTCCCTTATCTGACATTTCCAGACAGAACTCTGAAGAGGAGCCTGAAAGAAGTGTGGAGCTGAGCCTGCAGGAGGAGATTCAGCGGGTCACTAATGTCAAAGCTTCTTCTAAAATCAAGTGAGTGGAAAACCTGCTGTAGAGTCTGATGAGTGGTTATGTAGCTACCTGGAAAGGGCTCTGCATGGCTCAGTGCTGGTGGAAGTGGAAGAAGTTTCCCCCTCAATATATGTTCAGCTTGGAACTGGGGACAGGCCTGCCATGATCTCGAGTCCATTCACACCTCTGTGGCTCAGTGTGCACTTGTTTGTTGGATGTGCTCTGTCTATATTCCTCTCTCTGGTTTTTTGATAATTGATCCCTCCAACACTTTATCTTATTGCCCCTGTGTACAGCTCTGATTTTATCTAATCAAACAGGTCATTTGACTTGATTCTCTCTCCAAAAGGAGAGCTGAAGATGGTACTGCTGCTCCAGAACAATGTCATTGAATTGTACAACCTGGACCTGTCAGCACAAGTGCCTCAGGCTGTCCGTGTGTCCAGGATAACCATTGGAGGCCATCGCAGTGATGTCAGGACGTTGGCTTTTAGCTCTGACAACATTGCCATTCTCTCAGCAGCTGCAGAGTCTGTGAAGATTTGGAACAGGTATGCAGTCTGGTTGTGTCAGTCTCCCAGAACTGAGGGATGTTGTGCTAAGAAAAGCAGTGATAAGAAAGAGGGGACAATGGAAAGACATAAAACAGTGAATGAAGTAAAGAAAGTAAGATAAATAAATAGAAAATTATTTTTCTTTTTTCCTTATTAGGGAAACTGCAAAACTCTTGATCTGAAATTTCAACAGAAGGTCTAAACACAAAGGTCATACATAGCAGTTGGGTATAGACTGTATTTTGTTATGGGTTTTTTCTGTTTTTTTCATTTTTATTAAGAGGTATTAACTGTTACCCTAAACAAGCTACTGCCTATTCTCTAGGGAACATGTGGGCTTCTTACCTGAAGGATCTAGTATTGGACTGAGTAGGCTATTGTGTTGATCTAGAGTGTTGTGTGTTGATGTAGAGTGCTGTCCCAGTGTTTCTTGAGTGGTGCTGATTTCAAGCTCAGTTTCCCCTGAGTACACTTACACTCTGTCCCTTCCTGAAATGCTGTTTAAAATTAGGAGCTTTGTTCTTGTTTACGGCAGCAATAGGTCATGATGGTGACCCCAGCTGAAGGACAGCTGCAGGTGGAGGCCACACTGGAGCATGTCTCTGAGCAGGCCAGATGTGTGTGTGATGAGAGGTTTTGGGCTCTTTGTCCGCAGGGCGACCTTGCAGTGCATCCGCACCATGGAGTGTGAGTACGCACTCTGCTCGCTCTTCGTCCCCGGAGATCGGCAGGTCATCATTGGGACCAAGGTGAGGAGTGGTCCTCTGGCTCCAGGCTGCCCAGGTCTGGGAATGTGTTAGGAAAATGTCATTAAAACAGCCTCACAGAAAATGCATTGCCTCTCCTGATCTGGAGCACTGCTGTGTTCCCAGAGTCATTACAGAGCTCTTGTGGCTTGAAGTGGAAAGCAGAGGAGAGTTTTGGGAAGGCCCTGATGGAGATCAGGAGTTTGGCCATCTCTGTGTAACAGCCACCTAATGAAGCTGGCTGCTGGGGACATGGGTGGCAGGGAGCTCTTCTGCCAGGAGCTCTCAGGAGTTTTGAGCGGAGGCTGATTCTCCTTCTGTTATATCTTTCTCCCCAGACCGGGAAGCTGCAGCTATATGACCTGGCTTCTGGCAGTCTGATAGAGACAATTGATGCTCACGATGGGGCAGTGTGGTCCATTGCTCTTTCACCAGACCAGGTAACTCAGCCACTCTTATAAGTATCATCTGCACGTCTTTTCATGTAATTTCTTCCTTCGGTACTGTGTTTGCACCATGGAATTTGTTTTGCCCCACATGCTTTGTTCCATGGAAGCATGGAACCCTTCGTCCTCAGAGGTGGAGGATGCAGCTGGTAGTGTCTAATAACTTTCTAGTGGAATCAAAATCATAGCGAGAAATAATCTGCCTGATATTTCTCCACAGTGCATATGAAAACATATGGGATGATTTTACCCTCCTTCTTTAATGTAAAACATTGGACTGCTGTTCCTTTAGAGGGCTCTGTTGTAGGGTGGTGGTAAGTAGTGTGTTAGCCAGTAACAGTGAGAGTCTCAAGCTGCCCACAAATCAAAAGCATATTGTTACCTGCAGCTGAGATGACTGCTTTCAATCCCAAAGTTTCAGTCCAGGTTTTGTTTTACATTTGGGGTCTTTGTCTTAGACCTCCAAAATAAGCTAGAGCTTTTGAAATTGTTGTTGCTTAGCCAATGTATGCTCTAACCAGAGCAAGTGCTCCTGGTGGTGTCCACTTAATTATTAATGATGTGGGACATTGGCAATTCCTTGCTGTAGACTTTCTCTGGGTGATAGGAACTAGTTTCACAGCAACTTTGTTGTTTTCCCCTACAGCATGGCTTTGTGACAGGAGGTGCTGATAAATGTGTCAAGTTCTGGGAGTTTGAGCTTGTGAAGGATGAGAGCAGTGTTCAGAAAAGGTGAGAAGATAATCCTTGTGCCGTTGTCATTTGACGGGTGCTTTGGCCTTTGCTGTGCACTGCAGGAACTGCCCATGACATCTTTGTGGAGCACATGGAGGAGGGTGTGGGCTCAGTGCAGTAGACCTGAGCTTAGCTGGAGAATGACACTTGTCTCATTCTGATCCCTTTTTGTGTGTAGGTTTAGTGTCTAATCAGGCTGGGTTTGCAGATCGTTACCGTAAATGTAGCAGTGAAGTTCATTAGCCATCAGAGCATGCTTATTTCCAGTCCTGTCACAGTGAGGAATATTAGAATTCACTTGCTTACCCAGGGTGCAATGTGGGACTTGTATCCATTTCTCTTCCTAGTTTGTTTGCTTGGGATAATAGTTTGTTTTTTTTTTCCTCTTGTTGCCAGGCTTTCCATGAAACACTTGCGCATTTTACAGCTGGATGAAGACGTGCTCTGTGTGCGGTACAGCCCCAACCAGAAGCTGCTGGCTGTCTCCTTACTGGATTGTACTGTGAAGGTTTTCTATGTTGACACACTCAAGGTGTGTAACCAAATAGGCTGTGAGGCTGTGCAGGAAGGGGTATAACTGTAGGCTGCAAGATCAGGAATACAAAGTCAAAGTGTCTGTTTTATGTGGAACACTCATTCTCCTTCAGGGGCCTGTTTTCTGGCAAATTGACAGTGCCATGATTGTTCCACATGGGGAACTGGAAAATCCATTTTTCATTTAAAAAGTGTACTGAGCCTGCAGGTGACAAGGTTCATTCTAAACCCTGCAGACATGGTGGTACTCCAGATCTGTCAGGCACTGTAAAGGTGGAGTTGAATGTGTCTCATGTGGCTTTAAATAGGGCATGGCAGAGGTAAAGCCTGCGGGAGGAGAACCTTCCTTGTGAGCAGTGGTGGATTTGTGAGCTGTGTATTAGCATGTAAATGTTAGGGAGTGACACAAGACAGACTGGTGCTGACAGTTATGTGGAGAGAAACAGAAACGAACTCCATTGACACTGGTGATTGGCACCAGAGTTAGCTAGAGAGCAAACAGAGCTAGTTCAGCTTGCTTGGCTAATTCCACCTTCCTCTCAGTTCTGCCCTCATGTTAGTTGCTTTAAAGGGGGGGCACTGCTAGAAAAACAGCTCCTGAGGCAGAGCAGGAGTAGGCTGGAGCTTGAGATTTGCACACCTCTCTACCCAGCATGTCTAACTGAGTCACCTTTCTTCTGCTTCAGTTTTTCCTTTCTCTTTATGGACACAAGCTGCCAGTGCTGTGTATGGACATCTGCTATGTAAGTATCATTAGATTAGGGCTGTGTAACGTGGGACTGTGGTGATAAGGATGAGTGTGAGAACCTCTGCTGGCATCAAGGCCTCTAGGATAATGCTTTCTTGTTACCTCCTTGCTCCTGACTTAGCGGTTTCTGGGTGGGACACAGCAAGCCCCTTCTTATACTGCAGTCCTGTGCTCACTGAAAGGGTATCAGAGTTGGGGTCATGACAGAACTGACCTTGGGGCATTTTGCGAGTGAGTGGATATCAAAGTGCTGTAATGATCCCTTACACTCATTGTGACAGGTACAGCCTGCTTTCTGCTAAAGTTACTGTGTGAGAGGAGTCTGAATTGTTAGTGTGAGCAGAGGGCACGTGCTGAGAGGGAGCAGCCTCTTCGTGCCTGTTCATTCTTGAGCTGCATCTTGCTCTGAGGTATCTTTAGAATGAGGCTTATTGAAAGCCAGGAAAAATGTCAGGATATAATCAAAATACCTGCAGAGGGTGAGAGGAGGGCCAGAGTGCTCTCAGTGGGCTGGGCCACATTTCAGGAGCAGGTGTCTGCCTACTCAGCAGTGTTGAGTCAGTGGGGCAGCAGCAGTGGAGCTGCCAGCCAGCTCCCCACACCCTTCTCTCTGTTGCTCCGTAGGATGGGACTCTAATTGCAACTGGCTCTGCTGACAGGAATGTGAAGATTTGGGGCTTGGATTTTGGGGACTGTCACCGTTCTCTCTTTGCCCATGATGACAGGTTAGTCAAATCCTACAGCATCTTTGGACTGTGGGTTTGTCTCCAAGGAGCTATGATCCAACAGCTATCCTTTTATCCAACCCAGAGCAGGGGGAGTTCTGCAGTGTTCCCCACGTGGGTAAATTTGAGCCTTTTTCTCTTCCAGTGTGATGTATCTGCAGTTTGTGCCCAAATCCCATCTCTTCTTCACAGCTGGGAAGGACAGCAAGATTAAGCAGTGGGATGCAGATAAATTTGAACATATCCAGACGCTGGAGGTAGGAAGTTTTGGAGTCGTTAAGAGGAAGCATTATCCCTGCATGAGCAGGATTTTTCTCATGGGTGGAAGTTGATGTTAATGTCATCCCTCTTCTGTCATCTATGCAGGGGCATCACCAGGAGGTTTGGTGTTTGGCACTCAGTCCCAATGGAGACTACGTGGTGTCAGCATCCCATGACAAGTCCCTGCGCCTCTGGGAAAGGACAAGGGAGCCACTGATTTTGGAAGAGGAGAGGGAGATGGTGAGAGTTGGGTCTTTCCTGCCAAAAACAACTTCCAGATTTTTTTTTTGTTTTTTTTTTTTTTTTTTTTTTTTTTTTTTTTTTTTTCTTTTTTGGTCTTTACTGGCTTTTTACAGGTCTGTTGATTTTAGTCTGTGACATTCTCTTGTGCACCTTTCAGCACAAGTGTGTTTGAGAGGCAATTAGCAGGTGGCTAAGGTGGGGGGATGGAGAGCACTGCTCCTGTCAAATGCAGTTTGTCCCTTTTCCAACTGTGAGAGGTCCATTCTGTCTCAGTAGCAGGCCCCAGAGTTCAGGCATGCTGGAAGAAGCCCCTTCTATTCCACTTGAGAATGTGTTGTGAGGAATTGTAGACTTGGAGGGACTTGAATAGGAAGGAAGGTCCAACCCCTTGCTCTTTGCAGAATGACCTTAATGCTGCTTAGAGACTTGCATTGATACCTTGACATCTCCAAGGAAAGAGATTTTCCAGACTGAGCTCTGTTCCAGTGTTGAGCCACCCTTGGGGTTGGCTGATGTGTTTTTTTTTTTTACTTATCCAATCAGAGATTCCCTTGGAACAATTTGTAACTCTTTATCTTTTTGCTGTATCACTCAGAAAAGCCTGTTTCTGTCACCCCTAAGTAAGGCAGTTCTCATACCACGGTGAGGGGGGGAGGAGGCAGAAATGCAGAAGCAGGAATGAATGAGAAACCTATAATAGATGTTTGGAGTTTTTTTCATCTCAGCCTGTTTGCAAGAGCCAACCCACACACTGTACCTTGATGCCTTGTGTTTGGTAAAAGGAGAGACAGAGAGAGCTCTTTACCGGATTCCAGAAAAGTTTGTTTTGAGTCAAATTTGAGTAGCAAGGTGGGCATGAACACATGAGTAGTGAACTATGCATAACATAATTGGTGCCCTTTCATGTGAGAGATGGCAGACCAGAGACTCTTTCCTTTTGCCGCCCAGGACAACTCTGGGACTTTCCTAGATTTGTTCCCTCTGTGTTGTGTGACTGGTAAAAGGTGTGGTGGTGAACTGTGGTGTCTGTCTCAGCTTGGTGGGATCCTGAAGGGCTGTTCCTGCACCCAGAGCAGAGACCTGGATTTCTTTCTCTGTGGGAGATTCTGGAGTTCACTGTGGCGTTGGGATCAGGGACAAATAGGCGTTTTGCTGCTGGCATTATTGGTCTCTGCTGATTGGTCCTAGTTTTGCAATGGGCTGCATGAAGCCCTCCAGGTTGTCTTGCTCAACCCATCTGGAAGGGACTTGCATCCCTGCCTTGCTCACCTCTATTAATATGTTGTGTTTTCATCCTCTGTAGCAACGAGAAGCTGAATATGAAGAGAGTGTGGCAAAGGAAGATCAGCCTGTGGTGAGTTGCACCATCTGAATGTGTGTCTGTCTGACTGTACAAACTCTGGAAAAACTATTTCTGGAAGAGGCATGGAAGAGATATCAGGGAGAAAGGATCATTTTCTTGCTTTGAGGTGGTGCTGAAGCTGTGGCTGCTCCATGATGCTGTTGGTTGTGGTACTGTGGAAGGATAGAGCTGCAGCTCTGTATTTTGTATTTTGTAGGTGGCTGGAGAGACACAAGGAGAGACAGGGCTGGCAGGAAAGAAGACCATTGAAACCATCAAAGCGGTAAGGTGCTGTGGCTCTGCCAACGTGGCTTTGTGCCTCACCAGTCTCTCAAGGGCTGTCACAGGGTCATAGCATCAGATTGAAGAGTAACCTGTGCTGTCACTTAAGGGCAGATTGCTCTTGCATGCAGAGGCAGTTTGTCCTGCTCAGAAACCTGCAGGGAGGGTTCTGACTTGGGAGGGTCACACACCAGGAATTTTTTCTTCCTGAGAGGAATGAGGTGTGAGGTTCTTGTAGCTGCAGGTGCCTGTCACCTGTGGGACAGACAGGGCTGCTCTTGCCCTGTGAGGTTTGCATCCCAAAGGAGCACAAGGCAGCTGGGATGTTCTCAAGGCATCAGGCCTCTCTCTGCAGGGCTGTGCAGTCCAGTGGGCATCTGTGGAAGGTGGAAATCTATTGTGGTGCTTGACATGGGAGATGTACTAGGAAGGTGTGGGGGTGGGTAATGCCATGGCTGCAGATTTCAAGAGTTTGGTGATTTTCAGAAGAAATCCTTAATATGAATATTCAAAATGGCCTGACCCTGGTTCATGCCTCAAAGGGGCTTGCTGGGCGTGGTGGACAAAGCTGCAAGCAGAGAGCACCCAGGGCAGTGGGGGGTGTGGATGGTGTGTGACATCTTCAGGACATGACCTGTGAGTTCAGGATAGTGGTGCAGTCTGGAGTTGAGGTTACCAGGGGAAATGCCATGTGGTGCTCTGTGTCAGCATCTCTGCTTCCAGCTGTATTTGTCCAGCTGAGCTTTGCCCTGGCTTGTCTGGTGTCACTGATGTGCTGTTCTTGTGCTGCACAGGCTGAGAGGATCATGGAAGCTATCGAGCTGTACAGAGAAGAGATGGCAAAACTAAAGGAACACAATGCCATATGCAAAGCTGCAGGAAAAGAGGTAAAAGACTGAGGAATGGAAGAATCCCAAGGTGTGTTGGGTGTATCCTAGCTCAAGTGGAAAGGCTTAGCATATAGATAAAGTCAGGACAGCTGAAAACAGCAGGCATTTGCTCAAATCTTTTGGAGAAGTAAATGACACGATGCTCTGGGGCATAATTAGGGGTCTGTTCTTTACAATGATCTTTATGCCTAAAGTTGTTTTGGTATGTAAGTTTTGTCCCTGGAAGAGTGTGCAGCTGCAGGTTCATCCTAAAGCCTCATATTTGCCTTCATCTCAACACTCTCTGCTGAGTAAGGGGCTGTGATAGAAGCGGGAGAGGTGACAAGAAGCAGAAGAAAGTTCTTCCAAGTTTGAGTTAGTCATATATGTCTGAGAATGAGATTGTCTGGTGGCTTCAAATGAGACCTTCAGCAGCGTTCTGGGGAGGGTATTGGAATTGCAGGAAGACACTCAATAAAAGCTGTCTTCTGCTGTGGGTAAAAGTTTGCTCTGAATATGCATTTATACACACACACCTGCCTCATTCTAACGCATTCTGTGTCTCCAGGTTCCCTTCCCTGTCAATCCCATCCTCCGTGCCTATGGAAATATTACAGTAAGTGGAATGCCCAGGCCTCAGGCTGTAGTGCATTCTCAGCTGGAGTGGGGCTGGTTGATTTGCTGGCTGAGCCAACATGCTGGGTTGCTGTGGGGAAGGACTGCTTAGTTCAACTTTTTTTTGATTGTGCAAAGTGAACATAATTTGGGGTTTTCATGCTGATGGTNTTTTTTTTTTTTGTTATTCTTTTATTTCTTAGTATCATGCTGTGTGTTACAAAAGTTTAACCCTGTCAGGGTAAAACAACCCTGATGGTAGCCATGACCTTATGATCTTCCTTATCATGAGCCAGGGGTTTACACTCTTCTCCAAGATACAGGAAAGCTAGTTCAAACCTTTTCCAGGTTTACTTATGTGGTGTTGCTACATCAGTTACTGATTCTCTTCCTGTTCTTGCAGAGTTTACAGTGAGAAAATTCTGAATGGTAGTTCAATGCCCAGGTATTTCAGGCTAGAGCTGGTGCTCTTATTCACTCATGTCATACTACTGCACAACAGGTTTCACTTAATTCTGTGGATTTTTGACATATTACAACAAAATACACAGACAAGGATGCATGGATTTCACTGATAAATAAAAATCCACTATTCTGAGTAGATTAGTTCTCCTGGTTTATTCCAGTGTGCACTCCCAGACTGTGTTTTTTAAGTACCCTTAGGAAGATCCCTGTTTTTTCACTCTCCCATTTTCATGCAATATGGTTTGGGTTGGATTGGACCTTAAAGATCATCTGGTTCCAACCCCTCTGCCCTGGGCAGGGAGACCTCCCACTAGACCTGGTTGCTCAAAGCTGAAAGTCAGTGCCAGATGAAACAACCTGTCTTCCTTCTAATTACCTGTAACCACCTTGCAAGAGCCCTTCTGTCCCTTCCTCCATGATTATAGGTCTGTTTAATTATAAGTTGGATAGACTGAACAGAAGTGAATGCAATCCTGTGACTTAGTAGTTAGAGACACTTTTCTTTCCCAATTCCCAGCTCTGCTCTGCATCTGCCAAATGCTTTCAGCAGATAAACAGGAGTAGTAGGAATTTAATCTGGGAGATGAGTTTGTATAAGGTTTTTTATATATAATTTGTTTTAACAAGCTTTTTGTCCAATTTGTACAAGATCTGTTGTCATGAATTGAGATGACTTAGCTGGTTAAATATAAATCAGGTTTTTCACAATATTCTTCACCAGTGTAGAGTACCCTGAGACAGCTGAGGGAGAGCTTCTCATAGTGGCAGCTGATTGAAGCTGAAGGGGTTTCCTCTTTGTTATATTCAGCTTGATGTGCCTGTCTCACAAGATGTGATGGTGTGTTTTTAACTGTGTGAAATGGACCTCAGGGCTTGTTTATCCTGGAATGTTTCTTGTTAAGCAGGGCTGGTGTCTTTCCTCTGTTTCAGCCTTCTGCATATGTGCTGGAAGTTTTCAAGAAGGTCAAATCGAGGTGAGCCCCAAGAGCATTATTGCTGAACAGATTTGTGACTGAGTGTTGGGTTCCTAGGCCCGGGACTGGCTGGGGTTCTTGAGTGGTCTCATAAAAGGTATGGGCAGTACTAGAGAGCCTGGAGTCAACTCTTCCTGACAGCCTGACAGACATGTGCATGGAACAGGGGAATGGGAAGTGTTCATTCAATGGGGAGTGTGAACTGAAGCTTCTGGATGTGGGTTGGCTGCTTGGAGATGTGCATTCATGTGAAGAGAAGTTTGGGGATGCTGAGGAGAGAAGGCTGTGTGCCTGATCCCTGTGCCACAAGAGGCCTGGGCTGTGCAGATGCAGGACATCTGGTGCAGACATGGGCAGTCATGGACCAGCTGTGAGGAATGCTCAACACAGCTGAGTACAAGAACCCACCTATGTGGATGTGTTTCCTGCTCCTCTGTAGCAGTGCAGTGGCTGAGACTAATGCTTGTGTCCCTTTGCTCTTTCCCTCAGTGAGCTGGAAGAGTCTCTCCTGGTGCTGCCTTTCTCCTATGTCCCTGACCTGCTCAGACTCTTCAATGAATATATTCAGTTGGGTTCAGATGTTGAGCTTCTGTGCCGAGCTCTCCTCTTCCTGCTCAAGTGAGTCCTTTATCTGCCCAGACAGTATCTGGGCTTTCTTTTGGGACTCAGGGCCTGAAACTCTAGGGAAGCATCCTGGAGAATAAACACGTGGTCTCTGCAGGAGATAAGGAATCTCTGCACCCTGCAGTGAATGGTGTGTGGGAGTGAACTGCTTGGATGCAGAGTGCTGACCTGCCCTGATGGGGTTGCTGGTCCTTGTGGCCCAAGTCTCCCTGGAATGAAAAGATCCCACATCATGTCTGACAAAGCACTGTTGGGGGCACAGAGTCACTGTAGAACCTCTGTCCTCAGAAAGACCTTTCCCTTGAACCACTGTCAAACTTAAGAAAACAGCTTTTCCAGATAAATTTGTCCATTCATTTCCATGTCCAGTGCTGGTCTGGGGAAGACTAACTTAAAAAACCCTGTATGTCCAGAACATGCAGAAGCTTGGGAGAGGGCCTTTGTGATGTTTCTAATAATAGTGCTGCAATACACTGCCTGCTTTGTTCCCAGGATACATTTTGGGCAGATCACAGGCAACCAGATGCTGGTGACAGTGATAGAAAATCTGAAGAAAACCACCATCTCCAGAGTCAGTGAGGCCCGGGTGAGTGTTGCACCCTCCCCTTTTCCAGGATCTTGAATAATGGGATGAGACAATGTTTGTGAGCATGAGTTATCTGTGGTGTCCAGTGGGGAAGTTGCTTGCGGGTCTGAGCTCATTTAAACCATCCTCTTTTGCAAATAGGCTGCCTTTTCCTTATGTTCCTCCTCATGTGAGAATACCTAGTGGTGAGCTTATATTTGTGCTCCCTGCCTCACTTGCACTTGGTTTTCTGATACATGTGTTTGGATCTTGGCTTGCTAGTTTCTAAATATGTAGGAAGTACAACTCCCTGCTTCTCTTGGGCTTTTCTGTGGGCTGATACCTCAGTGCAGACTGCATTTTCCCAGAGGAAGCTTCAGGTGCCTGTCAGCAACTTGTCTTTCAGGAAATATGGTGGATTATAGCTGCTCTTAAGAGAGGACTGTAGGGAGCTGAGTGCAGGACTGACTGTTCTCCTGGTCTCCTGTTCTCTCCTGATGAAGTTTACATTTAAACTAACATTGCTTTCTTTAATCTGTGGATTGTTTTCTTTTCATCATCTCTTAGTAGAGGGTGGGCAGTGCAGGACTCTGCTGGAATCCCTACCTAGCTTGGGACGTGCCTCACAGTGTGGTGCTGGTCTGTCTCTGCAGGATGTGCTGGGATTCAACATGGCAGGGCTCCAGTTCCTGAAGAGGGAGATTGAGGCCAAGGATGAGGTGACATTTTTTGCTGATGCTACTGAACGTTTTGAGGAGAAGAAGAGAAAAAGGAAGAAGAAAGAGAAGATGGTTCTTGCAATGCTCTAGCATTTGCTGCCCAAGACCCAGAGCACCTGGATGGACTCATGTAGCCTCACTGCTGACCATGTTCTTGTGGCTGAGTGTCTGTGATGAGGTCCAGTGGCTGGGACAAGGTCTGTCCCCTCCCCATGTGGTCCAACCCAGCATGTAAACCCAGCTCAGAATGGTTGTCTGAGATGGACTCTCTGTAGTCTGCTGCAGATGGATGCATTTGGACTCTTTCTGAGGTGGCCATCAACGTGCTCTTCCTCTAGTGGAATGCCTGTTAGAAATGGAGTTGATTTATCCTGAGATCAGCTATCCTGGCAGCACTGATTCAATGGAACCCAGCACACAGACTGCTGGTGAGACCATGCCCTTTCATGGAAGGCAGCTGCCAGGATTTTTCACTGACACCTGCTGGTGGCTTGTGGCCAGTGGAAAATGCTCTGTGATTTCTGCTGAAGTGTGAGGACGTGATCTACGGCCACTCACTCTTTAGTGGGACAGGGAGAAACATGGCTGCACTCTATTAAAGGCATATTTATATTTGCTTTATGAGACGATTTTGTTCATAGTGTTTTATCCTGGTATATCTTTTGTAAATCCTCAGTTGCCTTGGCCTGTGTGTCAGTATTCAAAGGATTTTTTACAGAGAATAAAATCAGTGGGAGCAAATGAAAGGGCTGCCATCCCTTGATTGTACTTTTCTGGAGAGCTGGCAGACCAAGTGTGAGAAGCCTGGATTGTTTGCCTGGTACGTGCTCCAGGTTTTAGAAATTGCACTGGTTTGTCGCAATATTGTATTTGTGGTTTATCAGATAAAATGATTTATTTTCACAGTGGGGGAAGTGGGGCAGAATGAACAAATCTCTGCTGCTGCTGTAATTAATTTACAACACGTTCTGTGTTTTTTTACCAGTAGTCACTGGTTTGGGGGATAGGGTGGGGCTGCTTCTGGATACTTTGCTGACTGTTGGGCTCACAACATCTGACTTGGGTACTCAAAGCTGAACTTCTGATTTGAGTTTCATATGGATTTTTCGATCCATCCCAGTTGTGCCTGCCTGCTGCCTTTGACTTAGGTTGTCTGTTACTAGCAGTTATGCAAAAGGCCAGCAGTTCAGTTGGTCATTCCCTAGGTCGCCCCTCAGGTGTAACAACCACACCTCTGCTGTTCATAAGTGACTGTCAGGGGATGATTGTTCACTTGCCTTTCCAGAGTCTGGGTGACTCACAGGAGTGTGCTCCATTTCCAGGTGGGTCTCAGAATGTATAGAAATGGGAACTTCCATGCAGCTCTGCCAGTTGTTTCTGGGTGCCTGTATGATTTTATGTGTCCAGATATAGATGAAACTTTGATCGAACAGCTGCACTCAAACATGTCTCTGTCCTGACTTATGCTGTTCTATTTCATTTTATTCTGTTCTTTTCCTTTACTACTCCCAAAATAGACCCTCATAAGAGGGATTACTAGGAGGAAGAGAGGCACTATAGGATGATACATTTTGTTGGTAGTCAGTTGACATCTATTATCCACATTATCTGCTGCTGAAATGGGCCAGCCCTCTGGAAAAACAAGTGTTACAGGTGGAGAGGTGGCTTGTGACACCACAGTGCACTGTCAGCTGAGGTGGCTGCGGAGAGAGATGGCAGAACCAGGTACCAAAAAGGGAAGGCTGACTGTGCCTCTGTTTACCTTAATGACAGGGAGATAGGTGTTACGGATGCTGTGTGATGAGCTGCTGTTTGATGATCCCCTTGGATGCCTGGGAGAAAAAAAACATGGCCATGGGCTCAGGGACTGATGAGAAGGATGTAAATGGTGATATAGAAGAGTGCTTGGGATGCAGTATCATAATGATGAAAGGTATCCTCTGATCTAAGCTGGAACAGATGGAATTTCTTCACTTTTGTCCCTGTTTGCTGTCACTGGTATTAGGGAAGAATCCTTGGAAAAAAGGTCTTTGAGGGGTTGGAAAGCTGTTGTTCTCTCTCCCTAGCTGCTGACACAGGCTACTTTCTTGAAGTTCCTCTGGTTCTCAGATTTTTATCACTTGTGGTGGGTCTGTACTAATGCAGGACTTGGGTGGCTACTGACAGAGCCCAGCATATGCTTTAAATGGAGGATGCCTGTCCTGTGCCAACAATCGTCTGGAAGGAATTTTAATATCCTTGGGACATTCCCTGGATTTACAAACCTGAGCAGGAAAGCCTGAACTTTGAAGTACAGGGCAAGCTTAAATCTGTATTGCTAGAATATGTATCTCAACTAACAGTGTAGATGTGAGGGTTCAGAACTGGCAAATGCCCAATCATGGGATTCTCAGTCACTGTGAAGTGTTGAGAGAACAAGTCATCTGCATGTATCAAGGAAAATTCCCCATCTCTCTCTCAGCATGTCACATGTTGGAAAAAGGGTGAAGCATGGGAAAGGACCTTGTGAGAAATGAATTCATAAACAAGAAGCAGAGCTGCACAGATACGGTGACTCAAAAAGAGCCTGTGATCTTTCTTCTAGTCATTGCTGTGTCGGTGGGAACAAGGAGGGGGGAAAAGACCACCTCTAAGTGGCTCAGTCTTCCACTATGAAGAGAGATGAGCAGATGAACATTTGAAGGTGTTCATGTGTGACTTTGAACAAGAGGGTGTAAGAATCCCTCTCTTGTCAAGTGTAACTTAGTGTACTTGCAAAGTTACCCTACCTGGTATTTGCAGCTTATTAAAGGTAGGTGAGCACACAGAAAGTTAAACCTATGATTGTGAAAGCAAACAGAAACTTAGGAGCAAGAATACCAGAGCAGGTCAGCAGCTCCTGAAGAATCAGAGTTGAGTGTGTTAAAACCTGGTGCATTCCCAGTACTTGAAAAAGATTTCAGGTGCCTCAGCAGAGGTTATTGGAAACCTAATCCCTTTTAAAAACAAACTTAGTGGGAACCATGCAGCACTGCTCTGTGGTAGGGTTGACATACAGCAATCTTTCCACTGTTTGCATTTCAGACAGCCACGTCAGGAGATTGTGCAACTTTTGGACCACCTTTCCCAGTAACAGGGAAGGGGCAAAATATTCTCATTTAATCTGATTAAATAAATGAAAACATTACATTGGATGTTTCCATAAGGTTGGACTAAAATCTAGGTATTTCAGTGTTGCTGATCCCCATGTTGATCTTCTAGGGCTCTAACCTGTAGTGGAAGAGGACAGAAAATTTCCATGAATGGAAAGAAGAAAAAACAAAAAGAAATCCCAGCTCCACCTTTGTACAGTTGTTGAACCAAACCCAATAATTATGTCCAGATTCTTTGCAAGTGTTTGAGTGCTGTGATTGCTACAGATTGGCTTCAGATTTGCCTTTTGCTTTTGGAAGGGAACAACAGCATGAGACAGTTCTTACATGGGCTTCAAGTAGATTAGGGGTTTGCTTTGATTGCACAAATTGAATGGCATAAAAATCATAACCACACATTCAGGATGGGCAGTCTGCTTAGGAATACTGTAAACTTTCATGGGCAGCTTCCTGTGTGGTATCTAATTCTGATATTCTATGCTAAGGGAATATTTTTGAAGTGTTTTAAATATTTATGTGAAATAACTAAGGAAATATAATGAGATAGGGGTAAGTTTGGTCAGGTGATGCTTGATCAGTGATTTTTGCTTGTTGGTCTCTTCTAGGAGGTGTGGCAAATTTGTGATCAAGTTTAATACTGCAGGGAAGTTTCTAGATTTCAGTAGAGAGACTAACTGGCTCTGGTGATAACCACCTGGGAAGGCTGATAGAAATGTAGAAAGTTCTCATGGTGCCTCTGCAGTGACTTGACTGTTTCTGTTCTGGATGGCTGAACAAGACTATTTAACCAATTACAGGATTTAACCTAGGAGTGTTGGTGTTCCATGTTTTGTGAGACTAAACCAACCTATCCAGAATTCCTTGACATGTCTGAGATGGATATGGTTTTGAGTCCAAGAGACCTTGAGGGGAGGAATGTTCAGAGAGGCCTAAGGTACAGTTGTTTGGGTAGCATGGGATGGGCAGCCAGCTTCAATAGGAATTATCAATCAATTCACAAAAGGACACTGTCAGAAGAGAAGGGAGGTTTGACTGTGGTGACAGCAGCTATGATCAACTGGATTAGACATGTAGGAGGAGAATATGTGTAATTTATTTCTTTTCCTTTGTGCTTGTCATGAAAGATGACCCCAATCAGAATTTCTCTTGGGACTGGTGGTGTCTCACTAAAATGTGAACTGACACATGGGAGTATTTCTCTTCCATTTCAACACAAAGCGAGAGAAGTTTGTCCAAACTGCCTTCATGATGATCTCCAGGTTGTAAAGCCCTAAGGTGGAAGGCATTAAACCAGTTGTTTTTCTAGACTGTAATTTTATGTTACTCTGGGGGTAAAATTCCACACTGGAAAAGGTAAGAAGATACTTAAACAGGAAAAAAAAGCTATACATGATGTATACTGGGCAGTCCTAGAGCAGATGCAGCAGTCAGAGGTGAAGTTTTTGAGAACTGACTGATGTGGTCACTTTTTTTTTTTTTTTCTCCAGAGGAGAGGAAATGAGATACAGCTGGAATTTCTTTGCTGATTGGTTGGATAACATGGCAGGCTTACAGATGTTTCAGTTGAAAGAAAAAGATGTCAGTATTACACATATGAAGCAAACATGGACTGTTCAGCTGAGGAGAGACATCCATAGGGTTCCTGTTTATGGACTGATGCCATGAGTTGCATTGTAGTGTGCCTGAGCTCATGGGGGTGAAGTGAACACCAGCCTAATGTTAAACATGTTGACTGGTGGTTTGTGAGAAATTCCCAATAAGGCTTTCTTATTGTCAGGGAAGACTTCACCATTCTAAGACAGTCTTAGAAAGCATCCAAAGGAGGGCTACAAAGGGTGAAGGAGCCTTGAGGGGAAGCCTTGTGAGGAGTGGCTGAGGTCACTTGGTTTGTTCAGCCTGGAGGAGACCAAGTGGAGACCTCATTGCAGCCTTCAACATCCTCACAAAGGGAAGAGGAGGGGCAGATACTGATCTCTCCATTGACCACTGACAGGACCCAAAACAATGGCCTGAAGTTGTGTCAGGGAAGAGTTAGGCTATCAGGAAAAGATTTTTCACCCAGAGGGTGGCTGGGCACTGGAAAAGGCTCCCCAGGGAAGTGGTCAAAGCACCAAGCCTGAGAAAATTCAAGAAGTGTTTGGACAGTGCTGTCAGACACATGGTGTGATTCTCAGGATGTCCTGTGCTGGGCCAGAAGTTGGGCCTGATCCTTTTGAGACCCTTCCAATTCAGGATATTCTGTGATGCTTCATATAGATTGATTCTGTAAGGCTATAGAAATGTGCTGTATGAATGTGTGCAGAGGGTTACATGTATTTGAACTTGTCACATTGAGGCTGCCCTATCTGTAGGGCTCCTGTCCCTTATTAGACTTGCTGTCAGTGTCAACGGGTCACCAGTAAGATTGGTTTTAGAAAGTAAAAAGTGTTAAAGAGAGGCTGATTTATTAGGGCTTAATTGTAGTAAATCCAACTGCCAGGAGGCTCAAGGACTTGTTTAATGTGGAGACGTGAAGGATTTGGGACAGGACTGAGGCGGCTCTGCTGTGAGTGCCTCTGCCAAGCTGAGCAGTTGTAATAATGTTCCCTGGTAGTGCTTTGGTTATCGCCATCCAGTGTTTCCCTTCTCTTGTCACAGTTACCAAGTCAGTGTGATAGGTGCATCATTTGCATGAGCTTTGCTCAGGATGCTGCTGGTGAAGAGTGGATAAAGCAACCGTACTTTAATTTACAGCTGGTGTCACCGCATCCAGTACTTACACTAACTGCAAGGCTCTCGTGGGAGTGTAATCCGTGGCTTGGAGCTTGTAGGAAGTGCCTGGACTGCTGCTGCCATTCCTCCCTGGGGGTATCCTTCCGGGCGGTGCTCATAAATGTCACAGGATAACACCAGTGGAATACCATGTTAAGGACCTTAAACATTTTGGTACATTTCTTTAAGTAAAATAACTTTAAAAAGTGTGGAGGTAAGAAAGAATTCTGAAAGTAAGGGTGTGAAACATGCTTCTGGACTAGTGACCTCAGCTCAAAGATTAAAGGAACAGGTAAAATGGGCATGTTTTGGAGGCTGGTCTGTTGCTCATATGCCACTAGTCCTGTCTAGCTCAGCTCTGCAATTACAGGCATGAAAGGTTTCTTTGGGTCAATACAAAGTAAATTTAGGGAGTTTCAATGTCACATCTAGAACATGTAAAGCCTCAGAGGAGTTTCTGTTACTCTGGTCAGGCTCAGAGTATCCCGAAGATTTCCTTTGGTAAGGGTGATCCTTACTGTGAATGAAGTTTCTGGCATGTTTGGATGTAGCTTGTCTCGCTATTTCTTTTATGGGTTTCCAGAAGATCCCTTCTCCCAGACTTCTAAGTGTAAATTTGATTAAATGTCAAACAGAGCTTCCCTTGGAGCACAGGGGAAATAGAAATAATAGCTATTGACTTGGCTCTTTTCTTTTACTGTACTGCTGTCATCAGTTAAACAATTGAACAGCCCACTGAACCCACACAGGCTCATTTCTGACAGCATTCATGTGCTTCTGTGCTTGCATCTGTGTTGCTGCAGGGATTGTCCCATTTGCCTGTGTAGTGTCAGGATGATACACAATTTTCTTGCTCATGAGGTTGTACCACCAGATGCTACCACACATTCAAAAATGTAATAACATATTTTCATGAGGGGTGGTGGGAAAGAGTTCCTATTACTTTAATTTATTTTTTAAAAGCAACATATTTCTGAGATGCCATTCTTCCTTTCCCCGCTTTTCAAACCACAGTATTCTGATGTAAAATGCGTTTGGCATCAGAATCCTAAATTCTTCACTGGTTGTGCTTTTGAAAACAGCCATTTGTGTGTTTCTGAAAAGGACAGTAAAGCTTGCTACTGCAACAGCCTGCACTGGAAACAATGCTTGAGGCTCCCAGCAGGGACCCTGATTCCCAGGGTCAATGCTATGAGGTGTGTGGGAAGACAACAAAGGATATTTGCTTTCACAGGCAGGAGAAGAGTTTCAGTTTCTGTCAGTATTTCAATATCATGGGAAACTTCTTCAAGGCCACCAGTGTCTTTCCCTCCAGTTAACATGGCAAAAATCTCTATCTCCAGTTCAACCTGCAAGCCTGCTGCCACCTAGGAGAGACAGAGAATGACTCACAGGTA
Source organism: Aegithalos caudatus (assembly GCA_013389925.1). Lineage (NCBI taxonomy): Eukaryota > Metazoa > Chordata > Aves > Passeriformes > Aegithalidae > Aegithalos > Aegithalos caudatus. Next base: position 29,899 of record WEIU01020709.1, on the reverse strand, counting down.
AGGTGCAAGTTTCATACATGGTCCCCTCCAGCAGTCCTTGGAGCTGGTGGTTGATGCCCCAAGCCTGTCAGTGTTAGAGGCATTTGGACAGTGTCCTTAATATTATGCTTTAACTTTTGGCTAGCCCTCAAGTGGTCAGGCAGTTGGACTAGAGGGCCATTGTAGGTCCCTTCCAAATAAAATAAAATGAAATTAAATGAAATTTTAAAAAAAAATCTGTTCTAAAAAGAAAATAAATGTAGGTAGGTACAAAAGGGTATATGAGGAGAAGAGAATGAAAATTATTCCAGCCATCTAGATGGATTTGTAAGGCCTTTGACACAGTCCCCCACACCATCCTTCTCTCTCAACCAGGGTGTTTAAAGATCCTTCCAACCCACACTATTCTATGATTTTAAGTACTGAGTTGTGGCTAAAGCTCTGGACTAGGAGGTTTGACTTGCATTCTGGCACTGCCTCTCAGCACAAGTCATTTATTCTTGATTCCATGCATTGGCAAAATACTGCCTGGTATTACATGGGTGCTGTGGGCACAGTGGCCAGCACTATTTATTCAGAGATAACATGCAGGTGAAAAGAGAGACTGAACAAAGGCAGAAAGCATGAAAGATTCCTACTTAGCGGGATAATTTAATGTGCTATGGTGCTTTGCTAGATAAAAAACTTAAGGTGAAGAACAGCTGGAAGCAGGAGAAGAAAGGATTGAGGCAATAGTTTCCTATGTTCAAATCCTGAAGGTATCAGGACAGGAAGTGAAGTCTAGGCATAAGACAGAGCAGATATAACAAACACACTAGAAGGGAAAACTCAGAGGCAGTGGTAAAGTAATCCTGTTAGCTTTGAAAAGGCTCTCTATTAATGTCACTGCTTGACCTGATGCTTTCCACTGAACTTAACGTTTTTATCCCTCTGCATTCTGGCACAGGCTGAGACTGGGGTGCCTGGGGTGCTCAGCTGAAGGTGGCAGAGGAATGGTGGAAGACAGCATCGCTTCAAATGACTTTAAACAAAACTGTATACCCTGGCAACTCTATTCCCAGACAGCTGTTGTCCCAGAAGAGTGCCCTAGCTAGCCTGAGGGCCAGCTGAGTCTAGAAAAAAAACCCCAAAGCTCTCCTGTGTAACCTACAGGTCCTGGTGTGTACATCACTCTCAGTCCTGTGTGTGGAGGTGGCTGCTTCACCCGAAACCTGTCAGAAAGAGAAGAGAATCAGTTTGCCAGAAACTTTCAGGCAGGAGAAATCACATCTAGGAAGCAGGCTGCCTGCTCTTCCTCTGCTTTTTTAAATGACGGCAGAATTTCTTAGCTCATCCTTTCCATCATAATGTATAAGTTGGACTACAGCAGTATTCCTGGGCTTCTCTCCAAAGCTCAGGTTTCTAACAAAAAAACCCCAAAGGAGCAGATGAATGGGCCAAAGTAAGCCTTCAAACTTGTTAACACTGCCTGAGCCTTACAACAGAATGTGAAACAGCAGCATTTTAAACCTCCACATTCAAAGGAAGCTGAAGTAGAAACAGCTTCTTGGCAAACACCTGTGTGTTGCAGACCCTAAAGTCCACAACAATCTTTATTTAACATCATTTGACGTGATTCTGTTGCAGAAGGCATGATGCTGGTACGAATTTTGTGCAAATAATCTTTAATTAAGTGGTACCAACTAAAGCAGAAATTTTGCTTCCTCATTTCTTACTGATTGTTTCACATCTGAGATTCAGTCCTTTTGTGAATGCAACTTTCTTCTGTCCAGATTTTTAAAGATGATTACATCAGGTATGACTTTTACTTTTGCATTGCTCTGGAAGTGATCCTGTGGATTTCATTCCCTCCTGAAGAACAATTTACCAGCATGCCCTTGCACCAGAAGCTGTTAAAGGAAAGGCAGTAGAAGAAGCATTCCTAGGATATGGCTCCATCTTATGGAAAGCTCTGGCAGACCTAGAAAGTGGCTTTCAGAATTCCTGCACTTTCTCTGGAGTGGTGGCTCCAGAGAAACTGTATTGATTTTTGTCAGTATCTATTTGGAGAGATAAAAACCAGAGTACTAAGAATTGAAACTAACCTTGAGAAGTTCACACCAACATTCTTCATGAGTACTGTGGTTGCATAGGTGCAGCCTTCCTTTAGCACTCCAAATGTCACCCTGGGTGGGATGAGATGGAAGCCAGTAAGATCCTGTCTTGTTGCAACAGAAGATATGTTGACCTTTCCTGAGGCGGGGTCTTCTATCTTTGCAAACAAAATATGAGACAAAGAGAAAGTTGGTGGCCATTAAGTCAGGTAGAGAATTACTTAACCTATATTTGACCTCTGTCTCCTCACCCTGAAGAATTACATAAAGACATCCTAATTTGAGTAATAACTGAAGCAACACTTTGAATACTGTCTGAAAATTTTTACTGGTTTGAGTTTTCAGATGTATTAAGCCATTAAGGTGTCTCAGGAAAAATGGGGGAAGTTCTGCTCTTTTGGAAACAGAGCTTTCATGTAGATGCCTGATGCAGAATAAGGTTTTCCTAGCAGTTGAGAGGAAAGGTACTTCTAGAATTGTAATAGTAAACATAGTAAACAATAGTAAACATAAATAAATTGCAACAGCCATGTTTCAGTAAATATTCAAAATACCTTCCAGTATTGCTCCAGGGTGAAGGATTTAAGGAAAAGAGATGACTCAGAGGATATGAATATTGACAAGAAAGATGTTATTTTTACCTTTTTATTCGGTATGGTGTTTGGTTTTTTCCCCTGAAGATATGATGGTAATATTACTTTCTCTTTTCTTGTCTGTCCTGTAACATCAACCATCAGACTTGGAACTTTATGTTGAAAGGATGTCTCTTCTGCTCTTGCTGCCATGTCTAGGTCTGGACGGGAAAGATTTCCAAAAGCATGAAAAAGTGACAGGTGGGTTTACATTTGTATTGCAAATATTGTGTCAAAAGTTATAAAAAGATACCAAGCTGCTGCAGCTACATTCTGGAAGGCAAGTGTACCTGTTGCGCTGCTGGAACCATCATCCTGTGTGGAATGATCCTGCAGCGGAAGCCCAGATGAAAGTGATGAATCACTTGTGGTATCAAGAAATTCAGCTGCTCAAGGGAAAATAATGGAATACTGAGTCAAGTGTTTTTTGTGATCACCGTCATTTTCATAAACGTGAAAGAAAATCACAGTCTTTGGCACTTTAATTTAGACAATCTTGGAAAGCTCTTTACATAACCATGAGAGGCTGGGAAAAATTTGCATGTCGCATTTTGCTCTACTGGGCCACAGAGATCTCAGAAATGCCTGTTGCATGATTAGTCATTTTTGTTCTCTGGCTAACTAATCTATAAACCATAAAGGACGAAAAGACAATCCAGCACAGATCTTATGGTGATTGAAAATGATGATATATGGGAATTAGTGGGGGTCTGATAAAGCCCCAGAGAGGACTGTTTCCTGGTATGAATCTTTGGTCTGTATGACATTTAATCTCACTGTATGATTTCAGTAACTTGTCAGGGCTGCTTTTTAAACAGAACTGAAGTATTCCTCTCAGTTCTGTAAAGCTCAAGCCTAAGATAGTGATTCTCTCTTCCACTGCTTCCCATCGTGGAGGCACTGCTTTCCTCCTATATTCTCCAGTCTATCCTTAGCCTGCATGTTTCCTATTCCATATTGCTTTTGCACCACTTCCTTCTTACCACTGAGTTTCAGAATGAAATCTCCCATATTTTTCCTACAGTCACACCAGTTTTTTTCTAAACTTGGCCTCCTTGGTTCTTGCTCATCTACCCCTAACTATTATTTATTCAATAAAGTTTTTCTTGAGCATTTTTAATCTATTCACTCCCCATTCATAGCCCAATTCCTCAGCTTAGCATCCAAAGCTGATGGTTCTTCCATATCCAGTGATGTCTGCAAGGGCTTCTTTCTCCTGAAGAAGATACAAAACCAATGCCAGACAGTTGATTACCTGCACTGGGCTCTCTTTTCACCCACAGAGGGCAAGTCACACTTTCTTCTTTTTGAAGTGGAGGAAGTTCCTTAGACATTGCTTCCAAATCAGGAAACTAGAGAAAAGGAAGAAAGAGGGCTTAGGTTTCCCAACTAAACACCTAGGAAAAAGAGCCAGCAGACACNAGCAAAGGAAACAAATAAGCAGAAGCAAAGTGATGACTATAAAAGAGATATAAATAGTTACATCAGGTTACAACCTACATTTCTGAGTAGGCTTTATGTACCTGCAGCATTTACCAAGTGAGATTAGAGTAGGAAAGCTCCCCAAATCACCTCTAAATTAGGAATGTTAGTTTTACTTATTCCCTTTCTAATAAACAGGGGGAGGGGTTTGAGGGGTAAGTAAGAAAAACCCAGAGGTTGAGCTTTGCTCTGAATCAGGCTCTCTCCAGAGTTTATGTGAGGAATTGTATAGAGTTTGTACTCATTGAACATATACCATCTTTAAAATACACTTCCTTTACAAGGGCATACAATTTCCAGTATTAATTCTGCCAGAGCTGTCTTTTGTAATGGTTTGTTGAGATAAATGGAGACTGAGATATAAACCCAAAATTGTCTTTGGGAGTATGGGAGATACCAGCTGTCTAACAAAACTCATCCAGTTTTCAGCTGCATTACCTCTTCTTGGAAAAAGTCCTTGCTGAATTCAGATTCAAAATACGGAGCAAATATTTTGTTTTTTATTGCTGCAAACGTAGTCTTCTGTTCATCCAGTTCTTTCCTAGGGATGTTTTTCACATTGTTGGTAAGGAAAAGAAAGAAAAGAAGCACTACAACTGAGTTTACCCTGTTTTTCAGTATTATGCATTAAGAAATGGAATTGGTAAAGGCAAGTGGCATTTTTTCCCTGGTCATCACATGGAGTAACATTCTTGTAATTGGCAATTTCCTTAGAGGTAGACTGAGAATTGACCTGATCAGAATGCACATGGACAGTGAGTTGCCTGCTATGAAGAGACCCTCCTCAGAACATGCTCCATTTCTCCAAACCTCATGGAACGTGTTGGGGACTGCCACTGTGTCTTTTCCACATTCCAACAAGCACTTCAAGCTAAGAATTGGTATTCCAGATGCATTGTGAAAATTTTGAACATAAAACTCATCTAATTTCCTTATTTTATCCTAGAAAGGCTCTGTGGATACAAAAGAAGCTGTTCAAACTTCTGAATGTAAGGTTGACCAGAATAAAGATCAGTCAGGCTGCTAAATCAGTTTAATTTAGCCCAGTTTTACACTACTGGAATTTCACTGACTTGCAGGGTCTAACATCAGCTATGAAATTTTCAATTCCAATCACACTGAGAATTTTAACACTGGTTTTAGAGCCAGAATTGCACATGATGTTCCTGGGTGCTGGCTGCTCAGATTTATATATTTAAAGTAATTTTTTTAAATAGGACACAAAACAGTATGTAATGATATATTCAGTATGTAATGATATATTAAAATATAACTCTGAAACTCTAATAGGATTTTTTATCTCATGCAAGTCAGAACATAATTAAGAAGCAATGTGGAAAGCCTCATGTGGAGTGCTGTGTCTACTTTTGAGCTGTCTGATGGACAAAAGGGCCACAAAGATGATCAAGGGTTTGGAAGACCTTTCATGTGAGGAGAGGCTGAGAGAGCCGGGACAGTTTTGCCTAGAGAAGCTTTGAAGCACCAGTATGTGAGATGTGTATGGGGTTCTATTTGAAAAAATCAGCTTTTATTTGTGGAATACCTGAATTTTAACCTAAAGCATCAGCATTTGAAAGTATTAATATACAGTATTTTCCACACTAGTGGCAGACTAGAAAAGAAACACAGGGCTTCTGACTTCTGCCTTGTTTTACATACCGTAAGTTAACAGTAATTAATTTGTTATCCCCAAAACCTAACAGCTGGTAGGTTTTGGGAGAAAAAAAAAATAAAAGGAAGAGACTCAAACCATTTATTCAGCATTTCTGTTGATCAGAAAATACCCCATTATTTGCAGGCAAGCCACCGGACCATCACCCAAGACTTGGTGAAATCAATTATTTACAAAAGTAGATTAAGCTGCTCATAAAGGAACTTGATCCTACTAATAGTACCTGTTCTGTTCTAGTTTGCTTTGCCACTTGGAGGTTTGTGTTACTCCTTCCTCACTGAATCACCCGGAACAAAAAAAAGAGAGAATAGTGGGAATGAGAAAACTAGTAATCTTCTACAAATACAAAAATATTTACAAGATAACCCTGGAATGGAAATGCTCTTTATGAGAGTATGTTATGTAAACACCTCAGGCGAATCCTGACTCAGACTTGTATGGTTGCATAAAATTGTTTGCTCATATCTGCATTTTCATTAGATCATTCAATCTAAGAAACATCTAAAATCCTTTCCCAACAAACTTGGAATTATCTTTCCAATAGGAAAGAGAAGCACAGAGGGACAAAATAATCACAGGACAAGATAGTAAGACACTGCCATATGTATCTAGGGATCTAAGTCCCAGTCCTTAATAGCAGTCAGTAAAGCACAGTGCCTTCCCTGTGGTAAAGGTTTCCCAAAGGCCCTTTTGTGTTATTTACATTATTATAGTGTGTTATTTATTCCCTTTGTGTTATTTACACTTGCACCAGTGCTCACTGCTCTGTCCTACCTCTGCTGCTGGTCGTCCCTTAGTGCAGTGCTTGTCTTTGTCCGACCCCGGGCAGCAGGAGCCACTGCCTGCTCATACAGCTCACTCACACGGGCTGCAAGGTGAAGGGCATCACTGAATGGGCATGCCTTGCTAAACACTGCTAGGTGTTATGAAGGAAAAAACATCAAAGGATGTATTTTAAATGCCGCTTTATGGAAACCTAACAGTCTTTGTTACTGGGAGGGAAAAGGCAGAAAGAACTTAATTTCAAAATCAAAATATTAACAGATAAGAAACTGAATTCACTATTGAAAGGACAAGAAGCAGATTAAGTTCACACTCACATTCTGTATTTTTTAACATACCTTTACGTTCTTTCAAGATACAAATACCTGTGAATAGGAAAAACTTGCTGACATTCAGCCACTTTCTAACTGGGATGCTGTGAGGTCTCTGTCTACAGCTGAAGAAAATAACGTGGGCTTTCAGGGACCCTTACTGCATTTAACTTGCTTAAGCTTGCTTGTGCTTAATTGAGGCCGTGAAGCAGCCATAATCAACATTTTCATGGAAGAAACTGCTACTTCAATATGTATCATGGAGAAATGCCAGTCTTTCCACATTTAATACTGTGACCAGCTCTGGGGCCTTATTAAAGAGTTGCCCTCTCCTCTGACATATTTTATTAAGTGTGTTGTTTACTTTATACCTTGAACTTAAAGCATGGGTCCAAAGAAATTTCCTTGTCTGAAAACAATTTTCTGTGGCAAAATTTAGGAGATGTGAGTATTTAAGAGATATGATCCTATAAGATTATGACAACATGTCTTAGTGTTCTGGGAATTACATAAGTTCAAACTTCAAAATGTGGTTCTTGTCTTGCTTTCTTTTTTTTTAACCATAAAATATGATTTTATTTTTCATCTTTTTCTATTTTTGCCTATTTCAAAGAGCTTTTTTTTCCACTATCTTCTTCATTAGAAATATCACATTAAAATTACAGTGCCATTTAAAAGGAAACTGTTCAGCAAGCATTTGTTGCAGCAGTTGACTTTGCACAGTAAGAGGTTTTTTGACAAGTAGAAATACTCTTGACAAGGTATGAAGGGCAGAAAAATAAGACTTTAAAGGTGAACATCACAATGGGATGGAATGGAATGAGGTTTTCTACAGAAAAGTCTTATGCGTTGTTATAAAGAAATAGACATCTTAATTTTTATTTGTACATATTGAAAACATTAATAAATGTTAATAAATATCTTGTGAAAACTTTAAAAGAAATTCATGATACATTGCTCCATCTTTTCTCTTAGGTAGGTGAATGTAACCCCAACATGTGATTGTTTGAGATTATATTTTCAAGTGTAATAAATAATCAGGATTTACTTAGTTGCTTTGAAAAACTTGTCTGAAAAGTTATTACTTGCATAAAAGTAGCCAAATATTGTCACAGTTCTTATACCTAAGAAAACTCATTACATGTGGAAATGTGAGTCAAAATGTTAAATATGCATGCAGTAAAACTAATTATTTTTCAGAGGTACTGGATCATTGATGCTAACAAGTTCTAATCACCTCTAAGAGTCACACAGAAGCATGTACATAGCACAGAGATGAATTCACCTTTATATTCCTTCTTTAAAAATATTACAATACTTTAAAACTTGTTACGATATTTCAAATTTTAAAAATATGGGTATTCAATTTTTATTACCTCTATCACTGAGCTTTTCAGTTGACTTCTCCCAGTCAGGGAAGGACTGCAATGAAGAAGAAATAACTGTGACTATGTGAGAAATGAAATTCACAACAGCAGAATCTTTTTCAAAGGATTTACATTGTAAACAAGTGCTATTGTGTTATCCCCATACTGGTAGTCATATTGTCAGGTATTTCAGTATGTTAGAAAACATAAGCTGGGAAAAAATGAAATTAAGTATAATTTCCTTGTTCTAAACAGGTATTTGTTTCCTTCTTGATGACCCACTTCACAGATATCTTTTCTTCTTACATGGTTACTTTTTATTAGCTCAACTAAGCAAATTCTTTCTGCTAAAAATCTGAGCAAGATATACTTGTGTTAAACTTCCATTCCCTTACGTTCCCAAGTCAAATGGGAAATGTGTTCAGGAATTGGCAGGCTTTGTTACTGAGGAGATCTCATATGGCTGGCTTACAGTAAAGTGAATGAGGGTTAAGAGGCTCTAAACTAAAGTGTTTCCTTTATTCTCGTGCTGTCTCTGAAGCAGTTAACTGGAAACCAGAGTTCCTGTGCCCGGGCAGTCTGGGTTGTAACGGAGCTATTGGAGACATGGGAGCAATGTGACACTGATTCCTGGATCACAGCAGGTGCACACTGAGACTGCTGCTCACAGAAGAGCTATCCAGTGTGAAATCTGTAAGTGGAAAGGTAGCCAGGACAATCACCAGTAATTAGTCACTAGACAAGTTCACTGGATCTGAGCAGCATGTGAGCTTCAGCACCTGGGTCTCATCGAAGTAAATGAATGTCTACCTGGAGGACAGATGCAGATGGAGTTACTGACAGGTCATTTCTTTGTCCCTCTTCCCAGAAAAGCTGTGATCCTCTTCTATTTACCCACCTTTCCCATTACCTATCCCTCTTCTTTTTCTTTTTGTGCTCTAATTATCCATGAAAATTCACAGACGATATTAAAAAAAAAAAGCTGCTCAGCAGTAATAACAATATTCCTCCAGACTGTTTTTGTATTATCCCAAAAGCAGGGTTTAAATTCTTACTATGGTGGTGGCTGTGGTTGAAATAAAAGTCTCCCATGTGCAATGACAACAGACTGGAAACATTTTCATCCTGGTGTTGGGGGATATTAAAAAAAGCAAGTATCTGGGAAGTAATTTTGGTCTGTGTGTTTGGGAACATATCATTCAGTAGAGCCAAACTCTTGAACTGTTTTGAGCATTGCTTCCCCTAATGGCAGCAGTGACCAGCTGGTTTCAGACCAGCTGAAGGCTGAGCATGGCTCTGCTTTACCACTAATCTACACCAGAACTGGCACTGTGCTACTGTGACGTTTGCTGGTTTATTAATGGAGAACATGTTTCAAGGCTCACACTTCCAAAGCAATACAAGGATTTTGTTGAAATAAGTAGTTAAATTATTTTTCTTACTGTCATGAGTTCAAGGAGATTTGCTGCATTCTCCTTCTCCTCTTCTGTTCTTGGTTCTTTCACATTTATTTCTTCCAGCTCATTTTCCTGCTTTAAGATGTTGTCTATATATTCCTGGTGAAACAAAAAGAACAAGAAAGATGCAGATGTGGGCTTAAAATACATATTTACATTGACTACAGATATTTACATTGACTACTGCTACAGAAAAGAACAATTCTCTTTTCCCACATTTCTTTAAATCAATTGGATGGAAAAAAATGGGTTTTAAACACACCACTCTTCCAGAAAGCCACATGCAGTACAGAACTTTACAAATAGAGAGGTTTGCAGAAACAATCCGTTTCCAGTGCCAGTTCTTTTACACTTGTTTATATCTATTTAATCTTATAGGAGATGCAGAAAGGAAGAATAATATTTTCTTTAGATCTTGATTTTGTTCTGACAAAGTGAAGGTGTGGCTAAAGATTTAAGATACTTCATTCTGCAAAAATAATAATTAATTTAGTATTGATTTATGAGCAATGAGGGTATTTTCATTGTTCCTTCATGCAATTATTACAACTGTTTCTTCAGCGCTAATAATTGCAGTTCTTCCTTCCCAGTGTAACAAACACCATTCATCTTTCTCTAAAAGTCAACAATAGATCTGGGTGATGGAGAGACTTCCCTTGCCATTTTGATGTGGAACTTTTCTCATTGTGTTGCCTTTGAAAGATCAGTATGCAAATTAAAGAATAATTTTTATACATTTATAGACTGAAAAACTGGTAACATTTCAGTCTGATAGATTTGCATATCACAAATATATCTGGGCTGGACAGCTGTCATTGTTTTTCTATTGCAAGTATGTTCTCTTTGAAATGTAATGTGGGGAAAAATTATAAAACTGGCTACAATATGCTACTACCTTCACAAATTTCACATGCTGTTAACTTTCAAATTCAGTCTGCAATGCCATTATCAAAATAGGTTAAATGAATAAATTACAGGACACATACATTTTGTTATTCTCTAATTCTTAAGTAATAATGTGCTTTTGACTCTAAAATCCCTTCTAAGAGCATCTTCACAATGTGAATTAAATAAATGAATGTTTTACACCAACACTGAGAAGGGCAAAGCTGCTGACTTTTGGACTTTATCTCAGAACACTGGCACTGGAGGTCTAGCTTCATCTACTATGAAGTTACTAATGAGGGATGGCCACAAACTTTGTCAGAAGGCTACATAGCTATTTCCTAGATGTGGATAGAGTAACAAAATCCAGACTGGAACCTGGAAATGTTCTACATTGATTTATGAAAACAAATACATAACCAAGACCAGAGCATGTCTGTGAGCAAGTTAACTGTAGAATTATGGTGAGCTAGAAATTCTTGTTCAGCTTTATAGATTTAAATTCTTAAGACTTTTGGAAGGAAAACAAACCCTAAGCAAAATAAAAGTGAAGTAACAGATATCAATATTGACAGCAAGGAAATTATATGTTATAGTACTGGCTGTGATGTATACTGTCTGGATCTCATGTATTTGCTCAGAAAACTAGGTTTCATAAAAGGTAAGTAAAGCAGTTGAACTTTTTCAAAGAAATTTTTTTAAAGAAAAACACTTATAGCACCTGTCTATGTATGAAATAATTGTTCTTCAAGCACAGTAGGTTTCTTTTTCTCTGGTATATATTTCACATTTATCATACCCAGTTTGTCTACTTATCTCTTCTCTATTGCTTACTGGAAGAATAAATAAATGTGGTTGAAATACCTTGAGGGCAAGCTGCAGTTTTTCTCTTAGTTCATCATGGAGTGGCTTATACTGGAATAGCTGGCGGATTTGCAGTTTTTTGGGACATTTTCGCACAGGGTCTGGCAAAGGTGCTGTTCCAATGTTGAGACCCTTCCAAATACGCCCTCTGACTGGGGCACCTGTGATCTCCCCCTGAACAGAGAGGAGCAAACAAAAAGAGCAAGAGGCTACTTACACTACTGAAAAATGCAGCTATTGGCATTGTGTCTCAGATGAAAAGCATGTGCTCTCCTTATAGAGTCATAGACCTAGACAATAAAGCCAGTAGATTCCTGGGAACAATTTATCTATCTTAAAACATCTTCATCTGGTAAGATAAACTCCCCTTAAAATTCCCCCTATATCCCCTCACTAAGTGTAAAAGAATGGGACCATACATTCCCTGACATAGCTTACCCTTTGCTGTCTGCTTAATAAACTGAATTTAACATTCACGTTCAGAGCTTCATTTCCCCACCAACATCTACTGATTTAAAATGAAAGACAGTTTTGAGACAATTATACCTCTGGAGGAGATTCTTCCTGAATCCCCAATTGAAGATATGGAGGAACAATACTCTCTGGTTCTTTCTTCATTATCCAGGGGGATGCTTCAGCCATAGGGCGGAGGACAGTAATACTTAAAACACCTGGTTTAAAGACACATTTTGCTAAGAATCAGTTCAAATTAAAAAAA
>WEIU01020709.1:2649-17647 GCA_013389925.1 Aegithalos caudatus | reverse complement strand
AAAAAAAAAAAAAAAAGGGAAAGTATCTCAGACCTACAGAAAAAGCCACTTACCTATCTACAAAAATCTTTTTTATTAACAGATAAAACTCCATATATTCATGGCTACAGATAATATCAGATCATTGAGTTGATTATAGAATAGTTGTACAAGTTCAGATTACTCAGTCCATTTTTAACAATAAACTGCTTATGCTATTTGCTTTGATTCTTGGTTAACAGTGCAGTTGTATAGTGTGGGGAGTAGCCCAAACAAGAAGGAGAAGAACATTGACCCATATGTACTAAATACTAATCTCAGAAGCAGTACAACATATTCAGAACAAGCATAATTCTCCACTGTATTTTATAATTCATATGCTGATCACCAGACAGATTCCATTAGAGATGATTAATTTATATTGTCTGCATAAATTTTAATGTTCTCCAAAATATTTTTTCCAGCCCAATCGAAAAATTACCTAATCTACTATGATCTACCCCACAGGTGACCTTCAAAATGGGTATCACCACTGAGGTACTTTGTCACAATGATATAAAATTGTGAAGCCTTGTTATCAAGGCAAATAGAGCCAGTATTGTGAAAGGTGGAGCAGGAAGTCTGGAAAATCAGATGTGCTACTATTACAAATGATAGCTGTTGTCAGTAAATTTTTTTGACTGGGATTTTGACTGGCTATGTATGCTCTCCATCTTTCTGATCTTTTCACCTTCCACATTTTTCTGGCTCTCTCCATGTCCCTTCTTTTATTCTTTTTCCCATGGCAGAATGATTGCATTTGGTTTCTGCAATGGGGAACCAGTCATTTGTGTGAACAGAAGTACATTTAAAAATGTACCATACATATAAGAGTAGTAAGTGGGAAAGCTGTTTTATGTCATATGCTTTTGACATTGACATAAACATATGAGAAATATGTCTTAGGGCTTTATAGCTTGAAGCAGACTTTCCCTTATCATCCCCTCATATCCAGGGGAATTATACTTTCCTCTCTTTTAAATATATTTTTTTGTTAGCATCCACCTGTGACACCACAGTGTCTTTTATAGAAATACAGCATCTGCAACTACCTTTAGAATGACAACCAACAATTCCAGGACATAACGTCTTGCATTGCTACTACAAGGTGGTTGGTACCATGTAGTGTTGGCTATTCCACTCATGTCTTTTCAGCTTTTTGATAGGTATGCTTTCCAACAGACATCAACATCTGGGCACCACTGTCCTCACTGCTACATAGTTAAAGGAGACTGTTCATTCAATTTTCTAAATGATGAACACAAAGAATATATTTATTTGGTAATCACTTTTATTTGTGTGACTGAGAATGGATAGAGATATGCCATCTGTTCACTTATCCTTTAGCAGTGCCCTTCAGTTTATTGTCTGCTTCCCAGTTTCCCCTCAAACTCCTTTCTTTCACTCCTAGTAGTGTGGACCCTTATTTATAAGGGTAAAAAACATTTCCTGCCCAAATAAGAGTTTTGAAACTTTGCAATTCTTTCTATTAGTAGTCTGTCAGAAAAGAAAAGTTTTCTACCTGGCTGTTCTTGTACAGGATCCTGCAAGACTGCAGTGGCAGGATCACTAAAGGACTCAGCCACATATTCACATACATCCTTTTTTCGCAGGAGCTCCATTCCAGAACCATCTGTAGAGATTATGAAAAACCTGCACAGCCAAACACAGACATGGGACTGCATCAAGAAAGCAGAACTCCAACGTGATGGCATCAAATGTGCAAATAGGGAGTAGTGAACAAAGGGAGCAGCAATTTATGAACCCTGTACAAATACTGCTTAATAAAGAAAAGAGTGTTAACCTATGGATGCAATGCAGTTTACCTGGGTGCATGCTCATTGTAAGTGATAGGTTTGTTAACCTCATCTGCTTCTGAACTTCTGTCCTCCTTGCCATCAGAGCCAATGCTGGGAATGCTCACATCTGTACTGCCATCAGCCAGGACCTATAGCAGAAATTATGTGAAACTACTTGAGTTAAAAGATCCTTTTAAAACAGTGACTTGCTGGTGAACTTTAACATAACTTAGCCCAGTGAAAGAGACAGGAAAAAAAAATTCCATGGTGAGCAAATGGAAACTCACAGGAAAATGAAATAAAGAGGAAAACTGAAAAGACACTAAAACCCCCTAAACATTTCTAGAAAGACATACTGTATCATAAATACTAAAATCAAATGCTGATATTTAATAAATGCCCAAGGACTGTTACACAGAAATACTCACTGGTTAAGCCAGGTAACTGTACATTCAAGACAGACATTGATGTATACCTACTGAGTGAACTTTTATAGTATTTTCCTTCTTGAGAATATTATGTGCTTATTAACTAATGTGACATTAACATATTCAAACAAGATAACTCACAATGACCTAAAAAGAAATAATAACCCCTTTTTCAAGACACAATTTAAATAAGGGTGATTCAAAGTCCATGAACTGCATCTGACACATCCAGGTTTTAATCCTCACTTGCAGAACTGATTTTTTGCTATAGTACAGATCATGCTAATTAAGGGAACTTTATGGGTGAGCTAAACAGTACACCATGTGTTCTGTTTCAGTCTCTCTAAAAACGGATATATTAAAAAAAATTATATCCATCACTTGTTCAAGAAGTAATCAAAAACCTGATTCTGGACACTTTAAATATTAAAAGGTTACAATTTGACTTTAAGAGAAGCTTATAAGATAAAATTAGAATGCAGAAGCATGTTTTCTTCCATGTATTTTACCTTGAAAGTATTTCCTTCGGGATCTGTCATCTCACAAATAGTGCTGGAAGTGTGTTTCATAATGTATCTCCCTGCTTGTTTCTTGTCTTCCTTGCTGACGAAATCATAAACTTCATGGCTATAAACTGCTGTGCAATCTTCATCAAAGAAAAGAAAGCCTCCCTTGCTGGGTAAAACCTATGACAGCAAAAAGGGAAGAGATTCAATCCTCAAAGGTGAAAACTTTAATTTAAAGGTACTCTGAAAAGGAAGAACATATGTAAATCAAGAAGATAGCTTTTAGACATTCAATACTGAATCATACAGTTCAGAGGAATCAAAGGGAGAGAAAGAAGGAAGATGAGGCCAAGAGGTAGGCTGATCTGAGTCTCTGTAATTTTTAACTTCAGGAAATTTAAGACTGTGATTTAAATATACTGTACATTTGTAAGTATCTAAACATTGTCAGAGTATGAAAGAGACGGAATAACAGGATTAATAAAGACTATAGAGAAAGGGAGTAATCAAGGTGAGAGCTGCTAATGGCAGGGAACTTGGAATACAAAGATTAAATGTCACTGTCACAAGCTAAAAATAATTCCCACCTGATACGTTCCCTGTGGCTTTGCTAGAATAGATGTTCCATCTCCAAAGATGGTACAACAGGTACCATTTTCACAATTTGTTATAACAGTAGCAAACTCAGGATGCTCCACTCGTGTACCTTTGAACTTCTTTGTGGTGACTTCTGAGGGTTCATCTAAGAATTAATACAGAACAATGAGACAGGAGCACATGAATCATAGATATGTCTTAGGATTCAATTTGCTTTTTCTCTCATAGTGCTGGATCTTTATCTCCTCAGTGCAAGACTTCATAAACTTCATAGCATTCTTTATCATATATTTTATGTTATGTAAACAATATGCAACCTTCTGGACTGCAAATTCGATACAGGAAAACCCAATGGCAAAAAATATGTGTAACCATTTGTAGCTGGTTGGGAAAATACAGTCTAATGTATCAACTATGGTACTAACCATAATTATCTGGATATCTGTAATATACAATACACTGAAATTCTTTGTGCCTGTAATACAAGCTCTGAAATGTGAAATTCCTATTCAGCAACACAAATCTTGGAAAACAAATGAAACAGGGATGTTGTTCTGGTCATTGCCTCTCCATTGAAGAGACAGATCAGTTCAAGTGATTTTGACTTTTAAAATCCCACAGGGAGATGTTCCTGAACATTTTCTGCTAATACAATAATGGTCTTTTCCTACAGTGTGTTTGAGCAGTCCAGACACCCACACAGTTAATGTTCCCTTCATTTTAATTAAGGAGGACAGGACTTGTCTTGCAAATGAAGCAGTCATACAGAATACAACACCAGCCAGAAGAATCACAGACAACCTTTAGCCCCACTTCTTTCAGGCAAATATAAGTTTCACTTTTCTTGGCAGGACATTTTCCACAGCCATATTCAGGTATTCAGTATCTTCAAGGTTGGTGAGTCCATGGCTTCGCTGGGGAATACAAGGATGCCTTGGTCCTTACATACCTCTTCAGTTAGAACTCAAAGCAGCTTCCTTCTTATTATTAGGGCAGGTGGAGAAAGGGCAATGAACATACTAAAACTCTGTCACTGTGGTCTCATGGTGAAGGAGGACCATATAGGTATGAAAGAAGGAAATTTAATTACTTGCAACAGTATAATTTTTGCACCGAATATACTGCTGAAAGAAAGCAAACAAACTAAGCCCTAAGTAGATCTGTTATCTAGGCTACTGGTATAAGCCACCTTTAGTATGTATTTTGACAATTTCTGCTTCACAAGATACGTCAAGTACAAGAAAAGTAAGTGCTTCCTTTTTGATATTACCTGTTTCCACACTACCCTCTCGTACAGAAAGGTTTCCATATTTTTCATAAAAAGTTGTGATCCTGGTACCATCAGCATGTTCTACTATTCTGTTACCATGCGGCTTCTCAACAATTATCACTTCATCTTCTCGTACAGTCATAACCTGAAAGAATGAAGGACTCATTAATATTGGCACTGTGATACTTGTGATAGCAGCAACAACAATATAAGACATCAGGACTGGAGCTCCAAAGAAGCTTGACTACCACATCTTCATCTGCTTCAGAGACAGAGGAATCATGTTTTCTTCAAAATCTAAAGCGACTGCATTTCTAACAGTGCAACAACACAACCTGTAGGATGTTTCCAAAGAACAAATCCTACAACTTTGTGATGGCAGCCCTGTCTCTTAGCTTACAGACAGTGCTATAGTAACACAAAAGCAGTAATACCGTTCCATCAGCTGGGCTTGTGGCCTGATACATTAAGAGCGGCTTCAGATCCACTCTTGTTGCACCCTCTGTGCCCACTCGAATGCCTAATGGAGTTGTTGTTATCCAGGTTCCTGCCTTAGGTTGTGCAGAATTGGCCTTTTCAAACTCCTCATCCTTGAGTGAGTGTAATAGAGTGTTCTTGTCATTGTCTTTTCCTGCAGTGACAAAAATTTCTGTATCAGACCTGATATTCTCTAAGGCAAAAGCCAAAGCCAGTAAAGTGCAGTTTGTGAACATTGCCATTGACAGAATTGCAAAATGAACTATTTAACAGGCTAGAAGAAAATTACAGCTCCTTCTACTCAAAGACATGCTCCTGAACTAGCCCTATCTAATGTGCTTCCTTAGAGAAAGAGTAAATGGCATGCTAATGCCGTCGCTCCTATTGTGCATCAGAAGAAAAGGATGAAGGTCTCATTATGAAGGGCAATTGGAGAGATCTTATTAAGAATGTTATAGAGAACTCTTGTCTCCCATACTCAGGAAAAATAAATTAGTCTAAGTGTATGCAAAAGACAAGAGCATAGTCCAGAGAGAAGGCTGAAAGACTTAGAGCAAATATCTAGCAAAAAAACACCCCCAAAATCAAAAAGAGATGAAACACATCCCTAGAAATTTGTCAAGAATAAGCAGAGGAGAAGAAAGGTGAGGAAGGTGAAAAAGGGATCATAAATAAAGGACAAGGAATAAAGGATATCCATTGGTTACAGACACTGAGAATTCATATTAGAAAATGGTTTGTCAGAGTTGTTCTCATCTTTGTATTATCTAAAGGAATATCCTAAGAAAAAAGACTGGACTTGACTCAAAAAGTCTCCTTTTGAGACATCTTTCTCTTTGGCAGCAATTTTTTTTCACCTATTTCCAATAAATTGTATGTCAATACGACAGGTCAGAATTATTCTGTCTACTAAGTAAACACTAAGACAGTGATCTTGGGCTACACTCTGAGGTATGAAGTAAACATTATTTGGTTCTTTCTCAGTCAAACAAAATACAGTAAGAATGGCTATATTACCACCAACCACATGTCCATACCACCAATTGATAATGACCAATAGTAGGTGCCTTGGAATACACAGTGTGAGAAACAAAAACGTATCCTCTGTGAGAGAAGCATTTCTTAATACAAAGACTAAAAACTGTAAGATAAAAGTAAGGATTTAACACTACTGTAGTTACAAGTATTTCTTTTAAAAGACTTCATGTTCACTCTGATACCAATGAACCTCTCACACAACTTTTAACCTATTAGAACCTTACCATATTAGGAGAAAAAGAAAAAAAGAAAAAAAAAAGTAGGAGAGAAATGATTCGCTATGAAGGTAACATAGCAGTGTGCAGCAGCTGAGTACAGATAAAAAGTTGAATTTTCAGACTTAAGAAATATGCTCTTTATTAAGTATCATCAGTCCTAATAATTTTATATCTGTCCAAAACACAAGAAATGTTACCTTTCTTAGTGCTTTTCTCAGACAAATGCTCTGATCCTGGTAAGGGTTGCATTTCATATGGAATTGTAGGTGGTGGTAAGACAGGACCAGAATCAGGGCTCTTACTCACTGTGCCATCAGCAAACAGAATCTGCAGAAATCAAGGACATACTAGAAGTTAAAATAAATTCAAACACCACTAGAAAGTTTATAAGTATGTGTCACAAATGCAATAGTTACTAGAATACTATGGGTGATGGAGAGGAAAAAAAAGTAAAATCTCAGAATGAATACAATAAATAAAGAAGCTATCTTAAAGAGAATTAATAGAACAGACTTCTTCATTACAATGATCACCTGGTCCAACTGCCTGACCACTTTAGGGCTGACCAAGTTAAAGCGTCTTGTCATTGGCATTGACCAAATGCTTCTTAAACATTGACAACCTTGGGGCATCAACTACCTTTCTAGCAATGTCTAGCAGTGTCTGACCACCATCTTGGTAAAGAAATGCATCTTTATGTCCAGTCTGAACCTCACTTAGTGCTCCTTTGAGCCATTCCCATGTGTCCTGTCAGTGGATCCCAGGGAGACGAGATCTCCTATCAGGGAGCTGCTGAGAGCAAGGAGGTTGACCCTCAGCTTCTGTCTCTCCAAAGCAGGCAACCACAGAGTCCTCAGCCCCTCCTCTTCAGGATGCACCTGCCAGCCCTTCCACTGGCTCTGTTCTCCTCTGGACTCACTGCAGCACCATCCCACCCCTCTGAAGTGGCGGTGCCCAGCGCTGCTCCTGGTGCTCCGGGTGAGGCCGCAGCAGCGCTGAGCACAGCTCTGATCCCCGCTCTGCCCGGCTCTGCTGCCGTGTTTGTGCCCCCAGGACACGGATTGTGCCCTCTGGGCTGCCCGGGCACACCCTGCTGACCCTCACTGAGCTGCTGCCATCAGCACCCCCAGGGCCCTCCCTGCAGGGCACTCCCAGACACTCCTGTCACGGTTTGTACTTGTGCCTGGCATAACTCTGTCCCATATGTAGGATCCGACAGTTGGTTTTGTTGAATTTCATCCCATTAGTCATTGCCAGAAGGAGTGCTATTTGCTGAAGTTCATGGATATAATTACTGGGGACTCTTCTAATAATAAAAAGGCATTATAAAAATAAACAGTAAAGATTATTCTTTGACTAAATGGCCATAGGTTAATGACTTTTTTTAGCAGCAGTGATAATACATCTGTATTGACATATTGATCTGTACTGAGATATTCCACATGTCTAAGACTGCTGTTAATTTTTTAGCCATTATGATAGTTAAGGAAAAGAAGTCTTGATTATTTATCTAATTATAGCTGGTTTCTGAGATCCATTACTCTCAACTCTTGACATGCATGTTCTCTATGTGTCACATAAACTCTAAAATTACTCCAACCATCCCTAAATTAATTTATAAATACAGTACAATGTAGAAAAGAAATTGATAACATATAGAAACAACTCTTGAAATTGTTACTGTAAGGAATTAAATATTTCTTCTTTTTGAATGTTTATCATATGCAATAAATTTCTGATGATTCATACACATTAAGTTAATATTAAGAAGGATGCACTCAATCTTTTTAAACAAAGACTCCTGTAAAATCATGGTAGGCACATAAGATCTACATTTTTCTATCAGTAAACAGTATGTTGAGAATATAGAGACATACAGCAGCTAGTTTTCCTGCATATTTCTGAAATGGATATATTTCTCAGGAATTCTGGCTAACTGTTTTAACATCTAGTGTGAGGAATAAATGTAAAAAACCTACACTAGACATTGTGGTTTACTTGGACAGGAAAAAGAAATTCAGGAAATAAGGAATTATTTTGACAGATTCTGAGTCAAATTAGATGACTCCTCTTTTCATCTGTTTGCTATCTACATGTAGAGTCTTAGAGTTTAAAATAGTTGCTTGTAAATTGATTACAGTATTTGCAAAGACAGCCTATACCACCTTAACTGTACCAAAATTCTATACAACCTAAATATGTAAACAAAGTAGGTACTTTGGGATATACAGACTTCTTTTCCCTGAAAATTTAGGATACCTAAAGGTGTCTGCAGAACTGAAGAATGGTTCAGGTCTTTTCTGGATCCCATATGAGTGTTTAAACTGAAAAAAAAAAATGAATGTTTTCATATTGCCAAAAAATACTCAAAGCTGAACTAATCCACGCTTCAGATACTTAAGTTTAGGAATGTAGTTCTCTGAGTCATGGTCAGCTATTTCCTAATCACCAAGTTCCCTAAAATCTTCTTGTGCTTGAAATTTTAATACTTAAATCTCCCTAAGTTCTCACTCTGAACAAAGCCAAGAGTATTTTAGTCTTGACATGGCAGCGTAATTCAGTATTACTTAACTCCTTCATCTACAAACTGGACACTGCTCGATCTCAGTAGATAAAAACAAGTTTAAGGGTAATCTCCTTCCATCACATTGAAATGTACTAAACTGTACTACTTGCAATGAATTCTGCTGAATATACCTGGGTAGATCCATCCCTCAGGTACTTTATGACATTTCCTTGACTAGTGATGACTCTTGACACCTCTGTTTGCCTTGCCGGAGGTGAATAAAGATGAGAGTTCTTTACCATTTGGGAATAACTCTGTCTAACCATAATGTCCACAGTAGGCTGCTCAGTCTGTTCACTTTTGTTGTCTTCATGCTTTATTTCACCTTCAGTAACCTCATGTTCCTCTTCTCCATTTTGCATAACCTCTTCCTCCTTTCCTCCATCTGCTTTGGCCTCACTTTCCTCTACCATCTCTTTCCCTGTTTCAGTGGCAGTGGCTTCACCTTTCAAGTCTGAAAGCAAACTTTGAGTTACTCATTACTGCATAGCACACAATCAAACAGTGCTACACACCCAGCATCATGGTGTCGACAGAAGACATACAACTTTAGCTGAGTAAGACTAACCCTCCTTGGCTGGGTCTATAACCCACAAAGTAAAAGACAGACCGATTTTAGAGCAAAGTTCAAAACAGTCACCTACTCAGAAACTGCATCCTCTTGTGAAGGTGGCTCACTTTCCAATTGAAAACAAGGGAAATTTGAACACGGATTTATTATGGATGCCAAACTTTTGGAAGACAAACATCAGATGAAAAAAAAACCCAGCTGAGTTTCACCAAGTTTGAATTTGTATAGAAACCCAAGTAATATATTCTGTATGCTTGACCAAGTAAGTTTCTTAGATTAAATGATGGCAGTGTTTTGACTATGCTAAGGGGTATAATTTTGGTAATTTTATTGAGAGACTCCATGTAAGTGTCTGTAATTGCTCTGTTCACCTCAACTACCCAGCATTTCAGCTTATGCTTCTTGCCAAACTATGTATGTTTGAGAACACTGCATGTTCTTTACTTCATACCAGATTAATCAGAGTGCATTTACTGGGCTGTACAGATTTGTGGTACATAGGTATTAAATGACATCTGTACATGGCTGTTTTTAAAACTAACTAGATGACAAAATTCACATTTTTTCTGCTTCAAAACCTAACAGCATAACTGAAAAACCTCAAGATTTATAACAGTTTGCAATATGCAAAGATGAACCTAACACTGATTTTTGAAAACACTGGAAAAAACATTATTGCAGAATATTTGTTAGGCAGAAGTTTAAAAGTATCTGTATGCCCCACCAGTCTTCTAAAAGAAACCCAGTGATAATGGCAGAAAGGTTTGTTGTGAGTATTTTCTTTGTATGTACTGGATGGCATAAAACAAAGGACTTCTGTGAAATAATTCCTGTTTGAAACCAATTGCACTTTTAGAAAAGCAACAAAAAACCCTGATTGTAAAACATCCAGTAGCAGAGACTCTGTCACAGCCTTGGTTAGTTTTGTTAATCATTCTTACCATGTATGAGTGTAACATTCTTACAAATGAGTATAACTTAAATCTAATATAAAGTCCTAGTTTTCCATGTCAAGCCCCTGAAAATTGCAATAACTTTGTATTATGTGTTTAAAAGCTATCTCCTAAATTCTGTTTCCTTGTACTTCCAAGGCTGGTACCAGTCACTCCTTTGACCTTTTCTTTTGTAATTCAATGGAGTTCTCTGGTGAAATGAGCTCATTATAAGATACATCTTCTGATGCTTTAATCATTCTTGGCATTCTTCCTCGAATCTTTCAAATTATTAACATTTTGTCTTGGGGACTTAAGTACATGTGCTTTCAAAAGAATTGTGGATACAGATAATTTAACCATCTTTCCACCACCACTCAAGATTCCTCAATATATATGTATTTATTTATTGAATTTGCTTGTTTTTCTTTAGTATTCCAATCTATATGCGTATTCAAATGATTATCCAACACTACTCCCACGGGATTTTTAGGGTTGCTTTCTCCTTGCCATCAATCTTTTATATTCAACAACTTGTGATTCTAGATTTTATACTTGTTTGAATAAAACCATATTATTCATGTTGCAAATACTATTAAATAGACATTATGACTGACAGCATGCTGACACGTTAAAAACATTAGATTTACATCTAAACTCATCAATGAAGAAATAATTTTCTTCTTGTAGCCTCAGCTTCTCTTAAATTCCTTACTTTGCAGTGTCACAGAAAACTAACCTCGAAATCTTTCTCCAAGGAAAGTTAATGCAAGTCCATTTGGACAGGAAACATTCAAACTCGGAAAAGCAGGAGCATCTGACATCTCTTGTGTTTGGGGAACTGGTTCTTCCTTTTCTATCTACAGAATGAAAAATTAATTAAGTTCTATTCCACATTTTAAAATAATAAAGAAAACATTAGAGCTCAGATTTAGTCTGTACAGATTCTGTTTTAACAAAACTTTAAGTGGTCTACCACTCATATTTAACATTTTCAGAGTTTATGGATTCAGAAATGAAAACATTAGTTATTTTCTTTGATTCTGCTATCTTCTTTCATTCACTTTGAAGAATCATCCCCTCAAAAACCTATGTAACAATGGACTACACTACCAGCAGTCACAAAATGAAAAAAGTTTTACAGGGTTACAGACATAGGTAACAGAGAGAACTTGTCCTGGCATTATCCCATATTCTTGCTTTTTAGGAATAGAAATATAGGGGGGAAATGGCAGATATTTTGCCACCTGTTTTTCAGCATAAAAGATGCTGTATATTTTACAGTTAATTTACATAATATTACTGGTAATTAAGGCTATTCTGCATATCCTAAGATTGTAGTCACAGCATCACGAGGTAGAAGTCACAGAATAGGGCAGAAATAACCCTGAGTTGTCATCTACTTCTCCCTGACTAATGGTAAAAACAATAACCAAGTATAACTAAACTGTTAAAAAATTCTAATGTAATGTATTCTGAAATTTTCCAGGACTGGAGGTTTCCTGGTAAACTGTTCCAGGGTTTTGCCTTGACTAACCTTACTGACATTTTCCCATTGATTGATTTAAATCACTACTGCAGAAAATTAGTTTACTTCTAAATACTTCTGATGATGATTTGAGCTCACATAAGAGATTATGGGTTTTTTTAGATCTTTACAGAAGGCTATTCTGTCTCTCAACTCAAGATCAAACAAACCCAAACCAATTCTTTTAAATCTTTCCCACTGGTTAAGTTTTCTAGACCTGTAATCTTTCTTCATGCTTTCATTAAAACTTTCAGTGTGGCCCATATTTTTCTTGCAGTGCAGTATCCATGACTGGACACAATACTCCAACTGAGACTCTACCAGCCCTAAAAGAAAAATAACCTCACATATTTAGCAGGCTATACTCCTCTATATTGACATTTTAGTGGTCTTTGCCCTTCTCACAGGAAGATGGCATTGTTGACTTACGGATAGCTTGTGATCCATGACAACTCTCAGACCTTTATACAACTGTTACTGACACAATTGTCACCCATTCTGTAGATATATACTGATTATTTATATGTAATTGGAGAACCTACTTCTTATTCTTACTGAATTGCATCCTATTTTACAGACCATGTCCATGTGAAATTGTCAAGTCGTATTTGGATTCTAATCCTGCTCTCCAAAATACTTGCAGACTCACACAGACAGGTACTTCCAAGGATGGGGCATCGACAGCTTCTCTGGGCATCTGTTCCAGTGCCTCAACCACCTTCACAGTAAAGAAATTCTCCCTAATATTTAATCTTAACCTTTCTGTTTAAAGCAATTTCCCCTTGCCCTGTCATGCAATGCTCTGGTAGAAAGTCCCCCTCCAGCTCTCCTGTAGCCTCACTTAGGTACTGGAAGGTGTGCACTCTAAGGTCTTTCTGGAACGTTCTCCAGGCTGAACAACCCCAACTGTCTCAGTTTGTCTTTGCAGGAGAGGTGCTCCAGCCCCCTGATCACCTGCATGCAGTGTAACAGCTGTAACTCTAAAGCCAAAAAGTATGTGGGCCATGTCAGACTCACTGCTTTACATCATGGAGATATAGACTAAACTCATTAACAGCTGCCAATACATACTTATTCTGAGAACAACTGGAAGAGTAAAGTGTATCCTTAAGAGCACCACAAATTGTTAGGAATTTGTAAAGGCACAGCTCAAACCCCTCTTAGAAGAATATATGTTTCTTTTACAGAAGTTCATGCATTTGAAATTTTGTTTCTTTGGATTGGATATTGTCTCTTCTCTCACCTTTTTTTCTTCTTGCTGTACCAGGTCATCAGGTGGTGAAGGGGCTAGTTTGCTATGGCTTCCTTTGAAAGAAGCTTTGGAAGAAGCTTTTCCTGATCTTCTTCTGTCAGACTTATCTCTTTTCCCTGGAGCTGGCATCAGAGTAATAGGAGAAACTGTTGTTGGAATTACGGTTGGAAGATGAACAGAAGGGATGTCCAGAATTCTTGCTAAGACAAGACCTGTTTCATCATCTAAGGAAGGGAAAAGCAGTATTTTAAATGTAATTAAGTTTCATAAATGTAGATTGACACATTTTATTTTTTAAAAAGATTTTATACACTAAATTTTACCTTAGAAGTAATAACCTCGCTGGGGGAGTTTGTTATTTCAGATAGAGGGACTAAATATATAAGAGAATTTAGAAAATCTTTGCACAGACTGACAACTTATTAGCCTAAAAGACATCTTGAAACTATTGCTTCCCACAACTTGTCACTTGGTCGTCACCTCAAAAATAAAAAAATATGATTTTAAAATGCTCTTTCACCTCAAAAAACCTTAGAAGTGGAGACATTCTGAATCTAGTATCTAATAAATGATCACAGTGTTATGCTTTATCATGGGCTGGTCCAGCACAGAGTGACTCTAGGAATTTTGTACTACATAGGTCTATTTTACTATAATTCTTCAAAAAGATTCTAATGATTGAGACTTGGTAAGACTCTTGCAATTCTTGAAGCCAAGGATTAGGACAGCCTGCTAGGCATGTCAACAGGAAGTATTCCTGTTGCCTTTCAAAACAATTTCTTGAAAATAAAAGAAATACAAACTTACATTTTCTGTAATTATTTCAACAAACTGACACTTCACTTTCATAGAAATTTCACCTATGCCTTTATTTTGGTTGCCCCCAAATGAGAACATGGTGTTTGAGGGTAACAATGAAAAGGAGTGTATTGTCAAGACCAAGATAAAAGGCCTTTAAAAATCTTGAGAGAGATGTGAAATTCCAGAGGACTGTCTGTTAAGGAAGGTTTCCCTCCTTTTATACACACATTCACATGTCTAGGACTTGGAATTGTATCTCTCATAATTTTGTCAAGACATAAAGAACAAGTGCAGAGGTTCTGTAGTATCCAGAATCAAAAGCCCCGCAGGTGCTCAAGCAGTCCCAGATACATAAAGAGATAAGGAGATTATTTCTAACATAAATGATCAGAAGTTAACCTTTGATAATGCTGGATAAAACAAAGAATAATTCAAAACTTGAAGAAATATTAACATTTCCTCTCCTCAACAAAAAGTTGTATAAAGGTGATAAACAACTTGAGGCCTTTTGTCATATTAGTTTCCCTAATGGAAGATGAAATAGATAAAGTGTGAAAAACAGTAAGAAAAATGAGAATTAGAGTGTTTGCAGAAAACTATTTCAGTACTGCAGGGAAAAAGAGTAATTTGCACACAATTTAACTGATCAGTGGAGAGAAACTGCAGATTTCATGGTATACCCATTCTGTATTAGGGATGGATGGCATATGAGAATCATCTAAGAGAGTATTTCTGGTCAGAATTTTTCTGAGTACTTAGGATACAAAGACCCACAGGAATTTGGCATAAGCAAATGATCATAGAAAAACTGCAAGCAATCAAAGAATGCCAGTTAGCAGTGCTCTAAAGCTCAGCATGGCAAGGATTATTCTAATGTAGAACAGGATGATTATGGCAAATGTGAAGCTGACATGTAGGTGTTTAAAAAGACATGTCTCTTTTTATGCCAAAATTCAAGTCTTTGCAGACCACTATTGTGACTGCCCTCTTGGCCCAA
>WEIU01020708.1:1356-26018 GCA_013389925.1 Aegithalos caudatus | reverse complement strand
GGGGGGGGGTTTGCTTCTTTATGGGGGAGGGGGGGTTTTGCTTGTTTGGTTTGCTGTTTTTTTTTAAATTATGGCAGGATAGAGAAGAAAGATGAAAAGCAAATTCCTCCCTCCTCCCCTTTCCTGGGAAAAGCAGACAGATTTCTCATTTTGAATGCTCTTTAGCAACTGCACATACATCAACTGGCTTATTTCCTTCAGCTGTTTATGTCTGTGACTAAGATAAGTCAAAGACACTAACTCTCACGCAACAGACCCATTTTCCCCTCCTCAAGGTGCCAGCCTTTATCCAGAGAGGGTCACACCCTGATCTAGCAGATAGCATAGGGAAGTAATGGTGCTCCATAGCCACAGCTCCAAGCTCTGGGGCTCTGTGGAACAAAGATACACCCCATATTCCTAAGGAACCACAAAATCCACCCCCCTCTCCCTCTGAGAAACAGCTTAGCTGAAACCTGGGAGAGCTACCACATACTTGTGTGTCACTGGCACAGATAAGTTGCATTTTTTGCTGTAGTTTCATGCCAGAGACAGCTGCTACATGCTCTGGCAATCTTCCTTTCAAAAGCAGCTACACGTACTTCAAACTTCACAGGAGCTCCAAGGTGCTCTCACTTCCCCAGAAGGTTTTCAACCCTGAGGACAGGTATAAGATTTGAAAGCAAGATTGGGCTCTCAGTCAGCAAAGCATCCAGGTTTCTAAGGGCACTATCTCACCCTGGGCTGGCTTCTAAGGACAGTTGGAGACACCCAGGGTGAGCCGCCCTCGGGGTGACAGGTGAGGAGCCCCAACTGCTGTGGCTGGCTCAGGATGCCTCCCCAGGGCTGTACTTAGTGTCAGCATCAGCCAGGCACCCAGCTGCCCCCAGCTAAGTGGATCAGAGATAGTGGGATCCGTCACCATAAACCGACGTGCATTTCCACACAGGAGCCACAGGTCTCAGTTTGTGTCTCTTTGCTTCCCCCTCCTTCCCCTGATGTGGGATAAAACACAGCAAAGGCTGAAAGGTTTAAGGTACTTTTGCATATTTATTTATGTGTATATTTATGATTCAGGCCAAGCCCAAACACTGAAAAAGCTCTTTCCCCTGACAGGCTGCACATGAGCATGGCACATTTAAGTGTGCTTTGACTCACAGCAGCCTGGAGACTATGGCTATCCTCTTAAGTAGTAGGCACGGTGATGGCCATGTATGTCTGGGGCACTGTGCCCCTCCCATCTCACAAGGCAGTATCACAGCTTATTTCACAGCTCCTCAACCTCATGTGCTAGGACTGAGTGACCTGCATGCTGCAGCAGCGTGTTTGGGGCAGTGGGAAAGGCTGGGGGACAGGGGATCAGGGCTGTGGTGCAGCATGCCAACTCAGAGCACATGGAGCTCAGTGCCATCACGCAGGTTAGGGGTGGGCAGGAAAAAATCCAGGAGTTATTGTCCATGTTCCATCATTCACAGAAGGACTATGAATACCTTTTCTAAGAAAAATCCTATTTGTGCCCATTCTGGGGTCTTGATTCCCTAAGTCCTGCCTAAAAAACCCTCCAAAAACAACAACAAAAAAACCAAAACAAAACCAAAAAACTGAAACAAACAAACAAATAACAAAAAAACACCCCAAAAAAACAAACTAACAACAAAACAAAACAAAAACCCAAAAACAAAAACACCAAAAAAACCCACAAAAACACCAAAAGGAGGGGGTAAGGGGGGAAGCTGGCAGACCAGTGTCAGTACTGAGAAATTGTAAAACAACAAACTGACACCTGGTTGCCCAGAGTAGTATTTGGTCGATTCCACACCAACCACACATTGCCCAAGGACACAATTCCGCATGCAAGGGAGGCAGCACCACCAGGCTCACGCAGGCTGGCGCTGCTCCGGAGAATTCCCGTAGCCTCTTGGAAAGGTTCAGAGCTGGTCCAGGGCCCAACCAGGAGGTGCTTGCTTTGCCATGCAGCCAGACTCGTGTGACAGGACTGCAAAAAAGCTGCACACCCTGCCCTGCTTCCTCTGAACATGGAATTTTTTGAGATACTTTGCTGCTGGTCTGTGAGAAGAGCCCTGCCCTGGGACATTGCATAGATCCTGCACGGAATCTGGTACTCCAATGTTTGGGATGGCTCCCACCTTGAAGGGTCTTGCTCCCAGTTGTGGCAGCAGCACCTACCAGCATTTATGGCATCTTCCAGTTCCAGCCTGCTGCATCATATACATGGTAGCATCCAACCCCTACAGCCCTACCTGCAGATCCCTCAGAGAAAGAAAGACATCACCCTTTGGATTGCAGGGAGCACAGGCTGGCCACACACCCTCCTTGTGAATTTCACTTTGTAGCCAGGTGGGTGCTAATTACAATTTCTTTGTACGAGCATTCTCATGCAGGCAGCATTTTGCTCATGAAAAATCAACAGAACCCAAATAACTTCAAAAATAGAATCAGATGCAATAACATCTAACGTAAGCTTTGGTTAATAATAAACCCAACTTTACTCAAATCCTAGTGACTCTAGTGCTAGTAGTGACAAGGTAGGAGACAGCTATGAGAGCATATTGAACTATTTCCTGTGAAGTGATGAGATTATCCTTCCTGCATTTTGTGAATTGCTCATGAAGGAAAGGATGTGTTTGGGGTTCCCCTGTCCCATTAATTGGAATTTTTCTGGTAGCTTGAATTAAATATCTGACAGCACAGATTGATTAATTGCATTTTACTGGGACCCAAAAGGTCCTACATACCAAGTACAACTCTCAGATGTCTTTCAGTTTACCTCCCTCTAAAATCAATGAAAAGACCCTAAAAAAAAAAAAAAAAAGTAGTGTTACTACTATTGTTTTGCTAAATTGAGTCTCTCCTGGCTGTCCTCATGCTTCTTGATTAGGCAAACTGGCCTTTATAAACTGTGTTTACTTCTGCCAAAGCACAACCTGCTTGATCAGAGAATTATCCAAATTTCTGATAAACTGGATTACCCATTTTGCAGCCCTTTGAACTAAGAAAATAGTAGTCTCCCCTCCTGCCCCTTAGTGATTGCAAGGGCCTGAAATACTGTCACAGAAGTTTACAAAGCTACCCAAGAGCAGGCTCTAGCCTGCCTGTTCCTCCTACTCGGGAGACATTATTTGAAGAAAGTGTTAAATAGATAATATTATCAGCCATACCTGTCCTCTTCTGCCATGGAGACAGTAATGTTCCAGGGCAGGTTAGAGACAAAAAGGCACCCAAGTCTTCAATAGCTAAGCGACTAAGAACACACATTCCAGGGGCAAACAAAGGAAAGGAATTTAGGTGCATTGAAATGCAATAGTCTCAGCCTCAGTGATATTAGCAAAGAACAAGCCCTATAAAGGAATTTGCAAGGTCATAGCCTGGTAAGAAAATTCATATTCCTTCTAGACATTGCCAACTAGATTTTCAAACTTCTCTAAAGCCTGTTCTGAGTTAGACATTGCTTCAAGTTTTTGGTGTCTCAATAATAATATGTGTGTTGGTCTATCAGTTATACCTGTGTTAATGAGTTATTTAGGTATGTTTGTTAAAAGCAAAAAACCCCATCCACTTGCATTTATCAGATCATCTGTTTTTCCTCAGGTTGATGACAGGAGTCCAACCTAGATGTTAATTACAGAGAATATCCCAAAAACAGAGGCACTTCTTAGGTAACTTGACGGGAGAAAAAAAGTAATGCTCAATTTTCAATTGCAAGCTGGATTTGTGTTAACATATTTGACCACATCTCTATTTTTGGTGACTTCTACCTTCGTTGTTGTCTGCATACTTGGTGAGGCAAGGAGTATTTGCAGAAAGATAAAAATGAAGCATATGCTCTGACATAATGAGATACTCCCCTAATGTATGAAAATGCTAAAATTTATAACCTGTCTTAACAGTGAGTTTTTTTTCTTTGACATGTCAGATTTCTTAGCTTTAACAACATTCTAACAAAATTTTTACTGCTTTTTTTGATGTAGGAATGCAAATGCATTCATATAATGGGAAGAGTTATGGTCTCAAAGCCATTGAGGAAGAAGTGTCCAGGTTCAGATGTGAGCAGTAGCACTGCCATGGACATCCAGCAGAGTGGGAGCAGGTATCACTGCATCCCAGCATGATGACCCTGAATAAGATACCTCAGGTCCAGTTTCTCAGTTTGTGAAACAGGAATATTAATGTTTAACTAACTCAATAAACCAACACCTACACATTAATACTGGAAGGTCATGGTACTTCCATGTTAGAAATACAAGTTAGTACATGGGAGCTCCTTTTAGTAAAAGGTTGACCATTTGATGTTCCCATCCAGAAAAAGAAAAAAAAAAAAAGAAAAAAAAAGAAAAAAAAAAGTCTAGAAGAATGACACAAAACTGACACAAGGCCCCACAGTGAGGGTGATTTGGGGATTTAATGTATCAAAGAGAAGGTCAAAAGTTAACTTGATTACAATCTATAGGTACTTATACAGAGAGAGCAACTGTAACCAGAGGGCTCCATCTCCTAGACAAAGGCAAAACAACAACTAGAAATTCTAAATACTCAAGGCTGCAAGGAAGGGGCCGGCAGTAACAATCTTCAGATCAAGGCTGGAGAGCATAAAGCCCTGACACACACCTGGTCACTGGGTTACCTGCAGGCATCACTGGTCAAGATCCCATATGCTTTCTTTACAGAGAGGTCAGATTATTCTTAATCTGAATGTATTTTTGCAGCCTCCATCTAGAAAATTTTTTTTTTAAATGCACAAATTGAATTAAAGATCCAACTGGGCATCCTTATCTCAGGACTGGTAATAACTCAGGAAAAACTGAGACTGAAGCACTAACATATAATGTTATTGAAGTTTCTGTAGAAACACTTAAGTTGATAGCTTTAAAACATCAGCTCAACCTTTATAAAAGGTTTTCTTGCAAGTGTGTGGGTGAAATAGTATGGAATTTTTGCCAGAAAGGGTGGCAAGGAAGGCAAAGAGTCAAGAGCCGCTCCACAGTGCTGGATGAGGGAGGGAGAGGCAGGTAGGAAAAAAGTTGTGAGTCAAAAAGTCTCAGGAATGGGAAGACTTCATGTCAGCTATCTCACTGTGGAACTCCCTGCTTCTTTCACCTGTAAGCAGTCTGTCTTTTCCTATTTGAAATCTTTGTGTGGGAATGCACAAGAGCCTATTTTAGTCCCTTTGTCCTCTCAATTTGAGTAAAGATGGGTGATCAGCACTCACCAAATTTGAATAGATCAATCTTTTGAATGATTAATTCAGCTGGAAATAACTGCATGAGGTAAATAGTAGCAGGAAAAGACAGTTGTTTTGGACCCATGATTGTTTCAAACAAAGTTTACCAAGCCTAGGAAATCAAAGCTCTGCACTGTCAGGTTGCACTTATCCTTCCCCATCTCTATTATCAACAGTCTACCATCTACAGGCAACATCACCCCTTAATGCAGGCAGCTCTGAAAGGGTCTAGAAAAGTAAAATCACAGCTGTAAGCAGGGATGTATTTGGATATTCACACTTTGCCTGTTCTTTCTTCACATATTCCAGAACTGCAGCTAACAACCATCATCTAGATCTATAACCCTTTCTTCACACAGATAATAATAATAGTAATAAAAAGAAAAAAAAAAAAAATCCCGTGCCTAAATCCCTGAAACTCTCTCCTTTGAAGTTATATGTCTAAACAGATGATCTTTCCATGAAAAATGGAAATATTCAGACTTCAGATTAACCAGGGTTAAAGGAGTGCTCTGTTGGGATACAGGAAACTTGGGTTTAACCCCTCCTCTTGCGTGTGGTCTAGAACTTAAAACATGAGCCTTTATCTTCTACATTCTAGAGGCCCAGGAGGTAGCCAGAACAGGCTACCTAAAATTACTCTGCATCCTAAAAGTACTCTGGAGCAAACACTAGTAAGGATTATGTTGAAATGATGCACTGCCTGCAGTATCACATTCCCAAATGTCACATTATTTACTGTAAGCACCCATGAACTACATGTACTCTTATCTCCTGATTCAAAGGTACTTGGCTTCAGATACCAACAGAGACAAACCCACAAATGCAACATTATGTGATGTGCTGTTTACTTTCCACTGTTTACCAACACAGATCCATACCCAACTGGCAAAGAATCTAGTTTGGGTTGCGCCTTTTTAAAAAAAAATTGTAAAAAAATGGAAGTTTGCAAAGTAGCATAACTTTATGTTGCTAAGACAGCAATAAATAAGAGCATATTTAGGCCTTTAAATAAGACCCATTTTAAAGTCCAATTGACTCTATAGCTGTAAAAGCTATTAAATCAACCTTTTCAGATACTGCAATTACAACACCACTCTACGAAGGGTTTGGATGGAATCCTGGTGAGGGACGTGAGTGTCCCTGCAGCATGTTTAGTCCCATTAAAAAGTTCTAGGAACTACTTCAGATGACATTTATGATCCTAGACCTCTTGTCAAAAATACCTCTTTCTAAATATTTCACAGAAATCAGTAGAACACCATTTCCAGGAGGTGTTTCAGATTGGCTTCAGTGGAAGCTGAACACCTACTGGTCATTAGAAGACAAATTATTGCCTCAGGTACAGGCTATTTGTATTTCTACCACTGAAGGAAAAGGGCTTTCTCACTTTGGGGAACACATCCACGTATCCTATGAGTTTAGCAAAGCACAGACCAAGTCCTGTATTTTTTACTTTCCCTGTGCAACACATCCAAGATTGTCAGGACTCCAGATAAAAATAAATTTTGTTCCTTAAGAGCGAAGTATTCTTTACCTGAAAAAGATGTTCTTTTAGTGGTTATCATGTGTAAAAAGAGAGAAAGACAGATTGCAGATTTTCCCCCACCCCTCTCCTTAGGCATCAGAGAGATACTGTTCTCAGCTGCCTCAGGTCAGAAGAAACCAGGCATCTATCTCATCTGGCCCCAACTTCCCTGGTTCTGCTTTTCATCCACTCAGTGCCCAGACCAACTGTCTTGCTCTATTACACTAATGCAAAACTCCAAAAGAAATTCAAGGTTGTTAATAAGGGGATGGACCTTCCCATTCAAGTGGTTTAACTACAGGGTCCTGTTCCCATTTGTTGTTGTGGTGGCAGGATTTTAACATGCAACACCTGTCAGGAGACATCCAGGGCTTGCTCCTTGGTAGCATGAAATGACCATTTGATCCCCGAAACACAGGGATCCAAAGAAACTGGTTTTCATCACCTTATATGAGAGCATTCCTAACTCTCAACTACTAAAAATGGATCAGAATCACTCCCACCACTTCTTCCATCACAGACCATATTGTAAGAGGAATCTCAGGCCAAATTTCTTTGCAGCTCTATCTCTGTTTGACCAAACATTCTAGGGTGACTTTATGATGCTTGTATCCCCAATCATCTGTTCTATTTATGCTGGATATTAAGTTCTGCACCTTTGTGACTGGTTCTAAGAGCAAAGTGGTGAGAAGGAGCATGGGGTTTGTTTTCAGAAACTGCACCTGCCCCCTTGGGTTCCCTCTCACAGACTGTGTTGTCTGCAGCACAGACAGCAGGAGAGAGCTCCCCTTTGCTTTTAGTTAGGTTTTAGCTAGCTGAGGCAGAGAAGTTCCCTAGACTGTGGCTTTTCTTATTTGAGGAACTGATCAGCCCTGCTCTGGACTGAAAACCCGGAAGAGCACCGGGAGCTCACACCTCTGGTCCACCAGGGCCTGGACCTTGGCATTTTCCAGTGCCAGAGGGACTGATGAGAGACTGAGCAAGCCGAGCTACCCATGGCAAAGACTTTCTCAGATTTGCCATCTCTCTTCAGAATGATGAGAGGTTTTATTGTTTAATATTATTAATTTTTTATGCTTGTGAATACTTTGCTTGCTAAAGAAACAGTTTATTTCCACTTTTCTCCAAGGAAATATTTTCCGGAACCAGGTGGGAGGAAGAGCCACTTGAATCTGCTTTCTAGAGGGACCCCTTTGGAAGTTTCCTCCCAAATTTGCCCTAAACCAGGACACCATACCTTCTGATTGGTAGGATTATGGACACATCCCAAAACATGGCATTTCTTAGGATTTGCTAGGGAGATCATATTTTATCATATTTAGAGTTTATCTGTTCAGAGCTGTGGCTACCTAAATACCTGGGATGGATATTTGCACTGCACATAAAAATTACTGAAGGTGGACATTAGAACACACAATAGCCAAGAGCCATTGTTAGTGAGTTGTGCTCCTTGCCTTCTTTGTACCTTGACTAGTCCTAAAATGAGCATTTATTAGAAGAAATCACTCTCTTACTCAGAAGGGCTACGTTTCTGAGAGGGTAATGACATTTTGCAACTGTAAAAACTGCTTTTGCCTTCATCTAGTCAGATGAAGATAACAAAAATTCTTGTGTTCTTGACAAAGCACTCTAACAAGCCTCGACAAGGGAGGACAGATGCCTTTCCAGACATTCAAGAGACACAGTTGATGAGTTTCTAGCATGACACACACTGCTGTGCTGCTGTGATCACACTTCTGCGTTGAGATTTGACAGGCACATCTCTCAGCAGCGATACCGACTTCAACAGCCTCTTGTCTCTTTTCCTCACTTTTTCATTTGCTATGTGGTGCTCTCATTCACATTATGGTGGTGCCTTTGCCCGTGCAATTGTGTATTCAGAGAGGTGAGAACTGACTTAAGTAAAAAGAGCCTATCAGAAATGTCTGGCTTTAATGGAGCATTTGTAGATTGGCCCAGCCACCATAATCCAACTCTGTACCAGTAAAATGGGAACAGAAAGTAACTGGGAGGACAAACAAGCTATCTCTGGGAAAGGTATGCCCAGCCTCTTTCCACAGCTTGCACTTTGCCCTCTGACTCTTGCTGCCACCCAGCTCTAAATCGTGTCAAACACCAGAAGAGGAGGACATGTAGGTGAGAAACTCTGGGTTATAAAACTCTCAGTTATTCCCATCAAGAGCCCTCCTGCTTCCCAACAGGAAAGACAGGCCAAGATTGTGAACAGAGAATTTGTCTCCCCCAGAGCCCCATGGTCCCACCAAGTCTCCCTGCCACTCCAGTCCTATTTTGCAGAACCACACAAAGGGGCAATAAAGACAAACATCAAGATCTTCCTATCTCTGAATTCGCTCTCCACTTCACCTCCTAATATTTTTTAATTCAGCAAACAATGGACAAAGGTGGGGAGAAAGGAATGAAAGGGTCTGGTTCAGAAAAGTGTGTACATACCAAAATGAAACCTGAAGGTTCAAATACATAATTAAAGAATGTTCTCCTTATAGCTCCAATCACCATGTATGAGCCACCCTTCCTCTTGGTCACAGAGATACAATCATGTGACTTGAGACTAAGAGGGAAAATAAAATAAAGATAAATATAAAGAAAATAAAAGAAGTCCCTCACCAAGTGGCCCAAGAATCACTGAGAAAGCAGTTTGGAGTTTTAACTTGCTTTTTACACTTTTGATGTTTGGAAAGTAGGAAAAAATGTAAGAGAAAAACTAGGCTGCCTAAAAGATAAAGGAAATGAAATGAGGTAGAATATAAAGCAAAGGATTGAATAAAAGATGAAAGAAGGAAAAGAAAGAGACAACTCACAAGCCTCTCAGTAAAGCAACCAAAACCCACAAAGTTTTTGACAAGCCTTACCCTAGGGGACTAGAATGTTTTAAATCTTAAAATAATAAAGAATTTGAGGTGGGAAAAAAAAAAACCAAAAAAACCCAAAAAACAAAAAAAAAAAAACCCAACCCATCCCAACGTCCCAAACTACCAAATGACTAAAGAAAAAAACAAAAAACCCAAACTAAAGAATACAAAGGGTTCTTTAAGGAATAAGAGGTTGCTATATCATCCTTCCAAAAGATAATCTCAAAGACTGTCACAATGACAAAGACACACAGCTGAGATGTTTACTGACATTTAGTAAATGCTACTGCTCAGCTACTACCTTCCTTTCTTTGAGTTAATTCTGTTTCATGAGCACGAGATATACAAAATTGACTTATAAAGAATGGTAAGAAGCTGAACATTTACATAGGCATAGACCAAGAAAAAGAAATTCAAGTTGTTTTGCCTTTTAAATTCTCACGTTCTTGTTGCATTTTGGTAGGAAGTTAAACTTGGAAGAGGTGGTGCAACTGTAAGAGAGGCTGCATCCATAAACTCTCCACGACTCAGACCAAATCAGTGTAAATCTTCTCTCACAGAGTCTCATTTCACAGACACTTTTGCAGCTGGAATAAGCCTGCATCCCCAGTTACAGAAGCCCTCCCACGAGTGTCCTGCACAGCTTCCCAGTGGAACAGAAATGCTGGCCTTGGCCAGGTTTGGAAGGAGTTCAGATGGCCTCTGTGTCACTGCCCAGTGACAGTACAGCACAAGTTCCCGGGGTCACTGTGACATGTGGATTTCTACACAAAGACATCCACTTCTTTTCAAGTGCCAATCACTCTAGAAGAAACTCAAGCAGTAAAAAGAATAACATACAGGCAAAGAGGGTGGACTGAAACCCATGTCCTGGCTTTTTCCTATTCTCCAGCTAATGGCAGCTTAGGACACTGACCACCAAACCCCATTTACAGCAACTGCATCGGCAGACAATAAACAACCCAACACAGGTTCATGAGAAGAACTGCTTCATTTATGTGTTTTAATGACTGTCTCACCCCAAGAACTATCACAGGCAATCCTACTAATTTTTTTATCCTTTCCACAGGCTTTCTGACAAGGAGTGAAGCCCTTTGTCATTCAGATTGGTGACCCCTCACAAGTGCCCTCCTATATCAAGAGGAAGCCCAAGTTTTAGTAATTTAGTCTTTTCTTGCTGCAAATGCTTCAGGGCAATCTACTGCAGGTGCTACACCTACTGTGGGGGTAACCACAGAGGCACAATCAAACATATCACCTCCTCTTACAAAAGGGAAACCTTTGCAGTTAAGCTAAGGATAAACCAAATAGAAATGAACCTTTGTTCATTCATTATATTTCAATCCTTTGAAGAGACAAGAACTACTGCTAATAAATGGCACATCCCACTTGTCTTTGCTTCTAACCTCACCAGTGTCCCCTTGCCTCTGTGGAACTGCTAAAATCCACAAAATCCTCACCTACTGCTCCTTCCTCTGCTTTCTTATCATCTCCATGAGAAAGGGGCAAATAGGATGATTTTAGTGCCAGAAGATCCCATCTTTTGTCCCTTTACAACTGAAATCATACAAAACAAACTGACTTATAGGGCTCAGTCTGATCCAAAACACATAGGAATTTATCTAAGTTATACAACAAACTACAAGCTGAGATCAAGGATCAGATCTTCATACTTTACTACAAAGTCTGTTTCTTGAAATGCAATTCAGTCTTCATCAGCTTCTCTTAATTTCACTTTTCAGATAAAAGAACAGTTAAAAATAACCCTATGTGTCAACGCATAGTGAAGTGAAATGGGAAGCCAGTTGCCTCTAACTAAGGTGAGAGACTGAAGGCTGTATGTGTAGTAAAGCCTTCACACATTTGTATTTTTTAGTACCACATGAAATTTCTTTATTACATATCAGTAAATTAATTTAATGACATAACAATAAAGTAACTTGCC
This sequence comes from Aegithalos caudatus, assembly GCA_013389925.1. Lineage (NCBI taxonomy): Eukaryota > Metazoa > Chordata > Aves > Passeriformes > Aegithalidae > Aegithalos > Aegithalos caudatus. The sequence continues at coordinate 14,457 of WEIU01020708.1, read as the reverse complement.
TTTTTTTTTCTGTATTTTGTCCTACCACAGAGCTCACAAACCACAAGGTACCTTTTATGTAGCAGTGATAACTAGAATTTTTTTTTGAAACATGCACACAGTTGGCTCTTCAACAAGATCCAACACAACAGAAGCTTAAGATTTCTACAAGAAACAGTTGTGTTACAGACAGCCCTGAACCCTCATACTTATATTAGAAAAGCATTGGAAGTCTTGAATGTTCATGTAGACTATATGTAGTAGGAAGGAAATACATCACACCCCAAGATTTTTACAGGGGAACACTGAATTCTCCCGACAGGTTCCAAAATTAAGTCACCTTTCCCAAGAAAGGACAGATTTTACCATTCTACCAGATCCTGCATGAAATATTCATGTATACAAACAATATTTTCCCTCACCTTAAACTCATCCCTGATACCACCACCACCACCAAGACCAACTGCAATTCTTGCTGCCTTACCTGTATTCCTGCTGCAGACAGTCCCAGGACAGGGGTGAGATCACACCAAACCTCCTCCTGCACTCAGGATCTGACCACAGGACTTGCTCAGGACCTCTCACCGACACCACATCCCTCATTAGCCACAGCTGCTGCTGGTGGCTTTGGCACAGCTCCTTATGGCCCTGCAATCTCCACACTGCTGCTTAACAGCCTGCATCTGAGACAAGAGCAAGGTTGCAGCCCTCCCAACCTGCCTCTCCAGGCCCAAAAACCTCCCAAGCAAAGTGTAGGGAGAGGCATCACCTCCACAAGGAAAATTGCTACCAGTAGTAAAAAATACTGAGTATGGCAGTGATGCATAAGGAGTAAAACTGCTTTAATTTGTAGAGGTTGAATGAGTAAACCATTAAGGGATTGAGTATAAAACCAGGAACACAACTTTTCTTTGGCATATAGGATGATGGTGGTGAGATAGGCTGGAGAGCACAATATGCTCAGGTAATGTGGCATGCAGGGCATTTGAGGAGAAAATTAAACAGTGAGAGAAATGGAAATGGAGTCTCATTTCTGTTTTTTCTCTGAAGCCTCTTCATGCCTCAGCTCCCCTCTCCTGTTGTGATCTTTCTCCTACCAAAACACCAGCCCACCAAAATCTGGTTCTTGTGCTGGTGCTTTATCTTCCCAGAGTACCTTTTACAGGAGAAATCAACTCTTGTTTTGTAAACACCACCTTCAACATCCCTCTCACCTCTGTGTAATGCACATTGAGCACTGCAGTGTGCTGACAGCTACTGGCTTTGAATCTACATTTACCATTACAGCCCCTCTATGCCTTCACCTGCCTTTTCTCTTCTACTTGCTTGCTCTTCTTTTGAGATTAGAAATAGACTTTTGGGCAACTACCATGTTACCTGAAAATGTAGATTTACCCCCCATGGTGGGATCCTGAGCTGCTGGGAAATATGGCTATCAGCAGAGAATACAGATTACTATTTAAAAGGGGCTGTGGTACTTTATTACACATCAATCATATCTGGACTTGCAGCAGTTTTTTTGTATTTTGACTTGTATTGGGAATACAAGTCAAATTCAGCAGAGATAAAAAGATTATTCTTCAGTTACAGGTTAGTCATTGAATGGCCAGTGCATTATTAAAGTTTTACTGCCACAGTATGCTGTGGGCATGAAACATCACAGAAAGTTCATGTCAGAGTAGAGAAAAAAACAGGAGATTGAAAACTGAGGGCATTGAAAATTAACCTAAGGTTATTTCCAGGGTGGATGATGCTGTGGACATTTCATGGACAGAACTGAAGCATCTGGAGCTGACCTAAGTAAGGACTGCTAGATTTTGGTTCATATAACCAGCAGTTCCTTTGCTGTCTTTGCACACTATTTCAGAAATAGAAAGATGTGGTTTCTGAAGACACTCACTGCAGTGTCAGACATTGGAAGGTGATCATACAGATTGTGGAGCAACAACTCTGAATCATTGCAAAGCAGCCAAATGGATGCTCACTTTGCCACTCCTAATTATCATTGCATACCACAAAGAAGAAAAAGATGACAATACATGTTTTTGAAAACATATCACCATAACTGTTGCCAGTCCTTCTTTTCCATTGTACTTATGCCTATTGTATACCCAAAAATGAAATTATCTGTCACTTCAGCTATCCTCAGGAAAGAGAGTTGTATATAGTCACACTAACACATCAAGCAGCAAGTAAATTTGGTGGATATCAGCAATATTAACACTCACAATGAGAGGAAAAATCACACACTTTTAGATCCTAGAAAAAAAAATCCTTCCTTTTATAGCTTTTAAATTTCAATTGGCTAGAGAAAAGCACAGGAAGGTGAGAAAAATAAAAAAGGGACATGACTAAAGAACGCATTGGATAAGACACAATTAAGTCTTGGCTAGATGCCTCCAAGCACTGCAGTCCAATAGCATTTTTAAGGGCCCCACTTAGCTCACAACTGAGCTCACAGGTCTCTAGCAAGCACATCTCTCCTTTACTCTTCCCAATGCAGGAATGCCACCGGTACTTTGCAAACTGGCCCAGCTGCCCAGCTCTGCTGTGGACCTGCCCCTGTGAAACACGCATGTACTTGAATCCATCCTGCTCCAGGCTCCTTCTGCTCAGGGCATGAGAGAAGGCTTCATACTCAAGGAAGGCACACCTAAACACTCAAACCCTGCAGAGGAATCAGCTGCTGGGCTCCCACCTGCAGCACAAACTGGCAGAAGGAGTTGCATGAATGACCCATCAGGAAAACAGCCACCAGTCGCCTAAAAACAGCAGACCAAGAGGCAGGGTGCTTCTCATCCTCCCCTGAAAAGAAATTAGTATTCCATCCTCCCCTGGGATAAGAAATTAGTATTTTCATCCTCTCATGGTCCAAAGAAAAAAGGAGAGTGGCAGTGGAATTTTGACCTTATTGCCAGAGTTGTGGGGAGAAGGGGTTTAAATTTCTATATATAAAATATCTGTATTTATATTTTTATATATATATATATATAATTTCTTTTCTATAAAGCTCAGCTGCTTCTCTGAGCATTCTGGAGTATTTACAGCACAAGTACATTAGGACTTGAGGCAAGTGTATTTGAGACTTTCTGGTCCCAAAGTTGTAAAAGTTTGAGGAACCAGCCTAGCAGGAGACTTAATCTGACCTGTTCTTTATTTCCATGATATACAATACCATCCAGAGAACAAAATCCTCACAAAGGTGTTTTTTATTAGTAGTTGCAGTATCAGTACAGGTTTCTCAATTTAGGGGGAAGTTTGCAAGGGCAGTTAATCTCTTTCCACTGTGAATCTCAAAACACATCTCTTGTCTCCAAAGAACAGCAGAGGACTGATCAGTAGTCACAGCAGCTACCAACAAAACCCCAAGTATTTGGAGTAATTTTTTTTTTTCCCTCCTGTTTGTATAGATCTACTTTGAAAAAGATTTCAAAGACTCGATTAGTGTTTGGTCATTGGGCATCTGTGACAGAAGATGACTAAGTGAATCAGTAGTTCCTTTCACTTATAATCCCTCATTGTGGGTATTGGGTAGCAGTTGCACAAAAGTGTATTGCTCCTTTTATTGTACATGGAAACGAGCTTTCAAAGTAAACCGAGGGACAAATGTTGCTACTCAGAACACCCCTCAGCCTTCTGATCAAATCCCTCTTTGATACTCAAAGTGGTGTGTTCCAAGAGCACATGCTATTGGACTGCAATACCATGAAAACTGGCTGGCTCACATGCAGGATTGTAATTTGGGTAAATCTGTTTGCCTTTAATGTACTTACTTTTTGCAGGAGGAGGAAAAGGGGTTGTGGGGAAGAAAAGGGGTGCGAGGTAGCAAAACAAGGCAGAATTCCAGCATTTGCTTTCAGTCATGTTTGTACCTATTAAAACGTTTTGCCAAATCAAAGAGATGAATTACTGTACTGTTTTTGGAGGCTGATGCAACTCTTTTTTGCTCACTCTGAGCCTGCAGTCAGCTGGTATCATTTTACAGGCTAGAAGAGCTGTGATTTACAGTCTGGGGATATTAACAGCTGGATCACAAGTTTTGAAACTTTCAAAGCACAGCATTGGGTATCTGTTCTTTCAGGATTTGGCGGATGATGGTAGCCAAGAAAATTCATCCTGCCTTTCACCTCCATTAAATGTTGGCTGTGGGTAACTAGTGCTCTGTGTTTACATTTATTTGGTTTTGGTTATATCATCATTGTTCTGTGCTCCTGGAATGAAACAATTTCTTCTCTGCTCCTGCTGTGAATGACACTGAATGAATTGTATTATCTTAGCCAAAGTCACAGCAGGCACTGGGTCAATGGGTAAAACTGTCCAAACCAGGATGAAATCTCACCCAACAGCTCAGTCTCCAGATGTTGACATGAACTGGAGGGGAAAAAAACAGAAGGACAGGGAAGGGACAAAATTAGATTGAAGGGAAAATAAATTAATAATATCAGTGGCAAAATAACCAGAAATGGACAAAACCCAAAGCAAGGAACACACAGAACAGTCAGAGGGAGTACTCCTAACTTTTGAATTGTACACATTATTGAGGACAATGGGCTGCAATTAACTTAGTAATTTGCAGAGCACATTGATGAATTTCACATCTTGTATGCCTCCACTCCAGTGAACTTGGGCACTCTAGCTTCTCCTGAGACTTGAGGATGCTGTGCACCTCACAGACCAGGCTCTCAGTTCTCTTGCTTGAAACACTTGGACCCAACCCTCCATCATCATACTAGCCAAGGCTGTAGCTGAGCTTTGGGTTGATGGCTTGCAAAGGGTTAGTAAATCCCCATCCTGGCCCATGGGTATTACAGAAGCAAAACAAAGTTTCAGCAAAGTAACTGCTAGTTCATCATCTCTTTTGGTAAAACACTAAGCATGCTAATTTTTTTAAGTATTGCTGCAGAGGTACAAACTGATCTATGACATCTGCCTGGAGTCTCCATCTTTGAAAATTAATCAAAAATGTCAGTTTGTAAAAAAATCAAACAACCCAGCCACAAACCTCCTTTACTAAAATGCTATAGTTTTGTTGTCCTCATAATTAATTATTTCCACAGCCAACAGGTAGGAGAGTGGGCCCTAATCTGTGCCACCTCTGCAAGTCTGTAAGATCCCTTTGGGAGACTGGCAAGGGCAGCAGAGACGTGTGCCTGTGGTCACAAAGTCCCTAGCATACTCTGAATTCTGGTCCAAGTGTGAAGACTACAGGGCTACACTGCTGGGTCACACACACCTAGTTGGGTGTTCAAATGGGAAAAGAGTGATTACTGTCCTGGAGGTAACAAAGGCTGCCTGCCTGAGGACACTCTTTTCTACAACCACTGGACATTCTTTCCTCACTTTTACTGGGTGAATAATTTTAACTTTTGTATTTTAACTTAATTTACTATTGAATTTTCCCTGAAAACTGTGGGCTTTCTTATAAGTGGTTTTTTTCCCCCCCTTTAACCTGCCTTTCAAGAACTTCATTTTGTATCTCGTTTCAATTGCTACATTTGAACCGCTACATTTTCAGCAACAGCATCCTATAATTCATCAGGCCAGCAGTGATTCCAAGAAAGGACAACACCTCAGTGATTCATCAGCATAGTTTCCTGCAGCACAGGGTTGTCCCTTAGCTATTTCTTACCTTTGCAATGGTGTCCCCTGAGCTGTTTAGTAAAGAAATGGTCAGGTGACTTGAAATGAAGGGCCTACTTCCACCATCCCAATAAACAGTCCTTGCTCTTTTACCACCTTGGAATTCCCAGTTCCACAACCACACTACTTGCCTTCAGTTGTCTGGCATGCACTTGACCCTTTTATGAACTAATTTAGTCTTCTAAATTGGCAGAGTTCCTATTCATGAAAAAAGTGAGTATTTCCTATCTCAAGCTGGATTAGCAAGCTGGAATGCCTCAAAAGAGACAAGGAATTGCCAGAGCCAGCACAAAGCCAGCAGTGCAAACAGGAAGCTCCAAGAGGCAGGAAGGGTGACTGCCCTCTTTGTGCAGGGAGTGTGTTAGATAGGCTCTACACATTGTAAATACAAGAGTGAGTGCAGATCTATTTCATTTCCCTTAAGGGAGTTTCAGGGCCCTGAGAAGCAAAGAGGAGAAATGGAGTACAGCACCTTGCAGATCTAGCAGAATTGAATCCCAGCTCCCAGTGCCCACAAAACTGGAATCACATGGCTGAGAGAAGGGAGAGATGGACATCCTCACCTCTTTCAGCCACCATGGGCTCACAGGCTGGCTTAGCTATCACAGCACACTGCAACTATTAAGATCTTCTGGACTAAAAAACAACAAGATTTTGCCAAGTACCTCTTTTGTCAGCTTGATCTACCAGTAACATTATTCAAAGTTTCTGTTCTGAAAAACTGTGCACTCAGAGAGAAGTCTGAATGCTGATAAATTAAAAATATACTCTAAATTTTAAAAAATACTTTCTTTAGGCTTTATTTCTATCATCTACACAGAAAAGAATTAGTTATTAAATAGATCTCATATTTGCAGGGGGTTTACCTTGTTTTGCTTTATTGCCTTTAATACATGGCAAGTTTTTGTTGCATACCTAAATGCACGTGGAGGACAACACTGAAAAAGTCAGCATGTCCATTTGGGGCAGCAACATGATGGCAGTGGGCTAACAGCCATAAATTGGCAGTTATCTTCACCTGATAATCTCCCTACCTTTTGTTGACATACACAACACCAATACATACCACTGAAAACAGATTAATTCTATTTTATGCTAGAACAATCCATCTCCACTTTTTTTTTTTTTTTTTTTTTTTTTTTTTTTGGAAACCTCACTGTGCTATCTGCCCTACATTTTTATCACACAGGCTACAAAACTTGGGTTTTCTGCAGTGTTTCAAAAACATTGTGCTGAATTAAAAAATTATGCCCTTCTCTTGAAAAAGCTGAATGCAAAAGCCCTGTGAATGTACTTTGGAATGGAGATGATGGCAGAGTTGCAATCCTCATGGAATAGACCATGTGGTCTATTCTCCATGGGCATGACAGCCTTTGGGGTTTTATTTAGCTGTGCCTCCAGTATAGGCCAAATTTTGTATGAACACCCTGGATGAGCTTTAAAGCAGAACACTCTTTACTCCTGGCGATGTAATCAGCAGCCATGCTGAGTTCTCAGCTGATTGCCAACTCCCTCCTTCAGCTGCCAGGGTGATGCCTGGACATGAAGCTGCACTACTGAGGTAAGAGGACCCATGCTAGTTATTCTAAAAGTAGCTTGTGCTTCACATGCTTGAAGCACAGTCATACACTTTGAATTCTTCTTGTTCCCTCATACTATGCAAAATTCACATTTCCTCCTCCATCACCTTTCAGCAAAATTCTCTTTGATCACTGGAAACCTCTCCAGATCCAAGTCCACTATTCATTTTGGACAGCTACTGTGTTTTCTGTCTTTCCCATTCTCACCTACTTGCTTCTCCATCTCCTGCTGCCATTAAAATATCCATCCTGTTGTCCCACTCAGTTTTCTGAATTCCTCTGATGATGTTCCATTTCATGCCAGAGGCAGCTTTGATGCTGTGTGTGCTCACCCCTGGCACTGCAGGGCTGCCAGTGCTGGCCTGATAGAGTGTTAACGAGGTGCTCATGCACAACAGCCATGTCTGGTTTACACATTTCCACCGGGAGCTCCACGGGTGTCTTCCCAGCTGCTAGGCAGGAGATGGCCTCAGCGGTTTTCCCACAATCAGCAGTGCATCTCAAGGTCTTGCATTCTTCCACTTCCAGATTCTTTCACTAAGGGAAGCATGTTTATTGCTAAGTAAAATTTTGCCTTAGTAATGTATGGTTTCCAGCAGAATTCCTGGAATCTGCTGTTTACAAGCAGGGTCAGAGGTTATAGAAATACTTTCAGTTTGCATGAGTAATATACCAGAAGGTTTTTGCCCATGCATAGTGTCTAAACTACATGACAACTGCATTTTTATTGGTGTTGATAACCTCCCTGGCTCTGAATTCTACTTATTCAGCTGTGTGGGTGGTTCAAATTATTTCTAGACAGCTTAGTAAATGAAAATGAATACTCTCCACTCCTCTTCATCCCCCAGACTCTTCTTCCAATACAGGCAGGAAAATTAACAAGAACAAAAACATCAGTAAAACTCTCGCATTGGAAGTCTTGCAGCTGGAAGTCATCTCTCAGTTTATCAACTAAATACACAATGGCAGCAATATTATGCAGTGCAAAATGCTCCTGCAGTGTGCTGCTTTTATCACTGAGTAAGCAAATTAGAAAAAGGATGTCACTGAGTTGAGCCTCTTGGCAGCTGACCACTTGGTGTATGCCTCTTATAAGGCCAATAGCTGGGGTGTATTGAGAGGACGTTGTATGTAAATTGACTACTTCTAGAGAAAGGGGATTCTGTCTGGTGGTGTTAAAAACTGATGATTTAATGCTGCTTTTGTAGCCCTTTACCTTGTCAGAATATTGGTTTTCTGCAGTTTTCCATTTCTTCTCCTACTAAGGTCAGTACCTGTGAAGTTGCTGCCTGACAAAGGTGATACACAGTGGGATGTATGTTCACAGCCATCTTTATCTGCAGTGTGAGGTGACAGTGCAGGCAACAAGAGGAACTCACTGTAACGTGGACATTGGATCAGCACTTCTTGGCCCATATTTGATAGCTTGAACACACAAGTTTAGCAGGCTCTCTCTATGAGCAGAGATGCTTTCAATGTGAACAACACATCATGTACTTCAGAGTGCCCAAACACAGTTACAAGATGACAACTACCTAAAAAGTTGACCCTGTATTTGAAATTGGAGAAGTATGGAATAAACCCTGCTCTAGAACACCAGTTAACCAGCAAGACAACTCAAGGAGGATGGATCTTGGGATTACTCAGGGGTACAGGTCAGCAGCCAGAAGGTGGTGTTTGAGGGATTTCATACAACCCTGTATCTTGGTAGAGCAGCATCATAAACCATGAACAGGCCTCAACCCGCAGAATTCAAGACCTAGGAAGTCAAGCTCCTATTCTTTACAGAAGGATAATGAGGGTGCAGCTGTGATGCACTAGCATGCATATAATTTAATCAAAGAAAAATGTCTCCACATTATTCCAGCAAGCAAAGATTAAAGGTCTTAAGTTTGCTTCTAAACAAGACAGTGATCCCCACCCTAACATAAACATTTACCTAACTGAGATTTGCATAATCTCTTTGACCCTCAATCACCTCACCTTAATCAACCATATCATTATTTAGAAAAATGTGCCTCCATGGGCCTGATATCTTTGCCTACTTCTCACTGCTCATTAACCAAAAATCAACAGAAAATGTTTTTTTGATGTACCAAGACTCTGAGTAAATAGCTTTCCTAGAACACAGAGGTTCTCAAACTTTGCCTGGCCATTTCCATAAAAAGACCATTTCCATAAAAAGCTTATCCTATTGTAAAACAAACCCCCCTCCATCTCCCTTATGCACAGAATCATAGAATGGCCTAGGTTGGAAAGTACCTCAAAGACCATTTCATTCTCCTTCCACTAGATGAGGTTGCTCAGGGCCCCATCCAGCCTGGCCTTGAACACTTCCAGGGATGGGGTACCCACAACTTCTCCAGGCAAGCTTTTCCAGTGCCTCTACCCTCACAGTAAATAATTTCTTCCTAATATTTAATCTAAACCTGCTCTCTGTTAGCTTAAAGCCCTTCATTAACTGCTGTACCTGAACAGACACCACAGGTGACTGCAAAGAGGAATAAAGGGACTGCAAGCAGCCGTGATGCCCTTTCACAGGAGACCACCAGCAGGTATTTACCAAAGCACAGTATTGAAAACTTTACCTTGTGCTTCAAAACACCAGGACAATTAGGGCATTGATGAGCTTTGCCCATACTCTTTTCCTAGCACTTCTGCTGACTTTATACTAGCATAATAAGAAGCAAGTCACCATCATGGCACCTAATTTCAGTTTGCTGATTAGAAAAATGGTCATAATAGTATCTCTCTCTTTGCACAATTTTGAAGTCTCAAGCTCCAAGCCACTTGTGTCAATGAAAACCAGGGGGTTGCTTAGGCAACTGTACTCATTTCTTTGCTATGGGAAAGTGTGAGTAACAAGTGCATTTCTGACATTTAGACACTTTTCTTCATGTTGATGTTCCAGTCTCTTCATCTCTGGAACAGCCACCATCTGATGTCTATGGAGAGGTGCATTTACTGTCACTTGAGGAGTATCTGGCCTATTCCTAAAAGGTTTTCAAGGGTACAGCTACATTAGATGACCCAATTAACCTAACAGCTTGTGCAGTCCCAAAGCAGGAGTTCTGTTCCTTACTTTCCCCTCTGGGACACTGATCCTAGATGCATGGCACCTCTGGGTTACATTTTGTCTTAAGAGGTCTGGAGGAATGACAGTGTCCCTCTGCACAGACAAGCTTCAGCCCAGCACTGACTGCATGTCTTGTCTTATGACTACAAGTCTTATCTTCAAGCTGCTTCCTTCAGTACACAAGACATTGGATCAAACTGGTAGTGTTGAATGGTGATGACAAGTGTATGCAATGCCCAATTCAGTTCTCAATCCAGTGCCCAGATCAGCAATAGACTCCAGGTCAATGACTTTCTTCCTAATTGATTTTTTTCCCAAGGATTAAACATCTGTGTACAAACACTAAAGTTCTTTAATGCTTTTCCAAATTTTGGACAGTCTTGCATAATCATTTCACAATATTTATAGTGGCAATTTGGGTTTCAGCTTAGGCTGTTGCTCTTAACTCCTGATTCTACAGCAATGATGAGGTAAAAGGAAAGACAGAGTGGAAACTCCTTTGGCACATACATGCACTTTCCCAATGTGCTAAGAAAACCTTTACCTTTCTCCCCTTCACTGTAGCTAACAGGTCAAAAGAAGAAATACTCCAGAACACAGCAGGAGCTTGTATTGATAGAAGGGGAGTAGAGCATGTCCTGTATCTTGATTTTGGAAAAAAATATTTGTTGCATACAATATAAGCAAGCTAGGACAAGATAGTCTAAATATAGCTATATAAAGGGAGTATGAGAACAGCAGGAAAACCATACAGAGATGGGGATCATCAAAGGTTTACTGTTAAAAGGGAGGCCTGCACCTAGGAGCATTTTGCAAATTGCTAAACTCCTATTTAATGTATTTTCATTGTGCCCTGGACAGAACCTGTTTTGATTATGACTGCATGATCAGACAGAAAGTATGCATATTAGATTTACAACTGACACTAATCTGGGACAGCCTGTGAAATAATTGAGAACAAACTTGGATTAAGAAAAGAAAATGTAAAAATGTAACAGAAAACAAAACAGAACACAGTAGTCATTGTTACAACCAACACTGCATCCACAGCTGAAAATTACATGTAATTCTACTCCCTGTCTTCAAAGGGGATACAGTAGAACTAGAAAAGATTCAGTGAAAGTTGATACAGATGACCAAAATATGGGATGTGTCTTTATGAAGCCTTTTGACAGACAGGTCAAGACACTTCAGTCTGAAAGAGAAATGGAGGAGAGAGGATGTATCAGTGACCTATAAAATTCTGAGTGGCATGAAAAAGGTGCAAATAGCAAAAAACAGCAAAAAACGATTTATCCTTTTTCAAATAAAGGCTCAGGCAGCATAAAATGGACTTGTGATTGAGGCTGAATTCTGTAGCTCTTTCCCACAGAATGTTTTGCATGCCAGAAGCTGAGATTGTTCAAAACTGATTATCAAAATTAATCAAAAGAAAGTTGCATATTGATTTCATCATGTAACTGACTAGACTACCAGGAGGTTAAAATCTTTTTGATTATGAAATGATCTGACACCCCCTGTCTCTGGAAGGCCACAGAAGCAGACAGAAACTTCCTGCTGAGATTCTTCCTGAACATTTCGTACCACATATACAGCATGGATAGCCAATCAGACTGCAACTCAAAAGACTGTTGTCTTCCCAAATTCTGCAGTCCATCAGAAAGTATAAAAATTATTCTTTATAGCCATCAGTTTTACAGCATTACAAGAAAACATGACATGAACTGATCTGTTTGGAGAGCAGTGATGCTTACTGTTTGTGAAATGAAGTTAAGCCTTCATATGCTTCTAAGGCTGCAACACACAGCCAGAAAATCCGAGTTACATGGTTATTTAACTGGTAAAATTTGTGTGACAATGATTATACTAATACTGTCAACACACATGAACTGGAATATGCTCATAGGCACTAAACACATTCAGAGACTTTGAGAAGACTCAGCATAAAGAAAAAAGTGGAAGTTTATGCAAAAGCTGCAATTTGGACAGAAAACAAATATTTATATATATATTTTAAAGCTAGTTAGTATACCTACTACTTAGGTATACTTCCTGGAAATTGTTAACAGGATTTACTGCCAGAGTATATATATAGCTGATCTACTGAAGTTAAGAATTTCAGACTATGGAACTGGAAAACATTTAAGGTGCTAACTGAAATATGATGAATAATAAATTATTTCAGTCAATGCCATATTGACATATTAAGTTAAATGAATAATTTAATAAGCTCTGTGACACTTAACTAAATTTATGCACACTATTAATCCTTCTATTCATTCCAATGAGAGACTAAGGCACTGCAATGTGTTAGTACTCAAAGTGTCCTACTGAAATGAGTTTTAACAATGCAGCTATTTGTAATAATGCAGAATGCTGTGATCAGTCAGAACTCAGTGACCATGATGTAGCCAGTAAGCAGAAAAAATATGTGAAACTCACCTGCATGGTGTTTTTGAGGTAAATGTTGTATTACCCAAGAAAAATAGTGATCACACACTGTTACCTGTGTTTTTCTTGGAGTGTTTAGTGCTTCACAGGTGAGACTCTTGTTAGCAAATCCTTCCTTTGCAAAATGTCCACTCCTAAAACACGAGTTCATGAAATTTTGTACAACACATAACAGCAAAAATATTCATCCTTCATCTTTCTTCCTCATTAGGAAATACTCAGGAAAACTTTGGGGAAAAAATAAGATTTAACATCATTGTATTTATTAGGTTCCAAAACAATACACATTCACATCCTTTTGAATACAGTACATTTGGCACAGTAATAATGTTTACGATGAAATAACACTAATGAGTGGCAAGAGATTCAAATTAC
>WEIU01020702.1:85205-104083 GCA_013389925.1 Aegithalos caudatus | reverse complement strand
ATACAAGCAGCTTCAAACAAAAAGAAGTATTAACAATTTAGAACTTATTATTCATACTAGAAGATGCAACATTGTTTCAGGGAGTGAAAGAGGACAGATGAATGCAGTTCCCCTATCCTTCAGTAAGTCTGTGTCTAGAATTTGTTACTAAAATATGTTCACTGTATTATTCAATAAAATAGCACAGACCACAGGCATGTCCAGCTAATTCCTGGTATTGTCAGATAAAATTGCTTTACTAAATCTTTTTCAAACTTTGATGCAAATTAAAATGTCGGTGTTACAGGTTTTTTTGTTTTGCTCTTAGGAGATACCTTAGCCTGGCTGCATTAGAAGTCACCTCTATGTGTGCTCTCTGTCTAAACTGTTTCAATCTGTCTTTAACAAAATGAGAACTTCCACTCAAAGTTTTCCTCTCTAAGATCTAGTTTGTCAGAACTGATGACTGCTCTGCATTCCATTTGTTCAATTGTGCATGAAAATAATTTCTCTTAAGCGTGTATAGACACCTCCTGTATCCGTTATACCAAACATAAATACTGTTCAACAGCTAATAGAGTAATGATGCTTACTTTGGCTAGAAGTCAACTCTATGTAGTTTCATTCTATAAAGAAGATAGATAACATTTGCTTTTGCTTTTATCATACAGCTATGATAAAAAGTAGCATTTTAAACCCTTCCCTTTTACAGTTGCATTTTAATTTGTATAAAGATTAGCATTTTACAGTCTAAAATGCCTTCAGAATAAATGTTTCAGGAAATATCTTGAGAATTAAATGCATTTTCTGTCCCTTAGGTGATGCTCAACTTAGACCTGAAGCTAAACAAAGACTGCTACATTATGTGAAAGAAGAACCACAGGATTCAAATGGGTACTTCAATTTGGGTATGCTAGCAATGGATGACAAAAAAGACATGGAAGCAGAGGCATGGATGAAGAAAGCTATAAGGTTACAGCCAAACTTCCGAAGTGCTTTGTTCAATTTGGCCCTGCTTTATTCTCAGACAGGAAAAGAATTGATGGCTTTGCCTGTTTTGGAAGACCTACTGAGATACTACCCTGATCATACCAAAGGTCTGATTTTGAAAGGAGATATTCTCATGAACCAGAAGAAGGATATTGTTGGAGCAAAAATGTGTTTTGAAAAAATTTTGGAACTGGATCCCAACAACGTACAAGGAAAACATAATCTTTGTGTGGTTTATTTTGAAGAAAAAGATTTAATAAAGGCAGAAAAATGTCTGGTTGAAACACTAGCACTGGCGCCTCATGAAGAGTATATTCAGCGTCATCTAAACATAGTTAGAAGTAAAATTGCATCACTTGGTGCTGTGGAACAGTCATCACTTCCATCAGATGGGACTGCAGCTACAAAAGCAAAAAAAAATTCATTTCAGAATTTGAAAGAAGCAAAAAGGGAGAAGACAACCACCCAACCAACAGCTGATAATAAAGAACACTCAAAAAATAAGAAACCCACAGAGAAAAGCAGTGTGGACAAAGAGACTCCCAAAAAATCTACAAAAGAAATCAAAGACATTGAGAAAAAGAGAGTTGCTGCATTGAAAAGGCTAGAAGAAATTGAACGTATATTAAATGGCGAATAGTCGTTACTATGTCACAAATGAATAAGGGGAAAATACTATTTTTAATTATTGTTTAATTTGTGAGCCAACTGGAAAGTGTTCTCAGTGCTTTGAAAATAGAAATAATGTTGACTGCATATCACTTATAAATCAGCAAAAAGCATTACAATGCTCTATGTGAGAAAACCATTACTCTTAAACATGATGGGAGGGATGGGTGGAAATTGAAGGGTAAGGGGTTGAGAAACATCTTCAATGCAGAATCCTTAACAGTGATAAAATAGCACTCACAGAAATCATTGCTAGTCAGGGATATTAAGTAATGCTACTTTCAAAGACTCAGTACAAGAACTGAATGGTGAATCACTGGGATAAGCCAGACACTCCTTTCCCCCAACAAATCTGTTTGTATTCTCATTATCTACATTTCAGTTTACACATCAGCTGAAATTTTTCTAGACCTCTGCCGAACAGGAAAAACAGTTTTAATTTGTGTGTTTCCAGAACTTAACAAAGTCATCAAAATGCTACTGGATGTAGTATAGGAGGATGCAACAATAAAATAAAATTTATAGTTGCATTCTAAATATGGAAAGATATATTAACTTTTAGATGTTCTTTATTTACAATGCTAATGGTTTGTACTCCTTTACCTGGTAAGAAATCTTATGGTGCTCTTAAGATCCTTAGACTCTCTTTTATTTTAGAGGACATATGTGGGGTTTCTTCAACTGTCAATCATCTGGTTGTTTTTAAAAAATTATATTAAAAAGGGTGGTTTCTTCTCCAGTTCATTGAATGCTGATAAATGCACTTTGGTACAGGAACCAGTATGCTATGCAGTAGTTGATTTTGTTGAGTTAATGGCTGTGGATTAACTCCTTGGTGTAGTTTATAGCATTTGGTTTTACTATTTCTGTCGTTGCAACAGTATTTCTATTCTCATTACTTTCTACAACACTAATATAAGCAATGTTTGCTCAAGGCAGTGCGATAATTAAACCACTGAATTTAGTCATGTTTAACACAAGGCAATGTAGGTAGTATCCTTTCAAATACTAAGTTCTGTTGTTTTGATACTTTGTCTTGGGTGTGTGGTTTTTATTAAATATTTATTTTGACTACTGAAATATTCCCATTTACACTTTTTCACTAGTGCATCATTTTAATTTCTTACAGGAAACAAAAATCTTTGCAATTTCAGTATTGCTTTTTATCCTTGTGCAATGCATATATTTTTGTTTAAATATGCTACCGATTACCTAAACCTGATGTTTTCTTTAATTCTCAGAAAAGAAGTGTAAGATCTGAGTGCAGTCATAATTTTCACTGATCATTAAATCTAATTCTTACTCTTCATGTTATGTCTTATTTCATTATGTGGAAGTATTCCTTAACAATTCTACCGTTCAAACTGAATCCTTTGCATACCTGCTCAACTTTCTGCCTCAGGCAGTAATCCAAGTGTTAAATGTAATAATTATCTCTGTGGGAGGGATCTTAAATGGGTAAAGGGCTTCCTTGCACAGACTTTTTCTTTATAATGTATCATTCTTAATGTTATCACAACAATTGCTTGCATGGTAATAACTGAGGGGGGGGGGAAAGTGTGTTTTAAAAAACGTGATTTACTAGCAGCTGACTTGAACAAGTGTATGGTATGCAGCTGTTCATCGTATAAAAGAATGTTTAAGTGCTACTTTTAAAGTGTTCACAGCAATCTGTTGACCACACCTTGAAAATCGCTTGTCTCTGAATGGATACTTGTACCTAAAATAGGGAGTATGTTGACTTTTATAGAAAGTTTAACTTGCATAAGTCTTCCTCCAACTCTTTGTTTTGCAAAAGGATTAGCCATTGTTCTGGGCAAGATGAAGGAACATTCATTTGGAAATGGCAGGAACTAAGAAGTATGAAAAGGTATCTTGATAGAGAAGGTCAGGATTCTCCTCTCTTCTATATGAAGAGCTCCTATTATTGCCATTGCCACACCATTTTTAATTGGTGTGTAAATTGAAGAGGGGAGTGAAGACACGATCTCTGCATCTGAGCCTCTGTCATGTGTCATCTTGACCATCCAAGTAGTTCTTTAGGTACTAGCGGGAGCTGTTGGATTTATTGATGCTAAGAAATGCCATCAGGTTTAACTAAAATCATCACACAGATGTAAACTGGAAGTTGCTGGATGTCTTTCAGTCAATTCTCAAATTCTGTTCCCCCCATTGTCTCCCTCAGAGAAATGCTGGTAAAAACAAGTGTTTTGACAAACAAGTTGTATTTATACTGTTAGGTTGGGTCAGCCATTTTAAAATTAGGCTTTCACGAGAAAAATGGTTCTGTAAATTGAAGTGGACAGAGCTTGTGAAAAGCTATCAAAATAGCATTTGCACATAGGAAAACTATCAAAAAGAGAATAATTTGGGCTTTTTCTGCTTGTAGGTTGAACAGAATAATCAATGGTATTTTTCCCCTTCCGGTTCAACCTATCTTTTCCTGCCATCATCATGTGCAAAACACCATAAATACCCCTTTTCAAAATTCCCTAATTTCACTAAGCATGCAAGAAGTAGGAATTTCTAAGAGTAGGACAGGCATACTAAAATAATATGTAGGTCTCTAATCATACAGTGCAATTATACTGAAAAAATGGAATGGATGTCTTAGATCATCTTTGCATCCATACACAAAATTTTTCCAACTTACACGTACAGCTGCAGAATAAGCATTTTAAGTATTACACATATTTGTGCATGTGATTTGAGTACAGAGGCATGCATTTGTCAGATTATTTTTTGGATCTTTTGCAGGTGAGTATATGCATAGATAGACTCATAAACATGGATTAATTGGATATGCATGCATATAGTTGGGACACTTGGATTATCTAGAGGTTGTACAGTTGCAGAGGGACAACATGCAATTGTAGACTAACCTTTGAACATAAGTCTTTTTGTCTGTTTTGTACATGAAACCTCCTGAGATTGAATTGCAAGTATTATTTATTTTCAAAATATTCTTTGCATTACAACCAGTTAAAAACATGATCAGTCACTTCTCGTTTCTTTATTTTGTCTGTTGTTTCTTATCAGCTGGCAGGAAAGTAGGTCTAGTATTGCGGAGAGTAGGAAAATTTTCCTACCAGCAGGCACATACAAAGTGTTGGGGATTGGAATGGAAGGGATTAAATAGAACATAAATCCTTTCAAGTTGCAGTGCAGTTTGTACCTTGATTAGGCAATAGTGAAAGCCAAGCTGGAGTAAACATACAGGAAGATTGCTGTGAAGGGAGGGCCTGGGGATAGGCAACCTCATGTTTAATGGCACTTCAGAGCAAAGCACTGGCCTATGGGAAACGGCAATTCTCTGGAACAGAAGTAAGCATTCAAAAAGCAACAACTCTTGAAACATTTTGGCACTGAGTATATGGGTTGTCCAGTCAACATCTCAGCAGCTTTCCTTTTCTCAGCTGTTGGGTAATCGAAGCCCAGAGGCCACTGAGGGCAGCTCTTAAGGCAGCTGTGCTTGGTTGTCAGAGGAGGCTTTTGTATGACACAGCTGTACCTTGTAGCTCACGCCTTCCTCACGGGTGTGGATCTTTGGGGTAAAAATGCAGGCACCTGTGCCTTCCTGAAGTTTCTTATGGAACGACTCAATGAAGATCAAAACAATTCTGGGAAGTTTTCAGCCCATCCCAGTCTCTTGCAAACTTTGCATTGCACAAAACTCCAAGATGGGTCCCGGTTTGGGTGAGTGTACATCGCTGGGCTTTTCCTTTGCAAGTTCTGTAATTCATTTCTGGCTGGCACGATGTCTGGAATCACAGCAGAACCTGCTGCTCCAGGAAAGTCCTGCTTCAGCTGCTATCATGTAACCAAAACTATGCTTTGTCTTTGAGCCTAGGAATTCTGCTTCGCTTAGACAGAAACCTTGAGAATGGAAAGGCTGTAAGATGCCTTCCACCCATTCTTCTCCTCACTTTCTTTCCATACAAAAATACAACATTCAACAGTGTTTCAACTACAGGAAGAAGAACCTGTCCCCCAAACCTGCAACAGAGCTTATAAAAACACAGATATTCTTCAAATCAAAATAACATAGCTTAGTATGTTAAAATGCTGCAATGGTACTTTTTGTTTTAAATAATCTTAGATTATATGACATTTTTATAGCTGTGAGTGAGGGGTAGTGCAGTTAATATTCTTAGAAAAACTTTAAAACTGCTTTCTACAGTCTAATGCCTGTCTACAAACTAGTGGTTCTGCATGTGGATTATATGTCCCTTGCAAATAGCCAGAGGAAATCACATACACATACCAACTAAAAAAAGGCAACAATGACAAAACCAAACCAAAACAGGAAAAGAAAAAAATAAACCAAACAAATCAGAGAACTCTATGCATAATTATCCTGGTTTGGGAACAACATGATAAATTGTATAATTTTCCTGAGCTAGGAAATCATCCCAGAAAAACACATTTAACCATGTCTGGCACAGTCATAATTTAAAATATTGCAGGAAAGACAAATGGATTTTATGGATACCATCTACTGTCAACAACAGAATTCTGTTTAGAATAAAATGTTGATATCATGTTATTACTCCAGCATAATGCAAATACCTGTTAGCTGCTACATCTTTACCAGTATAAGAAAGACACTACCAAAAAAAAAAAAAAAAAAAAAAAAAAAAAAGTAATAAGAAATTCTTTTTAAGCTTGTGTCTTCACCAGTGCTTACAGATCTGTAAATGTCTTTTGCTAAATATCCATACAGAGGCAGTAACATTACAGCAAATTTAGCGGTTACCTTCTTGCATGGGTGAGCTCAGGAATCTGTGGTTATGGGCGGAAACAAAGAAATGAAAAGCATGGCTTGGTAGGGTATTGCATGCAAGATTACACCTTGGCATTGTGGAGAAATAGATATATACTTGCCAAAATTTTAGTTACTTATAGATCACTGTAGCGGGCAATTTGGTGTATTTGATACAGTTTTAGAAGGTGATACAAGATTTATATGAGTCTGTGAATTCTGTAACTAGTGTATGTGAAGCCTTGAAGGACTCCACATAGCACTCTATGCATTGGAATAAATCACTGGAATAAAGCATGTTATTCAGATATCCTATGCCTATTTAGCATCTATGTTTGTTCCTTACATGTAATTATCAGGGTATTGTCTTTTTAAATAGGCATGGGAAGGTATTTTTAATTATATGAGTATTCATCTCCTCACAATGAGAGTAGGTGGAGGAGGAAAATACAACAATTACAGGATGTCTTACCAAAAGTAGAAGTCATAAATCTTGATTTTTTTTTAATTTTTTTTTTTAATACCATCTAGAGCATGCACTCACCTTGATTTCATTTGCAGTTGTTAACCCAGCCCTACACTTCAGTTTTACACGAGTATAATTGGAGCACAATGTGCAGCGCCGACTCCCCTGTACTGAGAGCTGGAAGGAGATCGTGACAATGGGAGCTGACAGAATGGGGGATTAGTTGTTACTGCTCCTCAGCCTCAAGCTGAATAATCAAGGTTTGCTTGTTTGTTTGGGTGCACTGCTCGTTTCATCTACAGGAATATCAGACATTATGGATGATAATCTCAGTTTGCGAGATACAGTAATTTCTCTGTTGATAAAAGATACTTAAAGGGAGCTTCGAAACACCCTTTCTACCCCTTGAACAAATTTTAAACTGGTCTGGAACACTGGGTTTTCTTCAATTCTATGCATATAAATTTATCAATTTTCCAGTATAAATAGCTGCAAATAAACAAAAAGAATGGAAAGGAAGGTGACAGCTTAAAAACTCATGAAATTCAAATACTTGGCGAAAACATAAAAGAAGCTGTATTCTGTACTACTTGTTTAGATGTATTTATATGCGAGGATTTTCCTGAAGTTACAGTATGATGTTTAACACTATTATTTGTTTAATTCCCACTCTATTTCTGCTCCTTACTTAGGTGAATATAGTCAAAGTTTTAGTACAAATATTTATGTTTAAATTCACAATTCCAAGGATCATCCTTTAGATGATTTAACAGGTATTGCAAAGGAGCTAATTTGCATGTTCAGGAGAGGAAAAATAAGTTTAATTGAGTTTAGTTTTTTCTTCTGATCGATATACATGAAAAATAATATATTTGACAAAAAAAAATAGATCTATCGCATAAAGAAAAAATTATCACTGAAATTACAAATATGAATAAAGACTTTTCAAAGATTTTCCCATTGTCTGCAGTGGTTTACCTTGTACTAAAAAGAATCCTTCTTTCCATTGACTTCCTTTATATTTTGATTATTTTAGTGACTGTAAGACCTTTTCACCTAAATGACAGTTTTTAAAAAAGATTCTGAGTATAAAATTGACTGATGATCTTTCAGCTTACATACACAAGATATACTGTAACTCTAGAAGAAGAGGAAAACACATAAAACAGCACCTGAAATGCAAGAAAGCAAATAGGGGTGTTTAGTTTAAAAATTAATAACAACATAACAAACACTGCTATCTTAGGCTGTTTAGTGTCTGAGTGTCTTAAGAGCCTTCTGGCTTATGAGGAAATAAAGCAAACTTAACTTTTACTGACAATCTCAACTTCAGAGTTTAAAAGTTGTATCATTTGGCTGTTTTTAGTACTTACGCTGTTCCTTCCTCAGCTCTAGATGAACCTCCATAAAGGGATGAGGGGTGAAATTAAATTTCAGTAGTACAGTGTCTGTATTGTTTTTAGTGTCTTTAGCTTCTCTTTCCTTTGTTCTCTTGTCTTTTTGTTTGTTTGTTTATTTCTGAAAAGAGGACCTAATTGAAGGATTAAAGTCTTTATATATAACTAATAAGCATCTTTAGTGTTCTGCTCTTTGCTTTTGATTAAATACATTTGAATATATGTATTTATATATGTATATAAATTGCATATGTGTTTGCTAAAGAACACAATTATTTCAACATTCACTATGAAAAGTGCTCATTTTGCTTTATTACTCAAAACTTTCATTATTGTCTTTGGATCAGCAATGTAGAAACATACCTACAGGGACTGATGGCCAAATAACTGCTTCAGGGATTACCCATTGTGAGGCAGCTGCATAAATCACACAAATGATCAGCTAAAAGTAGAGACTTACATAATGAATCAGTATAGTTGTATAATACATAGAGCATAACACCATGTGGCTGATTTTTGCTGTTGTGTATTGTGACTGGATTTTTTTTGCTCATGATCTGGAAGGGTTTTGAGAAGGTGGGAATTTCTGCTTCCAAGGGCAGCATCTGTTCAAACTGTTACCTGCTATTCATTATCATTTCAGAGGTGAAGGCTGCTGTCTTTGTACTTGACGTATTGGTAAGTATCTCTTTAAAATATGAAACAGAGGGTTCATTCAACAGGATAAACTAGAACATGATTTGCAGAAGATCATGATTGTAACAGTCTACAGATGAGGACAGAATTAGCCAGAATTGTTCTATATTTCTGTCTTGCATTCAGCTATTTACAGAATGTTTTCCTCATAATCCTGGTAGCAACTTCTGTATAACTTAGGCCAGTAACTCTAAATCTTAAGCAATAATCCAACCCATGTTCTCCATGCAACAGGATAAATTGCAGTGCTCTAAATAACACCACTGTAAGATGTGGCCTCTGACCTGAGAAGCTTATCATCATGGAAGAATGTGATGATCTAATCTAGGAAATAAATAAAAATGGCATTTTCATTATATGTTTGGGACTAACAAAAAAGCATCTAGGGTCTTACAAAGCTTCTTAATTCTGCTGAAATATGACAGTCTTCATGATATTTTTTGCTAACCTTCCTCCAAGCCTGTGATTTTCTTCTGAAGAATTTCTTGTTTTTCTCCGACTGCATAATTTAAAAAATCATCAAATTGCTTTTAAATGTTACAGTCAAATTCCGTATCAATTTTTTTATTTTTTTTAGTTTTAATTCAAGATGATTATGCATAGATCCTGAAGCTCATGTACTTACAATTGCACCAAATGGTGAAACTGGTGTGAAGACCGTGTTTGGAATATTGCAGGTACCACATGACTGGAAAGGCTTAAGAGGAATAATAAAAAATGAGTAAAATTTTTGCACACAAAGGTACTACTAGTGAGTCAAGACATGTATGCTCCACAGATTCCTGGATGCGTGAGTATACACTAGATTAATATCACTTCCATCTTGCTTTAAACTCTTTCTAAGCATTTGCTTTCAGATGCTGAAGGTGGGTTACATAGACACTGTTTTCACTTGGTGTGGCCATCTGAGAAGGAATTCTGCAGTGCATCCAAAGGGGCCAGGGGCTGTATCATGTGATGTGTGAAAAGTGGCTGAAACAGCTGACTCATTTTTGCCAGAAGAGATGGGACTTACTCACTTGCTATCTTCAACTCTGGGATGGTATTTGCACAGAAGCAAATAATTTGAAAGGTAATGAACACATGCTGCAGGAAGGGAAGTTCCAACTAAATGCAAGAAAATAATTGTTCTCAGCATTCCCACCTGCAGATGATCCTGCTATTCAGAGGCTCGTCACCCCCTTGGTTTCCTCAGGCCCCTCAGCAGTCCTGCCCCAGTGAGGACAGGACTGTGCTGGCCAACCACTTCAGCAGACCAGAGTGAGACATTTTGCATGACAGATACCACTGGAGCTAACTCCTGCAATATGTGTTAGAGTTCAAACATGTATCTGTTTCTGTATTGTTCTATGCAGAATGATTTCGCATGTCAGATACACAGTTCCAAAACTTGTTGCTAAACTCTTCCCCTAACCATTTGGTAGTAGAAACAGTCAGGGATTCCATAAAGCTAAATGGACTTTTGGTCTGACCTATGCCATAAAAAATACTATTTTTCAAAATTATTAGAGAAAAAACAGAAATGTTTCACTTGGAGTAACATAGAATGAACAATTATCTATTGTAACCCAGGTTTGGCTATATAAATATAAATGAAAGTTTTGTTTGCAGTATTTTTGGCTAGAGAAATATTTGGGAATTTCGACTTTGCAGATACAGACGGGGGAAAAATGCTGAGGATATGGTAAGACCTGGATATTTGTGTGCATACTGACCAGACAATTTTTAGTTAGGTTACGAACCTGCAGAAAGTAACATTATTTAAAATGGTTTTTGATAAAATGATATATACGAGGTTATGGCTGTAAAAAAACCCCAGCATATCAAAATCAGGCTCTCATGAAAAAAAATAGGGGGGAAAAAAAGGATTTCTTTAAAATTAAATGGAATTAAATGGCTGTAATCTATGTCTGGAACTGCAAAAGGCGTATTTTATGCAGAGGTATACTAAGACAATTCAATGGGCCACAGAAAAAGGTGGAAATACCATAAAGTTCTCAATCTATGTAAATTGAGATGCTATTTTTTTAGTTGATTTAACAGATGAATAAAACACTAGATACAATCTTTCTGAAATTCAGTTCAGGAGAAACTAATAGTTAAACTACAAATGACAACAGTTTATGGAATTATTGGAGGATAGATAAAAGCTTTCCAACAGGGAAAGAGCAACAGACAGTTCTGCAATATCTGGTAGCACAGTAGTTACTAGCCATGTTCCTAAAATAACTTGGCACTGAACTTATTTAATAATGTCAGTCGTGACTGTAGTAGAAATACAGTAAAAATACTGATTGTAGTTGTTGATGATACAAATATGTAAGCCTTGTTAATATAGGGTATGGTATTGTATAAAAATTGCTTATTTCAAATGGATTAATAGAAATCAGATTAAATTCAATAATAAATAATATAAAGTGCTGCATCCATCCCCTAAAGGGTGGGTCATCACAACCCTGCTACTGGTATACCACTTCTGTTCAAAGCTAGAATTTAGCAAAGAAATAAGGTGGAAACGTATTTGTCTGGGCTACATAACAGCAGGATTACACATTAGTGAATTCATTTAGCCAGAAAATGAATGATATGACTGTGTTGAAAAGGCAACTCCAGTAGAAATAAAGACACTGTTGATGCTTTATCTGGAATACTTTCTTACTTTTGATTGTGTATGTCCAAGATCAATAAACAAAAACTAAAATAATTACACAAAATCTCTGCTGGATAGATAAGTAAAGCAGGAGGAATGTCTTCTGCAAAGAGCCAGAGCTTGTTATCTGAGGCTAAACAAGTCAAAAGGGCATGTCTTTGTTAAGATATTCAGTAGAAGGGTTAAAACTGGAAGAAATATTGTCATTTAGGCTAAAAGCCAATGTTTGTACAAGAACAAAAAGGGAGAAAACAATTATAAATACACTCAAGCTGGAAATGAGGCAAAAGGCCTGGTCTACTGGAACAATGTATTTTGGGACTATCTTTGAAGGAGAATAGTGGGGGAGGAAAAAAAGTTATTTTAAGCTAAGGCTCTGAACAGTTTTGAAAGTGAATTTATTAAATGCTACCTGTAATAATAAAGAAGTAAATTTTGTGATCCAGGAAGTTTATTCTAATTTTCTGCTTCCTTGAAGTACTCTAATCTAAGAAATTTTAGGAATTTGCATCCTATCCTCTGTTCATTTTAGAGCATATATTTAAATTGGAGGTACTCTTATGAAAGCAACAATGCCTGTTGCAAACTGATGTATCTGACATGTGAAATCATTCTGCATAGAACAATACTGAAATAGATCACATTAAAATGTCTTGTTTTCAGTGGTTATGATTCTACTGAAATCTTAATGTAGCAGTGAAAAGTTGTCTAAAATTGCATTTTTATCATCTTCCGGAATTATTTTGCCATCTTACTCCTTTGTACCGAGATGCTCTCACTACAGGCTAATTAAATGACCTTTTAAAGAGCCAACTCAATGATGTCTTAACACCCATCTTAATAAATCCCTTGATGTACAAGTCCCACAGCTGTGTGTGCCAATTTACTGGTGCAATTCATGGGGTAGTACATGAAGTTAACTGAAAATTTGCAGTAGAATTATTTTTTTTTCTGAAGGTGCAAATAATTTCCTTTTTATATGTATTGGAGGTGGTAGTGAAAGCCTTACAAAACATTGGAGTGAATCAGAATTGTGAAGGTAGAAAAGAATATGCAGTTCTCTGCCTTCCTTTTTTTGCTTCCATGCCCTCTACCTGGTAGGCCAGTTTGCTAAAAACGTTTATATTATGAAAGGTATTTATTCTAAATAATAATAATAAAAATAACAATAATAATAGGATTATGATGTGAAAAACTGTTAGTAAATGAAAAAAAAAATGAAAATATTAATACTGTATTATATTCTTGGTTTTTAATATAATATACAATTCTGACTTTATATGTGTATGAAAAGTAAATTACAGGCACAGAATTGTTTCCCAGAAACATTTTAATTGGTTAAGATAAAAAAGAATTACAATGCAATAGTAGAACTTACTGTATTCTGTTATTCAAAAAATATGGGAAAAATGGTTGCTGAACTAATTTGTTAAATTTCAAAACCCTAAAAACAGAAGAAGAAAAAGAACAGTGAAAACAAGTCTAAGTTCAGCAGTCAGGAATGACAAACCCAAAGATCAGAGAGTATGTATCCTTAAATATAAAATGTTATGTCTAATTTAAAATAATCTTCCTGAGCAGCAGAGGTTTAATCCACAGCCTAGGAACGTGCCCCAGTATTCATCCCTTTGTGCCTTCTTTGTGTATAAAAACCTCTTTTCCAAAGTTAATTCCCTCTGGGC
Source organism: Aegithalos caudatus (assembly GCA_013389925.1). Taxonomy (NCBI): domain Eukaryota; kingdom Metazoa; phylum Chordata; class Aves; order Passeriformes; family Aegithalidae; genus Aegithalos; species Aegithalos caudatus. The sequence continues at coordinate 90,792 of WEIU01020702.1, read as the reverse complement.
GAAGGCCCCTCTGTGCCTCTACCTGCTGTGCTAGAGCCAAATCCTTGTGCTTCTGTATTCTAAAAAAGGGATACTGGCACTTTGTCATCCATCCCTATTCAACAAACTCTTAAAAGTAAATATTTCAGATTTATATTACACAAAACCAGTTAACTAGTCAGTTAATTTAACAATCAAAAGAGGCTTTTTTTGTGTTTACTATGATATTATAGCTTTTCTCACTCTTTTACTCCCTTAAGGATCATATTCTTCTCTTACCTGCAATCTTTCCAGAAGTCTTGTCTGCCTTCAAAATTTTATTTTCTAGAAGTTGTATGATTTCACCTGTTTCTGTACATTCTGTGTGTACATTTTGTACATTCACGTGCTAGACCTGTGATGTGCTTAAATCCCTGTGATGGATACAGGGCTGAAGTGCCAGTCCTCAGTAACCCTGCTCTGCTGCCCTGCAGAGGTTTCCTGAGAGGTTTTGCCTCTCAACAGCACCCTCAGCTCCTGCTTCTCGAGATCTTGTGATCTCTTGTCACTACATGCTTGTATGTTCCCAAGCCATCACAGCCATCCCACGTGCTCTTCTCAGCCTTCAGGAGGAGGCCATTCTTAAAATGCATTGGGAAGATTCAGTTTTGCCCAAAACATAAGTCAAGAAAAATACATTTAATTTTCTTATGTTTTAGGGACTATTGGGTTGTTTCTTTCTTTCTTTCTTTCTTTGGTTGGATTTTGGGATTTTTTGTGTGTTGGGGGAGAGGGGTTGTGTGTCTAGAAATTGTTAGTACAGGTTTGCTTTGTATACAGAAGTTTAGGGTATAAAGGTAGGCTCTTGATTTGAGACTGGCCTCGGTCTGCAGAGGAGCTAAGGCAAGCTTCTCATATTCTCTGCCTGAGACTATTCCATTGAGAGCAATAGTGATTTAGTTTAGTTCTTCATTAGGACACAAACTGTCAGGAGTCAGGAATTCCCCTGACACTGGACCTATTCACATTATGTCTGAGAACTTGCATCATCTTTCGTACTGCTGTATCTCATCTTTATTGAAAATGACAGTTTGGATTGTTGTTTTTTTTTTTTAATTTAATTCTCTCCTGTATTCACAGAGAAGACTCATTTGTGTGGATTTTTTTTTCTAGTTGGAATTATGTATTTTGTAAAAGAAAAAAAGACTATTTTTTTAAACAATCTAATGGAAAACTATAAGGATTTTGCTTTTTAAATATCTCTGATTTCTGACCTACAACAACTAAGTGCTTAGTTATTCTGCTTTGAATTCAGATCCCAGATATGTCTCCTACATGAAAAGAATCTTGGTTAGATTTTTCCCAAATGTGGGCTACATGAGGCTAGTTGTAGAAAAAATGTTTCCTCCTCTTCCTGTCACTTCTATTCCAGAATAAGTTATTTTGTTTCTTTGTTCCATACTATGAATCTGGTGAAAAACTGTTCTGCTTTAATTTTCTTTTCAGGAAAAATGTCTGTTTAAATAAATGCTCGTAAATTATTTCATAATGTAGAAGAGATTAATTAATACAGGAAAAAAATGATCCAATTTGTGAAGATCTTGTGTTCTTCTATAATTGTAGAAAAACATACGAGGTAGAGAGAGAGATAGATTGGATATGGGCAGGCATAATCACTGAACACATTAAAGTTAGCATCAATATGAAATGTTAAAGGTAATGCAAGGATAATGATAATAGGGCAAATAAGTCTCAGGCAAATGCAACTGTCATTGATCTGTTGAGTCATTTTTACTTCCAAAATATCATTAGAATATAACTTGAAAGGAATATGTTGAAAAAACCCATTGGAGTAAGGAAGAGGGGAAACTATACATATATTCATATGTATTATATATGTATGTCCAATATTTGTATGCAACTATATATAGTATTCCGTATTGGTATATAATACATTATATAATGTGTTGGGGGTTGGATTTGTTTCTTTTGTGTTTGTGGAATTTTTTCCATTGGGTTGCTAGGGAACTGATTGCTGGGTACTTATGGGTACTTAAACAGAACAAAAAGGTGGCCAAACGTGATTCAGGACTGATATTTTCTGATAATGGGTCATTAAGGCTCAGCAATGACATGAGACATTACATCATCCCATTGGGAGATGCTCCACCCAGTGAGGGGTACCCCAAGCATTCCTACCCAGATAAAAGGGAGACATGGGAACACCAGGACGTTCCTGTTTTCCACTTGATTCCTGGAGGAAGACTGGACCCATCTTGCCACCACTGGGCTTTCTACAGGACCATCTCCACAGAACTGCATCTGTTACTCCAGAAGGATTCATCCGGACTGCTTCTAACACCCTGACCAACAGGGTGTCAGGTCACATCCCTGACTGTCAGGGCTTTCTGGGTTTTTGTTTGTTTTATTTGCATGTTTATTTTATTTTCTGTACTACTACATTTGTATTTTTAATATTCCCATTAAAGAGCTGTTATTCCTATTCCCAAATCTTTGCCTGAAAGCTCCTAATTGCAAAATTATAATAATCTGAGGGAGGGGTTTACATTCTCTATTCAAAGGGAACTTCCAGCTTTTGCTGGCAGATACCTGTCTTTCAAAATGAAGACACAATGTATATGTACTTAAAAGTTATCTGGCTGTTTTGCCACACTTATTCATACATTTTAAGAAGTGTCTTAGGAGAGACTATGCCTGTATATTATTTTTCATAGCTTTACTAGTTTATCTTTTTCTTTCTTTTCTGTTTTGTTTCCTTTTAAGGCAAAAAGCACATTAGGTCAGATTCTGGGGGTGTTGCTTTCAGAAAGATTTTTGTTGGCTACATGGATAAGCTATAATATGACTGAAGAAGGAAATCTAGGATGACTGAAGAATTTGAAGAATTATTTTGCAGTGTACTCACCAGATCCTAATTGATTGTCCCCATGTTTTCATTCCACAGTAAATGAAACCTATGTAGCACTAGGCTGAAACTGGTAGTTTCCAATCAACAAATGAATTACAGACTCATAGCCTGCCTTTTTCTCACAATAAGAGGATAAGAGCCAACAGTATTGGTTACAGTATTGTCAGCCAGCCATATCGCTCAAATTAGTTAGTAAATAAACTACAAAAAATGTTGTCCTAAAATTTTCAGATGTGCAAGATATGATTTGATTAACTGGAATTTTGTATAACGAATGTAGAGTTTTCACTGTATTCCCTATTCAAATAGTATTTCCAAAAAGATTTCTTAAGTCATGATCACAGCTATTTTCACTATGTAAACACCTTGAAAACATTCAAAATGGAAATTGTGCTTCTACTTACACTTTGGTTGCTCTTTTATTCCTCTTGAGCAATTACATTTGGAAATAATGCTATCCTAAGAGAAGAACTCCTTTAATAATTGAAATTTTTACATACATTTTCAAGTAACCTGTGTAAGTATATCGCACAGAGAGATGAGTGAAATCAGATAAGAACGAAAACTGTGTGGCATCTAGAGCAATAGGACTTGAAAGAAAAGGAGGTCCTGGGTTTAAATCTTCTCTTTCATAACTCTCACATGTATATAAACTGTTCTGCTCTTAAATCATAATGTTTGTTTGGATTTTTTAATCTCTAATGAATTAAACACATGAAAAAACACATAAACTCAAAAAAAACTTGTGTGAGTTTATTATACTTTGACTATGCAGGTACCCGAGGATTAGAGTAAGCAATGAATTAGTTTAAATTTGATGTAAAATCCTAAAAGAATAAATTCATCACGCAATTTTAAAAATATATGTAATGTGGTGGAGGGAATATAATTTTGATTAGGCTGATCACAAATTCTGTAGACCTGTACTTCAAGATGTGGGATCTTTGGTGACAGCAATATTTTAAAAGGAGAAAATTGTAAAGGCTATAATAATAATATATACACTTTTCTGTGTATTAGAAGGTACATATCAGAAATCAAACCTAACAGACTGAGATTCAGAGGAATAGTTTTCAGAGACCTGAAAGATGAATCCTGAAAATCTGTTGGTTAATAATTTGTTGCAGTTAGCCTGTTAATAATTAATGCTGCTGATAGTAGGTATTTAACAGTATGCAAAATGTTAAACTCCTCAGAGTATCTTAATAATCCCTCTGTTTATTTGACCTTACTGGAGATTCAGCTTTTATTTTGCATTTGTAGAGGTCAGCACTTCTTATTGCATACCAGACCATTTTTTCTAGTAGGTCTATAAAATCTTAAGTTCTTAGAATAAACTCTAGGCTTTTTTCAAATGATCAGAAGAAAACAGTAAAGATATGACCTTTGGTTTTCTTTCTTTTTTTTTTTTTTCCGTTTTTATGTGATTAAAATAATAATTATTTTTTTAGGGTCAAAAATGTATTGAAAAATTAGTATAAAATACTGTCCTCCATGATATTTTGGTAGAATCTTTTCCAGTAGACTTATCCTTGAAATGCTGGGTAGTGAAGTGAAGTCCAAATTACCTATATATTCTGACCAGAACTGAATTCCATGTAAATATTGTGTATGTAACTTGTATGAAACACTTCAAAACTTGTACAAAGAATGAGGTTGTGACTTTTACTTCAATGAATTTTCTGAGATAGAATTATTCAACTCACAATGCAACTAAGGATCAAATAATTAAATTCCAGGATCATAGTAGAATAATTTATGCTATTCCTAAAAGTCATATTTGAGTGATTCAACAGTATACTGGATAATAAATATTCTTAAGTAAAGTATTGTTAGAAAAGTAAATTTATAGAACTTTATTGCCTATTGTTCAAATGAACTTTTGAAGATTCAATTAATTCTGGGCAATGTCAACACAGAAGTCTCTTTGGGATAGGGAAAATCTGCCAGGATGTTTGGTGGATGTGCAGCAGGTTGAGAAAAGCTGCATTGCTGGAAGCAGCATGGCCTCCAATCTTGTAATGACCTGGTAACTGACCTTGTGAGTAATCTTGTAAATGACCTTGGAAATTAGATCTTGGGAAATTTACTAATTCTCTTACAAGTGAGGTAGCCAAGAACATAGGAGGAAAGTCGGGGCCAAAATCTTCAAATTTTACTGGAAAGTACTTTCAAAAAGTAAACAAATCCTAGTCATCAGGGGCGTGGTGTGTTTATTAGAAATGCCATGTGTAAATTTTTTTGCTTTCACTGAGAGATAGCCTTTAGTTATAAATCTGAATTCTAAAGGTGCTTTGACTGAAGTGTAGTTTGAAACTACATGTGCTTCTCCATGCACACAGGTTCTCAGTGAGGGCACACAGGTTCTCACTGTTGTGCAGTAAAACATTCACAACTGGAATATTTTATGAGATATCTTGGTAATGTCCAGCCCACCTTCTGCTTATATATGAAAATACTATATTGTCTTTGTTAAAGACAATAGGTAACTTTGAGTTACATTCTACCTTCTTCTAAAGCCTGTTAGTCTTAAAAACCCCAAAAGCAGTAAGTTCAAGTTACACTTATTTGAGCCATTTGTAAGGTTTACCTGGTAATCAGTGTTAAGTATGCTATGAATAGGTATAAAAATAAATACAGTGACTCATTGTGACCCAAATCTGAAAAAAAAAAAAAAAAAAAAAAAAAAAAAAAAAATAA
>WEIU01020702.1:69664-85153 GCA_013389925.1 Aegithalos caudatus | reverse complement strand
ATATTTGGGATATATTTCCATTTCAGATACTTGGGTTAAGTGGATAAACAAATTCCTGTCTGTGGATGTAGGTAACAGACTGCTGCATCACTTCTCTTGCTCTGCTTGTGATGTTTGGACTTTAGTAGTCACAAGAAATTATGGCCCAGTTTCTTCTGAAATAAACCCATAGTATCCTGCAATGCTATCTAAGTACTGAGTCAAAGATCATGGCAATTACCAGTTTTTGATTATCTCTCTCTTCAAATTGATTTTATTATATTTATTTACAAGTATTTAAATGTACAACTTCATATAATGCAAGCCTGAAAATTAGTGGTTGATGTACAAATATAGGAAGATACTTAGGTACTCTAATTAATTATCACTAAGAAAAAGATAAACAAAGAAAGACTTTTATATTTCTTTACATTAAAATACATTTAATTTTTGGTCCAAAGAAAGTTTTTATTAGTATTACTTTCAACAGAATTAGAAGAACACCAATGGCACTAATATAGCTAGAACATTAACATTAAGGATAATTTATTAAATCCCACTGCAAAACAAAAACCAACCAAACAAAAACCCAACCAACCAAACAAGCAAACAAAAGAGCAATGAAGTAGAGGATTTTGTATTAAGAAAAATGGTCAAGAATACACTAAATCTTATTCTGATTACAGTTTTGAAAACTAAAAAACATTGAAGGCTATTAGCTGCATACAACTAAGTGGAGAAAACTCTTCCATTTTTGGTGAGACCTTGTAGAAAGGTGAATAATTCATATGATTTTGCTTCCTGATTTCCAGTTTTCTGTACTGCACATTTTTTTCTCATGCTCTTTTAGCACTGAGATCAGTCTTCATTAGCAAGGTATAAGCAGTAGCAAAACCACAGAAATGAAGAAAGAAGCCATGATCCGGTACCAAAAATTAATATTTAGTTTAATGGATTATCTGGAACATACTAAATTTACTGAGGCTTACTTATCAGTGATACAATGTTCAGTTTAGTGTTGTTGAAGAAATACTAATTTTAATTTTTCTATCAATAATTGTTAAAGAAGACTGAAGTTAGCTTTTAATGCTCCAGCCTTTAATTGCTGCCCTTAGGGAAGATCTGTTATAGGTTATGGTAAAATAAACTTTGGTATTTTCTTTTTTTGTAAGAGATCAGATTAATTCTTCTTCTAACATCCTGAAACTATAATGTCTGTTGGAAGATCTCTGTGAACTGGAAAATCAGAAAATATCATAGAAGAGATAACTACGAATTTGGGAAGTTTTTTCCTATGTTCCAGTTTTATTCCATTTACTTAGATTATTTCCTTTTTTAAATTATTTTTATTAGTAAGGTAGCTATTTTTCAGTGGTGTGTGTAGCTTACTTGTCTTTGTGCTGCATCTCCTAAATCTGTGTATGTGAGGAATGAAAATTCCTTGACCTGCTCCCAGTAGTTCCAATTCCCAAATTATTTTCAGGAAATATTTTTAGTAGACCAGCGGACAGTGGGGTTTTTTTGTTGTTTGGTTTTTGTTTGTTTTGGTTTTGGTTTTTTTTAAATGGCCTGCCTTTTCCTGTAGACTATGTATTAGTACTAATTTGGGGGACAAAATTACCTGGTGCTTATCAACACAATGTCTCTTTCTACAGCAGCTTCTGATAAGTGATTGCTAAGGCAGACCTGAGAGGAAGCTGATGCCATACATAGCACGTAGTGATATTTGTAAAAGAGAACCTGGCTCATACTGCACTTTTACAGGAAACACTCAGAGCATGACAGGATTTGTTTTGATTCATCTCTTAACAGATGTGAAATCCCAAGTTTTGCAGATGAAGCTCTTTTCTGTTTTGATAAATATTTATCTTTTGAGTCACTTTAGGCCATGTATTCCTACCCTCTTTCAGTAGAAATTCAGAAATTATAGGATTTCGGTTTCATTCTTCAAAAGATTTTGTTATATGGATTTGAAAAATGTCCATTTCTTTGGCTTTCTTTCTTATGCTGTCTCAGCTTCTGGGTAGAGCAACCTTTCTTTTAACTAACTATAATACTTTTTTTTTTTTTTTTTTTTTTTTTTTTTTTTTTTTTTTTTTTTTTTTTTTGTGAGAATTCTATGTCTTAGTTGAGCAAATACATGACTTTGTTTTTCCCAAAAAATCTGCATGTGGTATAATTAATTTAATTCTGCTTCTGCATGAAATGTCCTGGTCTGTTTTAATTTCCAGAAGTACTTCTCAATATGCTTGAACTTTTATTTATTTTAATGTATTTGGTTTTGGGCACTGAACAAACTAAATATACCAAACATCAGAAGTCATCCATCTGGATTACTACATTAGGCCCTGCAAACTGAGGGAATAGATGGAATAGGACAAGAATTAGGACAAGAATGTGGTTGGTTGTTTTTGGTTTTGTTTTGGTTTTTTTTGCATTTCTTGTCCTGTATGAAAGTACTAGTTGAATTGTGATGATTTGGCTAGTCAGTACATTCACTTAGCATAAACTAGACCAGTGCTTGCTTCTAGGGAATGCTTCAGTATTTCATTGTAAGCAACCAGTGGAAATCAGCTGTCAAAAAGGAGTCTGTTAATGCAACACATAATTACCAGATTGTGTTGACTGTTAAGATAAGTTAGTTTCTAGGAAATTTTAAAGGAAAGCAGTGTTACAAAACTACTCAATTTCTCTGAATTTTATATTCTAATGGAATCAGGAATTTATCTGATTCTTAGAAAGGTCATTGAAGAGTGCTTATTTTAGTGAATGATTAATTAGGCCTGAATTAAAGAAAAAAAAAAAAAAAAAAAAAAAAAAAAAAAAAAAAAAAAAAAAAAAAGGCAATCTGCTATGTAGTTCTAATGAAAGCTACTTCCTGTAGGCCCCAATTGCAGAAGATGCATAAAACCCCTCACTAACTAAGCATAAGCTGGGCCAGAGACTGGCACTGAGGCTGCATATGGAACAATACTTCAGATTTATAATTTTGTTCACTAAGAAAATGTGGGAACTTCAGTACTTCCAGTATATTGAGACTAAATTCTTACAGCAGACTGTAGTGGGCTTGCACACATCGACCTTCCAGAGAAGAGCAGATTGACAACAGAGCTGAGACTGCTTTGCATTACATGTTAATTAGCAGTTGATGGTGGTTTCTTATTTTTAGAATATGAAAGATAAATTTTGCTTTTCCATGCTTTGAAATAAAACTGGATTTTATATTTCTGGTCTTAAACACTGTAGTTTATTAAATACAGCGACACAATTTCTTATTTTAGAGGCCAGCATTTTTATTTTCCTCTATTTCCTATGTATTTTACCTTATTCTTGCCTGCTGCTCCTCTTTGTAAACACTGACTAATTGATGTGTTGGAAAAATAAGTAATCACGTGAAATATAATGGACTTAATCAGAATTGTCTGATGATCTTGTTAAAAAAAAATCCTATGCTGTAAATTAATAATACTTTTTAAAAACTGAATATGTCTTTTTCTGAAGAGTATCCTGAATTCATTTAAAATAATAGGACTACTTGTCACATAGGCTCCTGTCTCCTGAACACAGAGAAGATATATGACTTTTCCAGAAAAGCTGGCGTACTCATTTACTGATACCAAAATATCATAGGTAGCTGTGCAGATGAGAGGAAGCAAAAGATTCTAAATTGCCTTTTCACATTCAAGTACTGGCTTAATGAATATTATGAGAACAGAATAAATGGAAATAAGATGGAAGAGACGTAGGGAAAAATTCCTTTCAGGATTTCCAATAATTATTATCAAAACAAAATAATTTGAAAATCCTTTAAAAACCCATAACCACTTTACTTATTATAGGTTAATTTTTAAGGAAGGACATTAATTAATTACTGTTTCTGATACTGCTAAATTCTTTTGTCTTGCACTCAGAGGTATTTATTAAGCTTTTTAACAAAACATGCACTGTCCTTTATAATAACTTTCTACATGAAGACATATTACTTTTTTTTTTGTTTGTTTGTATGTTTTCCAGGAAAAGAAAAATTAGTACTTCATTAAAAAAAAAAAAATAAACAAGTATTAAGAATTATTGAAGACCAAAAGCAATATAAAATTCTATAAAATGAGGAACTTGTAAATTTAAAGATTCATCACTGTTTTTCATGTGTTACTGTGCAAGATTTTACAGAGGGTTAGATGAATGAAGATGTACAGCCATGGCTGAGTCAAAGGCAAAGTGCATTAGCCCTGCTAATGAAAGCTTTATCTTTTCTCCTTGAAAATATTTGAATTTTTAATGACCTTTGCCTAAGAATTACAATTTGATCCTCTTCTTAGAAAACCTTAATTAAACTCAATTAATATTTAATTAAATAGATGACAATTTAATACTTGCATTTACCTATAGTTATTTGTTGTACTGCTTTATAATTTGGTTACTGGGTGAGTCTTTAAACAAAATTAAGACTCTGTTTCACTCAGAAAAAAACCACCAAATGAATAAAACTTAATATGACAGCCATGTTTTTAGAATAGTGTTGGTGGTAAGTAGTAGAACTAGTATTAGTGATCAGTAGGTCAAGGCACATAATTCCCCCCTTCTTCTCTGCTCTTATGACTCCCTACTTGGAATATTGTGTCCAGGTCTGGGGCCTGCAGCATAAGGAGGACATGGACCTGTTTGAACAAGTGCAGAGGAGGGCCATGAAGATGATCAGGGGGCTGGAGCACCTCTCCTGTGAAGACAGGGTGAGAGAGTCTGGGCTCTTCAGTCTGGAGAAGCCATGGATACCCCATCCTTCACAGTGTTCAAGGCCAGGTTGAATGGGGCTTTGAGTAACCTGGTCTAGTGGAAGGTGTCCCTGCTCATAGCAAAGTGGTTGGAAGTAGATTATATTTAAGGTATTTTTCAATCCACGACATTCTAGGATTCTGTGAACCTCTGCATGTTACTGATATTTGGGTTTTTTAATGGGAAACTGGTATGAGAAGTGGATGGTAGATCTGATATGTTTTGAACATGAGAAGCAATGTGCAGGTGAGATATGTCAAAGCAATTAAATCTTGTCTAAAGTGTATTAGACGGGTGTCATTTGAGAAGTGATCAAAACCTGCAGTTCACCTGAATGAGGCAAAATTTGATGGCTAAATATTATTGTCCAGTGTTTCTGTTTGAGTTTTAGAGTCATCTGTTGTCTAAACTGTACTTCATGAAAAGTAATTTTTCCCTGAATGTTCTGTGCTAAGAAAGAACATACAAGTGCAGCTGCCATGCTTGTAACTTGCCATCAAGTCACACAGACCATTCTATGATTCATCATTCTTTGATTATGTCAAATATGACACTAATTTTCTTTCACAAAATTATCTAGAAGCTGTGTTAGCATGATCCCACTACTGTCAAAGGAAAGGACACCTTTTCAGAGGATGGAGAATAGACTAATTGCAGAAATTGAAGCATTTCTAATGCTTCAATTGAAGCATTTCTAACTTCCCCTTTAAAGAATGAATTTCTACTTATGGAACAACCGAAATGCAAGCATAGCTCTCATGTGAAAATTAATCCAAATAATTGAGATGGTAGGACTTCTATTTTGAAAATACACACATATGCTATGGCTACATTACTTATGCAGAGACAGTTACACAGCCAAACATATACATGTGAATATATTTGTTAGGTGTAATAGCAGACCAACAGGCAAATTAAAAATATCTGAATTAAAGACAGGTTTCATTATTTCCAGAAGTTAATTAAAATCTTGGCAAGACCTTTTTCTTTGATGTTCTATATATTATTGTTCTTTAAAAATGGATACTTTTGATAAACTTCCTAGAATTGTCTGGCATCTTTAAAGACGCAGTTAGTGTAGTCAGTACCTTGTTCTCTGTTTTAAAAGTTAACATTGCCTTTGTTCTTTAAACACACACACAAAAAAAACCCCTGTTGTCACTTCCAATTTCAATTTAAGCTGGTCAGAGAATTAAAACAGTTTGAATTCTTGGACAAGTATGTCTTTCATGTCAAACTGCATCCAACGGTCATCTTTATATTTTGTATGTATACCATCTATATGCAGCTCTGTTCATATATCATCATTAGGTTGCAAAGGGGTGATCTTAAAATTTAGGAAACACAGGAAATAAATTTGCCTTTGCATTGTTATGTCAACCCTCTTTTTGTACCTTATAGTTTTAATTCTATCTTTAGCCTTTAAGATGTGTTTACAATTAACTTTACAAATACTTCTTTAACTTTTCCATAATCTCAGGCATAAAAAGATGGAACTGGTGCAATAACAAGGTGCAACAGAGGATAATTGACTGAATTAGAATTTGTCTGTGATGTTCAAGTTAATTCAGAAACTTATTTCATATTTTAACCATATACTTAACTCTTCTTTTAAAATGTGCTCAATTTCTAAAGAGCTTAAGGCTAAGCAAGAACTAATTCAGCATATATATATAAGTATAAATACATTATAATTATCTTGAGTAAAAGCTTTTCTCCTAGTGAAGCATAATCTGGTTATAGAAAAAATATATGTGTATATATTTATGTGCGTGTATGAATGTATGTGAACTGTGCAAATAGATATAGAAACTCTTTTAAGAAGAAAGAACACATAATTTATATGAATCATGGCATAATAAGACTTAAACATCAACACTGATTTTATTGGAAGTTGTAAGAGGTGTTCAACAGATCATAGCTGGCCAACTGAAAGAGGCAGCTTTATTTTTTGACTGTCATGTAAGACTGACAGATTCCACAAAGTTTCAGTTAACTCAGTAGAAGATACTAATGATTTGAGTATGATAGATTTGACAAAACCAAGGAGTATTCACCAAGGCTTATGGAAGACAAAATTATGACCTGGATCTGACCAAGTACAAATACTTTTAAGGTAGGACCCTCTGTTTGTGAATTAACAGGGCATACCCTAGCTGAGATCTGAAGTAACTAGACATTCAGGTGCTGGATGGTGCCAAAATGTCTTAGGTTTATGTGACAAGGTTTTGATGATGGGGGAACTGCAAGGGTGGCATCTTTCAGATGTCAGAAACTGCTCCCACATATGACATGGCCAGATGCAGCCAGCTGTCCAAAGCTGATCCAGTCAGTGATGCAGGGAACATCTTTGTGATAGTGTTTCAAGGAGGGGGTAAAAAAAACACACTGCACAACAGCAGATGAGATAAAGAAGTGAAAATATTTAAGAGAAAAAGTTCTGCAGACAGTAGGGTCACTGTGGATGAAGGAGGAGGTGCTCAGGGCTCTGAGGGCAGAGATGCCCTGCAGTCCATGCTGAATGCCACGGTGAGGCAGCTGTGCCCCTGCAGCCCATGGAGGTCCACTGTGGAGTAGATATCCACCCACCACGACTTTGTACAATTTCTCCCAGAGAGGCTTAATTTCGCCTGTTTTTTGTTTTTCTTGGCATCTGGCACTGTAGACAAATTTAGAGAGGGGAGGATTGCTGCAAGACTTGGAACTAATTGCTAAAATAAAAAGTGAAACTTTCAAACGATGAAAATCATGAGTGAATGAATACAGCAGCTTGAGTTATTAGTATCTTTAAAGAGTAAAACAATAGAAGTTGAAATATGCATATTCCATCTAAAGTAGCATGTGAAATATGTGCATCAGTGAATAACACATTTAAAGAGATATATTGTAGTGCAAAGGAAAAGAGCTGCTGTTATTGGACTGGTCATTCACCAAGGTTTATGCTTTTGTCAGGACGATATCCTCACTGTGGGTTCAGAGGTCCAGGGCAATTAGGTAATTTAAAATGTCTCCCAGAGAACAGAGAAACCCTTAATAAAGACAAAAGGGATCTGGAAGAAATTAAGACAGTGTCTGTATACATAGAACACAGCACAGCTGCGATCACCACCAACATGTCTGCCTTTACATGTGAGTAGAGTGTCTATGAGACAGATTATGCTTGAAAATTTTTATTCAGTTTTGTTACTTAGCCCAGTATCTTGCAAATGCTGTTGACTAATGTTTCTCCACAGACCTGCAGTGAAGATAAAGACAGAAAATGAAAATTTACAAAGGTTCAAATTCCCAGTTGGAGAGAAGTAGGAAATTTATTCTCCACAGGTACTTCCATGGAGAGATATAGTTTTCTTCTAAAGAATTAGGAACCAATTTAAACATTTAGGAATTTTGAGTGCTAATGACAGTCAAAGGTATAATTCATCCTAAGATACTTATTATTGTGCTTTGCAACCTCTACTGAAAAAGCTTCTATCTGTGTTGAACAAGATGGCCTTTGAGAAAATGGAAAAGAACAGATATGATTAATCTTCTTTATTTATTGTTTATTAGGATTTGATCATATTACTCCTGCTTTAAGTAATCTATATATTTGATTTGAGCAGATAACTCAATGAGAAAATTTCATGTCTTTAATTGTTTGTATGAGTCTGATTATAAACCAATGCTGCTGTTGTTTAAAACTGGGTAGAAAAAAAATGCACGTTGCAGACACAATCTCAAGAAAACTTGCAATTAAACAAAGTACAAAGGTAATTTCTACAGCAAGCAGCATGTTTTAAAATGGAGGTGGACACTCCACAGCCTTGTGGGAATAGGGCCTACAGCCATGTGATATGCAGTGAGATACGTGGTGATAGGATTCCCATGGACATGGTGGCATGCTGGGGGCCTGAGAGGTTACCAGGTGGAGGCTGGACAACCCTTGCAATGCAATCAACCAGCTGGAAGAGCAGTGATACTAAGATGACACAGTTGTCTTCCACCATTGCACAAGACCCACTGCCTTTTTAATCTTTCTTTTTCTAATCTTTCCAACATTTATGATGGCAGTAACAGAATATTTGACTATAGTCTCACCTTCACTCTCCCAAAAGCATAATTCCTCAGGGGCAAAGGATGAGACTATGAGCACCTCACAGGCAAATTGGTGGGCTTTCTCATCTCTCCTCTCCAAATCAAGGACATCTCTTTGTTAAGATTTGCATCTCCAACCACATCAGACCATAGTCAGGAACACTTGTACACAGCACTATACATTTATATTTCGCAAGACTATTGAATTTATCACCATCAGTCTAAAAGAATCTGTTGCTCCTACTATTTGTGTATCTGTGCTCATGAAAGTTCCTGTTGAACTCAGGCATACTTAAAGTGTTGAATTGATAAACTACACTATATGCAAACCTGTGATCATGAATGAGAACAGACATATATAGTACAGCCCACACAACTGGGTGCATCTGGGATCTTGTTGAATGTGATTGGATTTATAATGCTGAATGATCTATAACCTGATCTCTTTGAACAAACTGGAAAGCAGGGAGAATTTACTTCCATCATGCTCCTAGACAGGGATTGAGGTGAGGCTGACCAGCCTACAGATCTGAGTCCCCCTTGTTGCCCTTCCTGAAGAAACATTTGTTTTTTTCCAGTCTTCAGGAATCTCTCCCAGTTGCCATGACCTCTCAAAGATAATGAAAAGTGCCCTTACAGTGACATGTGCCAGGATGTCTTACAGGATTTGTGTGTGCATCCCACCAGGTTCAATGGACTTAAGGATATGCTGTTTGTTTAAGCACCCCCTAAAACTGTTGTTCCTCCACCAAGGTCTTTGTTCCTGATTTTCTCACTTATCTCAGGAAATTTGGATTACTGAAGGTTGGTCTAAACTAGTAAATATAAAGCCAAAGAAAACATTGCATACCTCATCCTATTCCATGTTCTTTGTCACCAGGTGTCCCACCCATATAAGCTGTGGGTCTGTTTTCCCTTGTCCTAGTCTACTGCTTATCTGTCTGTAGAAGCCTTTCATGTTGCCCTTCATGCCCCTTACCAGAATCAGCTGCTGCTGGGCATTTTCTAACACCGTCTCTGCACAACTGGACAGTGTTTTTATATTCTTTTTGTGTGATGTGATCCTGCTTCTGTTTCTTGTGTGTCTGCTTTACAAGTTGGGATTTTTAAAGGTTACTTAGATATCTATGAAGGTGTCCTGCCACCCTTGCCTGATTTCTTACTCATCAGGATCAATCTTTACTGGTCCTGTAGGAGGTGATCCCTGAAAATCACTAGGTCTTCTGGAACTCTCTTCTCTACAGGGTGGTTTTCCAGAAGAGCCTTCCAAACAGACCTCTATGCAGGCCAGAAGAAGGCAAAAGTTCACTGGAGTAGTTTGCTTGACAGCTTCAAGATGACAACTCTTTATTTATTTTTACCAAATCTAGCCCTCCTTGTGCACCAGTTAATATAAGCATTCTTGGTTGGTGGTAAAGAAAGGTTGCAAGATTTAATAGTCTCTCTGCATGCCATGTTCCTTTTTTTACCCCATCTTTCAGTACTGTATTCATCCCTAAAACCAGAAAAGTTGAGGGAACTTTGTCCTTTATATATACACCAAGCTGTGAGTAAATAAAGCAGATACATAGAAACAGATTTGAAATTCACTAAGATATTCATTTATTTTAATATTTTTTCTTCAATTAGATAATCAATAGATAATGTGTTTCAGTTTTTGTTTTTTTTCAACCATGCTATATTCACAGGGATCTGTTTGTTGAGAGATGTGGGTATGATTTAGGCAGTTTACAAAGAGATATGGATTTAGATACTGGATTTAAAACTGTTAGTCCTTATAACCCAGAGTCATAGGCTGACAGAGAAAAAATATGCAGAATAATAAAATGCATTCTGAAAAAGAATGCAGTCAGACACAGATCCATATTTAGCATGGTTGCTATGGAAGAGCACAGATTAACATGCTATTAGCCACTGACATAATACTAAAGAACTGGGAATTATAGAAAAAAAAAGAAACGGACAGATAAGACTTCAAAATTACTTATACAATATTGTGTTTCAGAAGAAAAATGCAGGTGCTAGAGATGGCAGGAGTCAATGATTGCCAGACAATGAAACATTAAGGGTGCTATTATACACCCTTCCCAGTCAGACTCATAATGGAATGGATTTACTGCCATGTTTCCTATGTTCAATTGATGAGGAAAATGAACATTTATTCTGCAATTTTTCCTGGAAAAAAAAATCAATTTAGGACATGTAAATAGCAGGACATGATACTGTTATAGGAAATTTCTTTTTCCATCTCTCAGCAATACTTAGAACAAGAAGTTTTTCAAATCCAAAGGATAGAATAAGATATGTCAGAGGCTAACTGAACAATTTCAGAAGGCCTCGAAGAGCTGCTGTTGGTGCTATGCTGGTCTGGCAAGTGAAGATGTGCTGTTACAAACAATCTTTATAGCAATTTCACTTTGAAGACAGGATGTCTGGGACAGATAGTATTGCAGACATTGATGTTTCATTAAAACAGCTCTCAGGAGATAAATTAAACAGAACTGTGTCATATTTAATTAAGCATCTCCCCCTATTCTAGATCTTTGGTTTTGGTTACAAATCTGCTACAGTGGGCCAGCCCTGACATTCAAGCAGGAATTGCTGGTACAAGTACTGGGAGACTTTCTCAGCAATGTGTTTTTGTCAATAAATTTGCACTTCTGCATCATCTGTGTTAAAACTGAGTTCCTGGTATAGAAAATAAAGGCATATGTATTATTCATTGGGAATAAGATTTGCCTGACAATTGTTTCTTTTTAAGTAGATGATCCATAATGTAAAGAAAATATCATAAGCATGTGGTGACTGTATAATCTGAGCATATATTGTTGGTCTCTTGGTTGTATTGGTTGCGTTTTGTTCACATATTGCCTATTACTTTCAAAATTCAGATAAACTGTATTTCAGTTGATTATTTGGAGAGAAGGGTCCAGCTTTTGTACTGTTAGATCTTTGTATTATATCCTTTTCTCTTTTGCCTTAAATTATGGATATATGTAATGCATAAACTAGAAACACTGAAACTCCTTGGACATCTTAGACTCCTTGGACATCACTAGACCTTACACATTAGGAATGTAATGTGACATTGTCCCCCTCATTCCCCCAAACTGTTACATGGTCACCTGAATTTATCACTCATTAATTTGTAGGAAAAAAAATTATAGACAAAAGAACTGCAATTAGGTAGTTTTTCAAAGTACTCTAAAGAGGAATGATTTTATAAATGTTCATTCAAACTGGTTTTGGGCGTGATGCTGCTCCTCTTTTCACTTACAGAGAAGCAGGAAGAGACTCCTGTTGCATTCATGTCAGGAAACAATGAATAGAGGAAGTCTTCAATAACAGGGGTTTATTTTAGCTCGGAAAACTCAGCCATAACAGCAAGATATGAATGTGTATGACACTTTGGAACATATTTCTTACTTAGTAACAGTTTTCTTGCAGTGTATACTCTCAGGGATCATCTGTTAGAGTGACAGCTCACTTTGGCTTACTTTTTGGACAGAACCAGCTATTTTCAATTCCTATAATAACATCTTGTGTCCACATAAGCTTGTCTCCTGCTTTGTAAGAGATCTTAGGGATAAACTGTACACTGTGAACCTGGAATGATCAGTATGACCAAATAGGTACTTTAAAGCAATGAATGCTGAAATTCAGTTAACAAGATTTGCAATAAACAGATTTAAGTAGTTAATAAAAAAAAAATTCCAAAGACAGGGCGCATGTTAATCAAGATACCTGAAACATTTAATTGCTTCCATCTAATATTTATGGGTTTAGTATTCCCTTTGAATTTGTTTGGACTTCTTAGAAATATTTGTAATTTTTGTTAGGTAAACAAATATTCTTGTTGATAGGTTATGTAAGGATAATTGTTGTACTGATAGCAGTTTTCAGTCAGTCTAGATTGTCCAAATGGAATCTTGGTGATCTCTTGTCAAAGATGGTATCTCAGAATGGTTTCAAAGCACTTTAATAGTGTAAGATTTAGATAACATTAGCAATTATGAGCTTTGCCATACTAATCCTAGTTTACAAAAGGAGTTTACTGCCTTCCCAAGTTGTTTTGGAATCAAACTAATAAATCTGAAAGTTATAAACATTTATTTCTGGCAGGAAAACATGTCAGTGCTAAGTAAGTGCTACTAGTATTTTATTTAGCTTCAATTTTGGAGACAAGCTAGATATTCAGCTAGAAATTGTAGTACTTTTCAATAAATCAGAGGAGCCCCATGGCAGAAAATTTTGCTAATTTCATTTGAAAGATTCCTTGGGTCAAAGTGCAAAAGGGAAAAGTCAATAAACTAAAGAATATATATGTAAAGTATATATGTATCTAATACATACATAGTATTATTCCACACACAAATATACGCTCACACAAATATATTTATGTGTTATACCCATTATGCATTGCCTGTACTGATTATGAATTTGCACACATATATTTATAAATATTATATATATATATAACATACACATATACATAATACACATATATATAATGCCTAATGTTTTCTTTAAAAATAAATAAATGCAAGGCATTAACTGCAATCTTGCTTTAATTAAACTTGTTAATTTCTCATTTTTGCTAAAAATGAAGGTGTGAATTTGAAAGGCTGATGTGCTATAAGGCTTTACAACAGGTGGTGGAGAGGTGCATTGGAAGTTAAGGATTAGTGTCTTTGGAGCCAGTAACAGATTTTAAGGAAGAGAAACTGAGGGTCAGAACTGGCAGTGCATAATTTTTACACTATGTATGATACCTTCTCTTTGTTATTTGAGAAACAGTACTTGCCTTTGATTATGAAACACATTGGGTTCACATTCACACCAAGGTACCACAATTCAAGTGAACATAAAAAAGCCCTGATTGCAGCACTTACATATGGTAACTGATCATTATTGTTTTATTATATGATTGATTTTAGATTTTGATTTTTTAAATAATTAAAAATTTCCATATAGTAGATGTAAATGTTCACAGTTGTACTTGAATGCATGTATGATACTTTAGAAATGGAAAAGATCCGTGAGCTTATACAAGGAGAAAGCACTGGAAAATAACAATGTTTTCCCTCTTTGCCCTTGGCTGCATGCTTCCACTTCCTGTCTTGTGTTGGCTCGAGTTGCTGTGCAGCCATGTGGTGCTCCCCTTCCCTGGTGATTGGTTACAGGGCTTTGCTGGTGTGGAAGTTTTCTGAGGGAATAGAGAAGAGAGAGCTATTATTAATGAATGAACTTGGAAACTGCATGCACATTGCTCCACATCTTATTGCCAGTAGGAAACTCATTGCATATATATATGTATGTATATATATATATATGGAGGCTATGATTTTTTGGTAGGTCTAATTTGATAATCCAATTAAAATACAAAGTTATAATCGTAACACAATGCTACTATTCACAGTCCAAGTTGATATGGGAAAATCTCTTTACTTACACACACACACGCACAAAAAAATTGTAGTCTTTACTTAATTTCCCTGATGTTGTGTTCACTCTCCAGTCTCCTTCAAGGTGGTTAAGGTTGTGGGACACTCTTTCTCAGGCAGAGGAGATAGGAAAGGGTGCTAGCAAGTTGTCTATGTCCCCACTTCAACACCAGCAAGAGTTTGGTGCTTCTGGGGAAAGTAGAAGGTGTTCTTTCCTCCTTCTTTTGGGGGTCCACTTGTATTTATGGTTATCCATTTTCTCAATGACTTTGCAAGTATTCCCTTAACTTGTTCTCCATTATTTTCATTATTCCACTTGCTTGTTTTAATTTGTAAGTCTTTGTAAGTCCCAACTGTTTTAACAAGATTTTGTGCTTGTAGAGACTGACCATTGTGATTTCTGTTTACTTCAGTGTCCCTGGTATCACTCTGTGTTTATACTCTTGTATGTCATATTTTATTTTATATTCTAGACAATTCAACCTACAAATAATAATTACTTTTTGTCACTGCAAACTAAAGCTAACATATCAAACCTAACTTCTAGGTAACAGACATTGTAGCTAAAATTAGTTTAATCAGTTTATGCCACAGGCTTGCCCAGGCAGGTTTGGAGCTCCTAGACTGCCAGGCTAAAACCAAGCCAAGGTGGGCTTTTAACCATAATGGAAAAACAATACATGTACTGCACTCAAACAGCTCTACCTCACTCATAGCTTCTCCCCCCACACCTGTCCAAGTCAGGAAAACCTGATGATTCTGGGCTATGCATAGTGTAGCATATTGTCTGCCTCCCATCCATAAGAAAACATTGTTCTTGACTTCATGGGAAGTGGAAGATAAGACCCTGGGACTTGTTTCCCAAACCATCAGTAGCACTTGGCTGTGCCAGTACTCTGAGAGCATCAGCAGAAGCCGTGTCAGGACTCTGATGAGTGTGGCACACCTGAAGAACCAAAGTGTCATGCTTACAAGTTATTTTCTGCCTGAGACCTCTTGAGCTTTATCTCTGCTGGTGCAATGCTACCTGCCAGGTTCTTTTGCAATTAGAGATGTCCATGTCCTCCCACAG
Organism: Aegithalos caudatus; assembly: GCA_013389925.1. Classification (NCBI taxonomy): domain Eukaryota; kingdom Metazoa; phylum Chordata; class Aves; order Passeriformes; family Aegithalidae; genus Aegithalos; species Aegithalos caudatus. The sequence goes on along the minus strand of WEIU01020702.1, from coordinate 69,811 downwards.
TAGTGGGCACTATGAATCCTTTTAACTAGGTGTTGGAATCTGAATTCTTCATTCATGGGGATAAATAGGGCTGTGAATTCTGCTGTGGATATAGAAAACAAAAAACTACTTTCTAATTTTTTTTTTTTTTTTTTTTTTCTGAAGGGA
>WEIU01020702.1:38551-69632 GCA_013389925.1 Aegithalos caudatus | reverse complement strand
TTTTTTGTAAAACGTTACTCATCTAAGAGTGGTGCTTGGCTCAGTGGTACTTTCTTGCTTCTTTCCCTCTCCTTTGTAGGTACACATCAGCACAACACCATCCAACCATACCTTATGTCCACAGTAGTCACCTTCTTATGATTCTACATTTCCTTTGTTTAAAAGAACGTGTGACAGGGATTTTTATTCAAGTTAGGGATTATCAATTTACAGCATACTAGTAATACACAGCAAAAACTTGTCCTGTGGTATTTACCCAACATAGAAAGATTTATCTCTTCGAATATGTTTTTAAAAGAAAACATACATCTTGTAGTCAGTTCTGTTAGGGACAGGAACCTATGTAAAAATCTAGTGATTTCAAGGGATTGACATATCATTGGCTTCTGCAAATCAAAAATAAACCTATTTTCATTGACTATTCGATATTACAACAGTTTGCATTTCAGCTTAGGAAAATTAAGAAGAAAACCAGAGAAAATCCTATTGAGTTTCGACAACACACTAAGTTCACATAAAGCTCAAAACTTGCCATTACTCAGAACTTAGAATGGCCTCTGTATTTCATCCTGAGTAGTTATACATTTTATAAGGAAATAAAATGACTAATAGAGTAAGAAGCACTCTGGTGATGAGTGGAAAATGATTATTTACAATGCAGTAGTTTGATACATCTTGTTCAGCTTGTAGGTGAAAGATATTTTTGTCACTGTGAACACGAAAATGATGAGCTCTGACTCCAGTAGTTACCAACATCAGAAGGCTTTCAGAAGGCTTTATTTCTCATTTTGTGCAGCCCTTTTGTAACATGCTGCACTGAAGAACCATGTAGTTGGTTAGTAAAAACAACTCTTCTCTTGCCTAAATAACATTGCCTAAATAACAGAAACAACACCTGGAAGAGCAGTGACCATGAGAGTCCAGAGATATTATGAAAATAAAATGACTATTTACAGAAACTGTCATTGGTAAACGGATTTTTCTCAAGCCAGAGAAATCAGCAATCTGGCAAGCTGAAACCTTTACAGTCTCAGAAAATCAGGCCCACATATTTTAATGTGAGAAAGGTAAAATAATATTTACCAGCAGTTACTCATATGACTGTTCCTCCCTTTACTGAAAAACTGAAAGCAGAGTGCAAGCTGTAATGAATCTTCTCTATACTTCCTTTCTTTGTGAATCTGCAAAAAAGCCCAGTGAAAATCAGTATAATGCATGACTTTTAGCTATGGCCCATGACATTTAAGACAGTAATTTAATTTTGAGAAGCATGTCAAGAAATAAAACTCAAAGAAGGTTTTGGCTTTTCTGTCTGTAATCCCACCAGTACTCAGAATTTCTCAGAGAATTTCGGGTAGTCAGAGTGCAGAAAAGGATACTATCATTTCTATCAGGGTGGAATCCCAGGGACATCCAGGAACAGAGCTCCATTGTGCTAAGCAGTATAGAAATGCAGTAGCTGACATCATGTGCCCTGACAAGGATGCCAGGAATTCTTGATCAGGCCTAAGTGTTGCTCAAAGTTGTAGGGTGTGTCCTGAAAAAGGGAGTCAGAAAGCAGAACTACTAGCTCAAGTCCCAGAAGTGATAGTGCATCTATGGATAGCAGGATTACCCCTGGGAAAAATCTGAACCTTGATCTATGTCTCTTTAAATATTTCAGCCCATTGTTGTAGCAGGGTTCAGGGCCAAAAATGGTATCAAGTTATACAGTTTTGAGAATAGAACATGAAGTATACAATCTTGATGTTTGAAATAACATTGAAGTATTTGAAAGAAGATGTAGGGAAAACTACTAAAAACACTATGAAAATGTTTTCTCATCAAAGAGCATGAGAACAAAGTCAGTCCATGACAAAATACTTCCCTGAGCTAAGGAGACAATTTAATTTTCTCTGGAGCCTTTCTATGATGTTCAATTCTTATGAACCATAATACCATATTTCTTGTTAAGTTTTCCCCCTTGTGCTCTTCTTTTCTAGGATATAGTTAAGATATAGTTTCAGCTATGATAGAGTAAGAAACATCTGCTATACCAGTGTGCCAGTGTTACCAGGGTTGGCTCCCCAACTGAATTTTTATTAAGCATTACCTTAGCAAACATACTGTGCTTGTCAGCATTATATAAAAAGGGAATAATCTCAAGTCTTTCTGTAATAGATTAATCCTCTGTTTTGAGATATTTTTTTTAAAAAATTCTAAGTGAATATTCTTGCAAAAGCAACCATATGCTTTTTACAAACATATTTAATATTGGATAGTAAATAGAAAAAGGTGTGCTGCTTGTTATTCTATGAACAGCCTACTTAATCTTTCATCTCTCTTTTAAAATCTTGCTAAAACTGATTAATCAATTATGTTTTCTGCTACAAATTTTTTAAAACTAATTTAATTTTTTTTCCTAATATAGCTTATTTTTTTCCCAGTGCATTTGATTTGGGGGATATAATTTCAGTTATATGATGGAGATGGCATATTTATCTCTTGCTAATACTCTCTCAATAGCTTTGAACTTACTGTGTAATTGTGTAATTGAAACCAAGTTTATCAGAGCAGTAGAGCTATCAAAATTACACCAGACTCTATAAGCTTTGTAAAAAAATTGAAGTTGGGCAGAGGAGAGATTTATTTTTCTTTCCTTTTTTGGAAGGGTTTCTGAAGAAGAGCCAAGGAAGGGTTTTACTGTTATCTGATGTGCTCTGGCACACAAGGAAATAAGAAATCAGTGCAGCACACCACCGTTCTTATAGTAACAGCCTAATGGGATGTGTGTGGCCAGTGGTTACATCCCAAAGCTAAGAGGAACACACAGTGGAGGAGTTGGGGCTTCTGCAGAATGGCTCATGAACAGAACTGGTTAATTCTAGTATTGGGGGTAACACTGACATATGTGTCATAAATCATATAGGAATAAGTCTTTGAAGGAAATTAACCCACTGGAGTGGGATTCAGTTTACAAATCCTTGTCTCCTACTGCAGTCCCTCATTTCTGTATTTACTAATGTACTATATTTTCTGCAATTGCTGCTGCTGCTACTACAAAAAAAAAAAAAAAAAAAAAAAAACAAAAAAAAAAAAAAAAAAAAAAAAAAAAAAAAANAAAAAAAAAAAACAAAAAAAACCAACAAAAACTGAGAAAATAAATGAAACCTGTAGACTTTCCACTGGAAGCAGCATGACCAATCTATCAACACTGTATTTCTGAGCAGTAATGCCAGTTAACTGCAATATGATCTAAAGCTCTGCTCTTGCTCTAACAAGTGGATCCCAGTTGCTAAATTGCTGCATTTGCTATGCTGCTTGCCACTAAAGGTGCAGGATCCATCCATATTGGAACTAACAGTGAGTTATCATGGATAGCTGTCAAATCCTTATGCTTAAAGTAGAAATCTTAAATCTCAATGATATCCATTTTGCTTTTTAAATTTAGGTCAAAATCAGTAACTTTAACTATAACAACAAGAGGACAAAAAAAAATCTAGTAATTTTGTGTCCAGGGTAAGAATTGACTTTTGTATTTTAATTGGCTTTGTTTTTGGCTGGATAGAACTGAGCAAAAAATGTTTTGATCTCATTTGTTTTTAACCAGGGGGTTTTATGCAGAAATTGATTTAAATTATTTATTTGTTTTTACTAGCAAGAAATTCTGAATATTTTTTAACTTCAATTTGTCATTACATGTTACCTAGCTTATATATCTTTCTCTCTAGTTAACTTCCATTTTTATTTCTGACGTGGAATTTATTTCAATAAATACAGAGGTGTACTGCTTGGTTCTGTGATTTTTGGATGCATTATTTTCATTAGAAATTATACATATTCATCCTAATTTTTTTGTGTGTGTGTGCAGTAAAAACATTTTCTATATGTACAGTAAAAATATTTGCTGCTAGTTAAAAGATGAAGTTTTTTCAGATGATCATTGTTGTTTCCATGGAGTTTTAAAACTCATCCTATGAAAGACCAGAAAGTTAGAACCAAGCAAACACATTTTTATTTAGATAAATAAAATAAAAATACTCTTGAAGTGTCTGGGGGAAAAAAAAAATCAGAGCAGCATCAGAAGTTAGTACTGCTCTTATTTTGTTTTTACAATCAAGTAGGAGAAGTCCTATTCTTTAATATAAAGGCATTATCTATAAACATTGATAACAATGTTTTCAAAACTAATTTATTTGCAGAGCTCATTTTGTAAAAAAGTTCTGCTGATCTCAGCCACAATAAGATTACACAAAATAAATGGAAATTGTATCCTAGATTTTTCTTTTTCTTACAATGACTGGTTTAAGCATTTTCAGTTGCTACTTTATATGGGGCTTTCCTTATGATATTGTAGGGTTTGCATTATTAGTTTGCCTTATTAGTTCCAGCAAGCATTTCTCAACAGTAGCTTTTTGCAAACAGGATTATATATGTCGCAGGCACTTCTCTTTCTAATTAAGGCATCTCCTAGTTCTCCAAACTCAAAGATAACATGTGGATTTAGTTTCTATTGTATAACAATCTATTGTATCCATCTGGAGGTTAATGAAGAAGTGATGGCTTTCATAAATGTTGCATTTGAGATGGAACAATTTAACTACATGGCATCTCCCTCCATGACATTTGCATGAAATGATGGCATTAAGTTCCCAGTGGTGCTCTTCCCATCATATACAAGATCAAAGACCTATTATGCTCTGAGTCTGTCTGCAGCTGTTAAATGCTTTCAAGGACTGTTTTCAGTCTCTCAATTTTTCAAGAGTATTTGCCATAGGGACTATCAGCATTTCCACTGTACTCAAGCTGTAATTTTCCCAAAACGGTGTTGTGTTCAGGCGACTGCCATGTTCAGTTTCTCAGGATTCAGCTGTGAAGTCATGTAACACATAGCATACCATAGTGGTGAAACCTGGTTTCTTTTCCTCAGAAACCAGAGCTCTCTTGGGAGCTGCCTCCTTCTGAGTGGCTGCTAGCACCTCTTCAATGTGCTTCATGTGGAAATGACTTAGGCAACCACAACAGTGAGGAAACAGGATGCAAGGATGTGCATGTGGATGTAAGGGAGAGGGACAAAGATGAGGAAGAGGCACATGTTTGAGACTTAAATTTAAATGTATTTTATTCTTTTAGTTGTGGTTCCAGAAACTTAGCTCTCAGTGCAAGGGTAGTTGTGCATTGAAGCATTGTAACTAACATTGATGTTGTAATAAACTTTTTTTTCTTATCCTTCAGTTTCCTCTAAAGACAATTACTCATCTTACAGGCACCAGATATTAAGTTCAGAATTTTCATCACTCATTACAAAACATTATGCTTAAATCCACAAATTACAATCTCCCATAAAATCAATCACTTTTCAAATAGCTGATTAGACAAAAGACTTACAGATGAATTATCAAAGAAACAAATCACTTATGAATGATGAAAGTAGTTAATAGAAGAAAGGACCTTAAGTGATACAAAATCTTGTTTGATATTTTCGGATGCGGTTAATACTACAGCCTTTAGTGTAATTACCAGTAATTCTCAGAGGGCTTGTCATGGATCATTCTTGAAGCAGATGCCTATTATACAAAGAAAAGCTTTGTCTGGGCAGATCTGCAAATGATGCATGATAGGATTATATAAGTTAGCACTGCTTGTTCATTCCAACACTTGCATTTTAAGTTTATTTTTTACCCAGTTCTCAGGCAAACAAACTTATGCTTCTTACAGACCTGCAATAGAAACATTGAGCATAAAAATCACCTGTTAAAAGTTTTAGTCAAACATAGTGGCAGTGGCTGAGAACATATGCTCATATGCATGGCAAGCTCTAGATGATGCCTCTATACTAGAGTGTTTCTTCCCACTCTCCTCCTTGTGCTTATGCCATGGAAGTATTTTCTTAAATGTGACTTCAAGACTACAGCAGGTGTACCAGGCCCTGCAGCACTGAGAGTCAAAACCAGCCTGCTAGGGAAGACTGGATGTCAAGCCTTGACATTGGCCAGATCCATCAGAAACGTCATGAGCTCCTTTTTTAAATCAGAACAGATTGACAAAAGTCCTCACAAAACCTCTGTGTCCAAAAAAAAAAAAAAAACCAAAAAACAAAACCAGAACCCCAACCCAAATCAAGCCCAAGACATAAAAAACAGCTTTGAAACTTTTCCCAAATTACTGCTAGCGCAGAACATGGAACACACTGGTGTCCCTAATTGGCTTGATGACACTGGCAGAGGGGCTGACCAAGGGTCTCTCCTTGGAGAATGCTTCCTTGAGGAACTGCTCTGAGCAGCAGCACTGGGGCTGGGGGGCTGACCACATGTCAGCACAGCACTGTGTATCTAAATTCACACTGGCAAAGGAAATATGCCTGGGCCACCAGGCCAGATGCTCCCTCTGGGATGAGGGGTGGAAACAGCACAGGTTCATGTGGAGTAGCCAGGGAGCACATCTGACACATGAATGGCAGCCAGGACTGACCAGTCCAGATCTGTAGTATAGTGAGGAAGGAGGCCTGAAGTCAAGCCTGGAATTCAATCTGTGGGTCAGGATCACATCCAGAAAAACCTGTTTGGTATACAGGTTTTAAGGCTAGGCTCAACAAAATCAGGGAGTCAGCCTATAAGTGGGTGCTGGGTCAACATGGTCCCCATCAGCCATGACTTGGCTAAACCACCCAGCAGCACTGCATTAGCTCAGGCTCAGGTCTCTTCTGGGCCCATGGCTGTGGGTGCTGTCCCAGGTGAGGCAGCTTCAGCATTCTGTTTTGTTTGTAAGCACAACAGAAGCCATAAAGAGAAAGCACCAGAAAGGAAAAACCAACTTTCTGGGGACAGTGAGAAGAACCATCGGACAGGCATCACTTTTCCTAAAACCTCATAACTTCAGGCTATCAAAAAGCTGGTTTGTTTTCTAACCAGTCATGCCATCAAATGTTGTTTTATTCTGTTCTTGCTGTAGATCATGTTTCCTTATGCCTTGGTACCAGCTGAACTCATGGCAAGCTTGTAGAGATGTGCACATTGAGGGTATCTGGTAGTTCTAGTTACCCCCACAGTGTCTGGTAGGGTGAGAATCAAGTGTAATTAGGAGGAGCCCCTCACACAACAAAGAGTGCACCATGAGCCACAGCAGCCCACAGGGCAGGCAATCTTCATAAATCTGCAGGCTGAGAACACTCTTCATACTCTAGAAATAACCTACCTCCACAGAACACTCATTGCCTTGTTAGTGTACAGCACTCTGTAAGACAACAGAATAGTTTAAAATATCACCTGTCCTTCACAGTTTGGGTGACCACATGCAAATGGATCAGTCTGCCTGGACACTGTAGCCAGTTACTTTGCCTCATTTTGTAATTTCTCCATGTGATTGCAAATAATTATGGTCATAGCATCCTTTACCTTATGGGCTGTTGCCTCTCAAAGATCAGTATGGGCTCTGAGAGAAGGAAGACTTCTGATCTGAATCGTTCCTATATGGGGTGTTTGTCTTAGGCTGTCTGCTTTCCTTTAAAGGATACTAGAAATACACTTTTCACACCTCCACTTTTAGAATACATCTGTTGCATGAAGCAGTTTGTAGGGACTTAGGCTGTTGAAAGATTTAGTACTTGCTCCCAGCTTCATCTCATCTAACTGCTTTTCAGGACAAGAATTAGTCTTTTTATTTAGTTGTATTACACTTAAACACTGAAGTCCAGTGTACTTCTGTGTAGCCTACCTCTGGACATGCCCAGAAAAATTATTGCATTTGTCAAACTCATAGTAATGAGGTCAATTTGATATAAACGAGGCATTTTCTTCCTTTTTTTTCTTCTTTTTTTGGTGTGTGGAGGAACTTCTGAAAGCTACCGTTAGATGCTAATGTAATATGCTAATGTTAGATGCATCTGTTGGCAGCCAAGAACAACAAAAGTACCCACAAATGGAGTTTGCAATAAATATTATGTGCTTACGGACCCCTATAAAACCTAATAAACAGTTAGCTATATTAGACACATTTACACAAAATAGATTCCAAATTACTACTAATATTGAAAATACATTTTTTTAATTCAGAAAAACAAGTTTAGTTCTACATGAATGCTCAGAAGTTACCCAGTTTTAGGGTTACAAGGAGAATTTGCCTCAAGCTAGTCAAGTATAATCATAACTCTATAATGATAATTTATTCTTCTTTATTTTCTACTTAAAATATGAAAAATTAAAGAGATTAACATTGTGAATTCTTGGTGTATATATTTCCCTTTTGTTCTGTCTTTATCAGAAGCAAAAAACTTGGATAAACCAAATTTACCTTTCACATGAACTAAAGTAATTTTCTCCTAAAGCCCTAGTCTGTTTTTTTCATATTTCAGTATATTTTAATGGACTCCATTGTTAATTGAGAAATTCAGTCTCTAGAGGGGAGTTTTGGTCACATGATGAGTACTAAAGCAGTGTTTGATTCCTTGGCACCACAAATTAATTTAACCTCCTAATCCACCCAAAATTCTAGCTTTTCAATGCCAGTTCTGTAAAATATTGTATTCAATTCTTGTGTAGGTGACAACTTCGGGCAATTTGCAGGTAGAGCTGGTACATGACAGCAGAACTGTTACAAATTATGGTATACATTGTGCTCTGCAGTTTCTATTTCTGAAGAACTGCTGTAAAATATTTTTATACCCTTCCCTTTAGAGTACAAAGTAATGCAATATATTTTGGAATTTCATTAATGCCTTTCGACCACTGTTGCTACTAAAACATTTCTTCAAGAAAAACAAAGTTTCCTCTCCCTTCTCTGTTATGCTGCTGTGTCTGAATTCAGCCTTCTTTCTGGAGATGTCTCAAGTCATGTGAACATTTTTTTGGTAGTCATGGCTGTTCTTACACTCTGATCTTACCTTTCTCTGATTAATTTATGTTTTTAGAGTATTTTTATTTTAGAGTATTATTAGCTATGAGAAAAAAAGAGCAATAATCATTTCTTTCTTTGGATTAGCACTGAAAAATACAAAATTGTAGACCAAAACCAGACTATCAAAAGAAGTCTAATATTTCAATGTACTTCCTTATCATATCTCAAGAAATTTAATTCCTGTTGCCTAAGTTTAAAAATTACTGATTAGGAGGAAAGTCATCCCAAGTTTGTATAAGTTTTAAAAATTTATTTCAATATTAAATCTAAAAACTAGAACTTTAATAGTTAGAATCATAGAGTAGTTCATTGGATATGTCATATTAGGAAATATCTGATTAAGATGAGGTGCAGTTGATTTAGGACATCTATAGAGCAATACACTGATGTTTCCTAAATCAGGAACAAAAAAAGTTTTTACAAAATCATAGACAAGTTCAGGTTGGAAGGCAGCTCAAGAGGTCTTTTTTAAAGCAGGATCACACCACGTCATTGAGGGCTTTAACCAGCCTAGGTTGAAAACCTGGAAGAATGAGAATACACAAGCTTCTCTGGGAAACCTGTTCCAATGCCTGACCATCTTTATGGTGAAAAGGTTTGGCTTTATACCTATTTGGAGCCTTTTTGTTGTTTCAAGACTTAATTGAAAACTGATTTGAGCCTTTGGATAGATGACAGCAGTACACAAAAACTATCACATTGGTATTTATTCATATAAAAGGACTTAAGTTACTACCTCAACTCAAGTAATCAAGCTGTGACAGATGTCATCGAGTTTTATTACAAAATGTGATTTCCACTTCTTAACTGAATAACTTAGCAGAAACAGCAGTTTCCAAAAATCTGTAAGTAGCTATGAGCATACCCTACAATTCTACTGAGCACATCTGCCATAACAAACCTGCCAAAAATTCAAGAAATCAATGGATCTGTCAAGAATAGAGAACTGCTTTTTCAATCCTTTATAACCAAGTGAAGCATTTGACTATAGCCTCCTCCCTGCTGGGATCTTCTTCTGTCACTAGAAAAAAAAAACCTGCAGAAGACCTTTAACCCTCTGTCTGATGAAAAGGCTGCATTATGTCTTACTGCTTTTTGAGAGCTATCATAAAGCAAAATGAGGAATCTTCATCTGAGGTACAGGGTTTTTATGCCATTCAATCAAACATTTATTTCCCATTTAACAGAATGGATAGATAAGTCAAATACAGGATATTTTGCAGAACTATTGAATACAACTTCCCAAAATCATTATGAAGCCAGAATGAAACATAAAAACAAAAACTTGAAGACTGGGAAGTTTTCCCATGTTCTGAAATACAGCATTTTGGAATATCTATAATTAAAGGAAAAACTATAGTATTGGATCCAAGTACCAATGTTACTTACAGCAAAGATCAGCATTGCTAATCCCTACTTATTTTTGTCAATTCATTTAGCCTGAGAACAACTGTGGAAACTTCTGTAAAAACATTCTCCTTTTTTTCTATCAAAGACTAAAAGGATATGGTACAGAGCACCCTTTGACTATCCAAAAAGAATGGTGAAATCTCTTAGCAATAGCAATTCTTTTTTTTTAATAAAGAGATGGCAAGAGATCTAGCTGAAGATAAAGTGGGGACATTGTTAAATAGTAAGTCTAAATGATTAACATACAAATAAAATAAAATGAAAGGACAGTTATCCAGATATGTCACAATTTTCTTATGTGACTAGGAAGTTTGGGAAAAATAAAGATGGGATACATACCCATATTGCCTGTTAGTTTTTTTTTGTTAGTTGTAAAAATTGATGTATAAACATATAATTGACATTCTTGCAAAATATTTTTATGAATGTTTTTTCTGAAGCTTGTATCCAAGGCAAAAAGACCTCTGGCTGATGAAGCAGGTTTTAGATCCAGAAAAGTTTATAAAAACACAAATTTATTATTCATGCTTTATGTAAGAACTACTCCAAATCATTTAAGGCTAAAGTAAGATGAAACGGTTTCACCCAAAGACAAGGCTTAGATAGAATCAATTAGTGTGATAGAATCTTTTTTATTTGTAATCTACAGACCCCACAGGAAGCAGTATATCTATATCTATATCTAAATATAGATATAGATATACACACATATATATGCACTTTGAGGCATTCAATGCTCTGAGTTGTTGCAACAGTATCTGGAGAATGTGAAGAACAACAGGTAAAACAAACAAGCCACCAATGGCAAAAGTTATTTCTGACATCTGAAACACTGTAGCACTTTATTGCCATATCTGTTCTGGCTCAAAAGACAGCTGAGAATTCAAATCAGTTAGTAAATACAACAACAAAAAAATTTAATCTAGCAACCTTAGTAAAAAAAAAAAAAAAAAAAAAAAAAAAAAAAAAAAAAAAAAAAAAAAAAAATTAGTAAAGTCACTTAGACCTCTAAATAGTATAAAAATTTTATCTGTTTTAGTTTGATGTGAAACGTTTGAATTTCAAATTTGAAAAATTGAAAAATTTTTATTGAAAAAAAATGAGCTATTTAGAAGCCATCATTTTCACAATGAAATATTGTAAAAGATTATTACAAATCATCTTTGTATTAGGAATGACTAATAAGAAAATATTCCACATTTACCATAATAGGAGATAAGATGAATTAAATCAGAGCAGACAAAGAAAACTTCGGTTTCAAAACTTGTGTGTCAGGGCAGATTTTGAAGGGAAGATATGCGGGGAATAATGCCTAATGTGCCAGAGGTTAGGGAACATGTGATAGATCTGGTTTGATGATGGCAGATGGATGTGGTAGCACATATTTTACCAGCCTGTGCAACTCCTATTAAAAATGCAGTAAGATTTGCCGAATGAGTTTTCCTTGTATGCCCTCAATTAGCTTGCTATTCCAGAGTACTTTTCAAGTACAATGCAAAATGTTTTGTAGGTTAGACAGTTTAAGTAATGCAATGTAAGTGTCTTTTGGTATATATATGTGTGTGTGTGTGTGTGCACATTGCTTTGTAATGAAATGCTGGGTGTTCATCAGCATTTTCATTTATTTTCTATGACAGGTTATGTCTCTCTTCCAGAAGTTTTAAGTCTGACCAACCTCTCAAGAAATTCATCATCAATCTGCCTTTTGTTTTTGTTCAGGCAGATGGATCTTCCCTAAAACCATATTAGAAAAAGTAACATTAGTTATCCTGTTGCCTGTGTAACTCGTCCAACTTCAGGATGATCAGCTTTGGTGGGTGTACCCATGCTTGTTTAAAAGCTAGTCTGCATGGAGTTAAACACATAGACATGACATGGCATACATTAACTTATATGGGCTTTATACAGTGATAGGCTGCACAATTTGAAAAACTTGTGATTTTATTTTACAGGGACTGCCAGCAAGAAAAGATATGTGTCTTTTACCTTAGTCCTTCTCAGAATTATGGAAGAGATTAATCCACTGTTCCCTAGTCCTCCAATAGGATGAATATTTCAGACCAATTTCAGCTGTCAGGACTAAAGGAAATGCTTTTATTTTGGGGATTATAAAGTTCTCCCGAGGGCTGGATGTTAAATTCACAATAGAAGTTGTCACACCTTCATCAGCTGAACCATTTTTCATCTGAGAAAATTTTGATGTCTCTAAGCTTTAAAAAATCTCTGCGGCAATAGTAGCTGAAATTACAAATTTGCCTAATCTAGGGAAGAAGGAATTGGTGTTTTGCTTAAGGTGTTGAATTTTTCATTCAAAACCTTAAGGAAATATTCAAATATTTGAACATGGTTGCAGATGTGTTTGTTCTCAACTATGGAAAGTAGTTTAACAGTCCTTTAAAGAAATCATAGATCTCTTGCAAAAAAACCCAGTAAATTTGAGATATGTCAGAGTTGTGTTTACATGCAGACAAGCAACATTCAAATTAACATTTCTCAGAGCTAGGACCACCCTGACTCCTCCAATAGAAGCCAGTGACATGTTGCTTTGTTCATTTTAAAAGATTTATTATTTAAAGAGTCTTCTGGAAATTTCTTAATTCTCTTCAAATTCAGCAGGACCATACTGATTCAGGCTGGGATGGAGTTACTTTTCCCCATGGCCACCCTCATTTTGCCGTGGTGTGTGTTGGTGCTGGAAAGGTGTTGATAACACACCAGCATTTGGCTACTGCTGAGCAGTGCTGGCGCAGCACCAAGGCTGTCTTTCCAAATTGTCCCCCTCCAAAGGACAGTAGGCTGAGGCATGGGCAAGAGTTTGGGAAGAAGCACAGCCAAAACAGCTGATCCAAGCTGAGCAAAGGGATATTCCATACCATATGGCACCTGTTCAGCACTAAAAGTTACACTTGTCTTCTGGAGTACTAAAGCCCTACTTGCCAGGAAGTGGCCAGTCATTCATTGCCTGCTGATGAGCAGTAGTGAATAAAATCCCTTTGTTTACCTTTGCTTCCCTGCATGACCTTTGCTGTTTCTTTATTAAACTGCTTTCATCTTGACCCACAAGTCCTTTTTTAATTTTATTTTCTGCCCACCATGCTACTGAGAAGGGGAGTGATAAAGTGGCTTGTTGGGCACTCGGTTGTCAGCCAAGGTCAACTACGACAAGGGCTGAAGGAGGATCTAATATGTGCCAGCTGGAACGATCTCATCACAATCAGGATATTAGAGAAAGTGAACTGAAAAGAGGAGGCTTTTCTTTTCTTTGTGTCTCCCCCCTATCTCCCCCCCAAAACTTTACATTTGGAAATTACAGAAAGCAGAACCTTGTATTTTTCAAGTTACCTGCTAGACTAAACTATTTCCCAAAATATGTCCTCTTCGCCTCCCACCCACATAGCACGGCCCCAGTTCAAAGCACATTTTCTCCTTTAGCACCTTGGTTAGATAGGATAAATGAACTTTCTCCTAGTCCTAGATTTTCTTGGGAGAGTGTCTTTATCCACACCTCAATCTTTGCAGTTCTTTAGGACTTCTACACAACTTGTGTAAGTCCTCTAAGACATTGCCAAGAGGAAATGTACCTATGTCATATTTCTATACAAACTTAGGGTTTAAAAGCTGTTGGAAATTATTTATTTTATCTGGTTTTGTATTTCTATAACATTAGTTAAGAAAGAAAATGGCAGTGATTCTTAAAGCATACTACAGGTCTTATATAAAAATTGACCGTAGTAGTTTTTCTAGGATAATATTTATCCTGAGTAGTTCAGTCAGCAGCCCTTAAAGGGTGGAGTCCTCTTCTGTAAAACAAGTTTATGCTAGATCAACCATTTGGTAAGGATTAGTATTTGTTAGCCATCTTCAAATTTTGTAAGCATATAATTTCTCTGTTAAAATGCAGCTATATCAATTAATGGATATAAACCTTTTGCTCAGCTTTTCACCTTCCCATATTAATTATCTCTTGATCATGTTAGAGGCTCTTAAATTCACCTGCACCTTTCTGATTAGTTTCTCCTATATAGATTGAATATTCATCATTTACTTAGGATAGTGTTGTCTGAGAATGCTCTGGCATTCTCCTTCTCCTTTGTAACCTTAGGGCTGTCAAGTTCTGCATTTTCAAGGTTACATTAGAGAGCTTAATAGTTTGTGTAAGAGCTGTGAATTATCATGTTCCATGAAAAATCTAACGGTGGATAAAACTTCCAAAATTCACTTTAGATGTCAATCTACACATCAAAGTGGAATATCACTGAGGTATCAGGCTAGTGCAAAGCAGTCTCAGTCAGTGCTAGAGACCTGAGCGTACCTCTACAGAACTACATCTAAAGAAACTAGATTTGCTGAGAAATGACTCACCACAGCCAAGGCAGAATAACACATTGGAATGACTATGCCACTTTCTCTGAGTCACAATGTGTTTTTAGAGTTAACTTTGATATCCTCATACAGTTCTCTCTTGCATTCCTGTCTTGCAGTACTTAACCCTATCCTCTAATAAACAACTTCACAAACGATTTTTTTTTTTTTTGCATACAAGTGTCATCCTTCAATATCCTACATTTTAGCTGTAGAACCTGCAAAAGCCCCAAAGCTAGTGAGATTGTGAATGTAAATTATTAACTCTTCTGCTTCAGGAGTTAGATTTCTTAAATCTTCATTCAAGTCTGTATCAAAGTACCTTGTGCAGTAAGACAGGGATGTATTGACTAAAAATATTTAGTACTTTTATACTAAATATGTGTATTTAGTACTTAAAATTCAGTATACTAAATATAATTATTTAGTATAATTTTATACTAAATATAATATCTGTATTATAAAATATAGACATCTGTGGAGTTAGACATATGGGAAATTGCTGTAGTAACAATTTCATGAGGAGAAAAAGCCTAAAAACATTTCTTGATATTCTTGTGATTTTCAGTTACTTCTTTGGAAATAGTACCATTCAAACTACCAGTACTATAGTACCTCTGAAAAATAGAATGCTGAATTCACCCTGTCACTTCGAAGATATGGGAACCCTTGGCAACATGGACTGTATATTTAGGAAACAAGAAAAAAGGTGTAGCTATCAGTATAAAACTGCTATGAAAGAAAACAAATTTTATTTTACTTCCTTGTATCTGCATATAGAAAGTTAAAACATCTTATTAGTTTTGATTCTGACATTTCCTTTTCCCTTACCTCTAAATACTGTTTCAGCTTTACATTTTCAGAGGGCTTGCTCTGAAGGCTCTGAATTTTGTCATTAGTAGTGCTCTTTGAGTTCATCCTACTAACAAAGAAATGCTTTGATCACAGAGATGACAACAGGCTTTACTCTTCTAGGCCCATAAATTCAGTAAGTTCCAAGTCTACAAGTAGTCATAAATTAGATGCACATTTTAGTGTTTATATAGGGAAGCTATTGTGTTTAGAGAATGAGATTAAGCAGTGGTCACAGAAAACTGAATAGTAAATCCCATGGTCCCAGTAAAGCCCTAGATCTCGAAGACATGAAAACAGTGATCTGCCCAAAGTGGGGCTGTATTGAAGGCAAGAAATAATACTGCAATTTCTTTTTTGTAAAATATCATGTATATAACAGTAAATTACCCTAGTGAGCTACTCAGTAGATTCTCCCTCTAAGTTCACCTTTTCATTTTTACACAGTACTCAAAATTTATATATGCAAAAAGGTAATCCTAACTACTTTGTTGTAAACAGAAAGGATATGTCAATGCAGGGTTCCACTACTGGGACATATTTAATAAAGTAGGTCTGTATTTATATGCATAGACAACATTTTAAAAGATGAGACTTTCCTATAAAAGTGAGAATGCATTAATAGTTTTAAACTTATAGTTTGTATTGTCAGGATTGATTCTTAAGAATTTGATGTGAAAACAGATTAACAGGACCCCTACTCTATTGAAAGAAAGATAACATGTTGCAAATCTATTTATAAATCAGATTTCAGAAGCACAGAAGAACAGATGTCCCTAATTACTTAGTTACTGTTAGTTGTCAACTTAGATATTCTGGCCAAAAAAATTTTATAATACGGCAAAACTAATTGCTGTACTGATAGACCCAGTTTAAATGATTGTTCCTAGTTTTGAAGATAATCCATTACCTGCTAATCATGTAGGAAGTTTTTATACAAAAGCACAGAGAGATTGATTTGGATTGTTGAACTTAATTATAACTGCATTATTTGACTAATAAAAAGGAATAATTTTCAGAAAAACAATAAAAAGTTAAATGGTAAATTGCCAATATGCTATTTAATTATCTCTACTCCTAGAAAGAATAGTTTTGCTGGATTTTTTCCTTGCCTAAAATTGTTCTTCTGTTAGGATATGATCATGTTCTGTGTGAAACAGAAGTGAACAAGACATCATAGAACCACAGAATATCCTGGATTGGAAGGGACCCACAGGGATCATCAAAGTCCAACTCCTGGCCCTGCACAGGACATCCCAAGAGTCACACCCTGTGCCTGAGGCTATTCAGCCTAAATCTCCCCTGACTCAGCTTCCTTCTGTTCCAGTGGGTCCTGTCACTGCTGACCACACAGGTCAGGTCACTGCCTGCCCCTGCTCTTCCCTTCACGAGGAAGCTGTAGATTTGTAGACTGCAGTGAGATCTCCTCTCAGTCTCCTCTTGTTCAGGCTGAACAAACCAAGTGACCTCAGTGACTACTTGTATGTCTACCCCTCAAGGCCATTCATCACCCTCATGTCTGTCCTTTGGAAACTCTTTAATAGCTTAATATCTTTTTTTTTTTTTTATATTGTGGCCCCTAAAACTGCCCCCAGAACTCGATGTGAGGCCGCCCCAGTGCAGAGCAGAGGGGACAAGGACAATCCCCTCCCTTGCCTGGCTGCTGATGCTGTCCCTGATGTCCCCCAGGACAGGGTTGTCCCTCCTGGCTGCCAGGGCACTGCTGACTTGTGTTCAGCTTGCCATGGACCATGTCCCCTGGGTCCCTCTCCACAGGTCTGCTCTCCAGCCTCTCATTCTCCAGTCTGTCTGTTCAAATTTGTCCTATCCCAGGTACAGAATCCAGCCATAGGAAAACCAAATGAAGGTGGTACTAAACTGTGTTTGTTTTCAGTTTTTAAAATAAATACAAACCACAGCAGAAGAATAAATCTTAGGTTATTTCTACCATAAGTATTCTACATTTCTTGACAATTAGAAAACAAAAGCTGCTTACATAACTTAGAAGGTCTGACCCTGGTTCCACAGTTAATTTGATCATGCTTCTGGCAACGTAACGTGGTCAAGTGCAAATAGATGTTCCACAGCAGTGAGATGCAGTTCAAAACTTGGACACATCATTGTGGGTTCTGCTCAATCTAATTAGCTGTGGTGAGAAAAAAAATTCCAGTATTTTATTAAAGCCACATGTTTTTAATTCTTATATCAAGAATTTGAAAGAATAAACTGATTGCGGTAAGCAGTGAACAAGGTATAGTAAAGAGCTTTATGAGAATATGATCCATGACATTTCACTACCTAGAATGACAAATGCTGTGGGTCATACACAGCTAAATATTTTTCTGTTAAGTGTACTTATCTGTGTTTAGTTTCTGAGCCCTCACTTAAGACAAAACCCATCTGGAGCAAAACAAGAAGATGTTCCCACCAATCATTAGATCATAAATTAATCTGTAAATCATTTGCTGTAATTTCTTTTTATTTACTTTTGTTTTCTAATAATTAGAAATAAAACAATTTCCAAGTACATACGAAAGGGATATTTTGATAGCATGAACATAATTGTTTTCCTTTTTTGGTTTATTTTAACTATAAGTAACTAAGATATTTGATGTTGATTGGACTAATTGTATGCAGCTTTATAAACCTTGATAGGGCTTGTCCCTTACTATCTTAGATAATCAGACTCATAAATTATAGAAATAAAAGTCTAGAAGGAAATAACTTTCTTGTAGAAATCTCTAATTGTCTCCAACCTTTTAGCCATTATTGCTTATTCTTTCACTGGATATTATATCATGTTCAGCAGCACACGATTTAGCTGCTCAGATCCTGTCTCCAAATCTCGAGAACTAGACTAATATAGTTATTTCTGATTACTTTAATAGCATATGGCTGATGAACACTACTGAAAGAGCAGTACTGACTGTTTAAATACTGTATAAATACAGAGAAAAATATTGGCAACAGTGGGATATGAGGTTATAATTGTTAGAGTTGTTAAGGTCTATGTTCACCAGAAGACACTGTGTGAAGGCACAGCTGCAGGTTGGATGCTTGGCGGGTGAGAGATATTTATGACTTGTGGACAGCAGACTGCAGATGAGCCAGCCAATGGGTGCCCCTCTTCTGTTAAGTTTTGGCTTTGTCTGGTTGAGATTAAAGGTATAAAAGTGGAATGATTTCTACAGTAAAGTGATCTCCTTCAGATGCATAAGGGAGTCTGTGTCTTTTTGTTCCCCATTGCTACAGGCAGCTTCTGAAGGCAGTGCCCATAATGAGAAGAGTAGAGATAGGAGATCAGCACTGACAAATGAGTGGCGGTGTAGACATAAATGTAAAGGAGAGTTTTAAAGAGGAATTTAAAAGGAAACAAGAAATTGGTTTTGTGAGTAGTTATGGAGATACCAGATTGGCCTAATTGAGCTGAATGATGGTAAGAACTGATTTTCTAAGAATAAAGGAAATAAAATAAGAGGAAGGAAAAAGGCACCATGGTCTTGATGGAAGCTTTTATATAGTAGTCATACAAGTAGCAACATGTCATGAGAAAAAACAGAGGGAGAAGGTGGAAAGATACAGACTAGCAAAAAGAACCTAGAAACAGACTAAGGAAATTATCTTTGGATTAGCATTTCGCTTCTTTCCTTTTGATCAACACAAGCTTTTTGTCATAAAGAAAGGCCATTGAGATGATTTTAAAAATTATTCTTAAACCAGCTGTATCCTCTGAGTTGATGTCCCTGAATTCCTTGGAATTTTTATAACATTCCTGCTAAAATCTCTGGAAATACACTGATTGATACTCCTTTTCAAAAAGGGGTCTCTCTAAGACAGTATTAGCTTAATCACACTTCCTCTAGACCTCCTCTTAAATAAACCATTCTTTCACGTGATTAACCCTATAAAGGCACATGAATGTAAAAAGAAATTGATAGTCTTAAAACATTTTAAGTGTATCTTCTTTAGATAGCATATATAAGAATATCCCCTATCTCTCTCTCTCCACCAAGATATAGGAAAGATAAAATGCACTTTCATATCTCATTTTTCTAAACAATACTGAACCATGTGCTACTCAAGCTACCCTGAAAACAGCATTTCTTACATAGTATGAGACTCCTTAATAGAAACTCCCACTTCTACCTCTGAGCTTACATCCCCGTGGCTTTGACAAAAGGACGTTTGTAGCAGGATTCTTATTTTCCAAATCCCCTTTCATGTATGCAATTTATTTTATACATCAAAAATTTAATTTTGCATATCAAATATTTTATTCTGTCATCGACTATTAGAAGCATTTCCTCAGACTCTAATTTCACTTTTTCCATAACTTAGTCAGTTAGCCTTTCTGTCTTGCTAACAAATTCTCCTGTTGTTGTTTGAAGAAGTCAGTGCTTTTGGAGTTTTTCTTTGTTTTTTGTAGAAGATTTTCTAAGAAAATAGGCTGCCATGTGAGGCATCTTCTTCAAACCATTTACTGAACCATAATTCCTCACTATGACTGTTAGGACCATTACATCTCTCAGATACAGTAAAAGTAAAATCATCCACCCACTAAAAATGCCAAAACTCAGCCTATCTCTCACTGGCTAACTTCCCAGACAGCAGCATGATCTTACAGGCTGGAGCAATTTTTGCCATTTCTCTAGACATGTGCTCTGTGTGACTTGAGATAATCCATTGAATTGAGGCAGGTATTTCAAAGGCTGAGACATGGACAAATGAGTTTCCATTTGAGAGGTGTTTTCAAAAACCCACCTTCCCCCAATCCTTGAAGAAGGAAGAACTGTTAATTTCCACTGAGGTACATCCTGTAACTTAATTCCAGCTTTNAAAAAAAAAAGTAGAAGAAAACTCAATGTTATCCTACTGTTTTTATTAAAGTTATGAGTGACTAATGGAATAATGCAGTAATTATGGGCATTACTATTGAGAAACCTTTATAATAATACAGCAGCTCATCTGAGCAGTGGTTTGAACTCACAAATGCTACCTCTTGATTGCAGGGGCCAATACTGCTGGTAGCTTTAACTAATAAATCTCACATCCAATCAGTTCAGTTCTGCTTTCTGTATTGGGACTAACTAGCTTTATTCACAAGAGAATTTACATTAATTTTTTTGATGCTAGGAAGTACACTTTTAAAACTGATCAGCAAGGGTCAGGATTTACCCCAAAACTTAGTTTAGATTCTTCTAAACTTCTTGCAGTCTCTTCTGGCATCAATGAAGTTGCAGGCTGTAAAATAGCCTTGATATATTTTCTATTCATTGTTTATTTGCTTACTTCATATTTTGAAAGAGGAAAATTACTGACACAACTTTTATGGACCTACTGCAACAAGTGTATGATCAAAAGCATTATATTATCAAATGTCAATGCAGGGATTTTGCAAGAGATTTCCATCAGTGTGATCCCCATAGTTATTGTTGCTTAAGACATATCAAAAGGACAAAATCTAGCAATTAGGTGATTTATATTTGGTATTAGAGCCTGATGCATAAAAAGATAACAAAATGCTAGAAATCTAATTTATTAATTTTGTGTTTCTATTTTTTCTTGTTCTTTTATTATATACTGTTTTCTACATTTCTATCTTGTCAAAAATAAATAAGGAGATAAAATTATATTCAAAGATACTTTCACAGCATTTGAATATAATGAACTCTTTTAGATGCTAAATGTTCTAATGCCTGGTTCTTAAGTAATTACTATGATGAGACTGTGTTAATGAGACCCATTTGGCAGTTTAATTTAAAAAAAATTATTTGTTATATAATCACCATTTAATCAGAGTTTAAATGTTGGCAGAAGTGTAACCCTACAAAGTACTATGAAGACTGAATAGGAAAATGTTGATGACAATTTGGTTGAAGTCATTGTGTAAATATCGGTTCACATCTTTTCTTGCATAGTGTTATGAAATTTTTAGCACATATTTCACACACCCTTGAAGCAAAAAGGAAAACTCCCAGAAGAGTAGTTTAATGCAGCCTTCACTTAGCACTGTTAGTCACCACAGAGTCAAAATCTAAGTACTTTTTCCCCTGATACTTAAGCTTTCCGTAATGTTGCTTTACAGCTGAAAACAATAGCTGGAATGCTTAGAAACATCACTTAATCAACAATTGGTGAATATTTGTTTCATGTAGACTGTGCTGTTCCAACTTTTGGCTAAGCTGAACAGAATGGAAGTGTGCTTTTTTGGAATTCAGGATTAAAATAGCCAAATTTAACCAAGTTCCAGCACACCATCACACAATCATAAAGGAGAAATTATGCCTGACCAATATGATAGACTTCTGTGATGAGATGACTGGTTTGATAGACGAAGGGAGAGCATTGAATGTTGCCTATCTGAAATTCAGCAAGGTTTTTAACACTGTCCATTAACAAGTTCATAGAAAGCCTTATAAAATACAGGCTGGGAAAAAATGGTTGGTAATGTGGGCTGAAAACTGACTGAACTGCTGGGATCATAGGACTGGTATCAACAACCCAAAGTCCATGTGGAAGATAGTCACCTCTGGTGTGCTTTAGGGATGAAAACAGTCACATATTGTGTTTAACACCTTCACTCATGTCCTGGATGATGGAAGACTGAACCATCAGCAGACTTGCAGCTGGCATAAATCTGGGAGCAGTAGCTATTGCACCAGTGGATCATGCTGCCCTCCAGGTAGACCTGGGCAGGCTGGAGAAATGGGCCAGCAGAACACCCATGGAGTTCAACAAGGGCAAGTGAAAAGTCCTGCACCTTGGGTAGAAGGAGGAATAACCCCAGTCACCAGTGCAAACTGGGGCAAATGAGCTAGAAGACAGCTCTACAGAGAAGGCATTTGGTGTCCTGTAGGCAACAAGCAAACCAAGAGCCAGCAGCACACCCTTGCACAAATGAATGTCAAACGTATCCTGGACTGCAATAGAATAAGTGTTGTCATCAGTTCAAGGGAGGTGATCCCTCTACTAAGCACTGGTAAGGCCATGAATAGCTGGGTCCAGCACTGGGTTTCCCAGTACAGGAAATATATGGACTTACTAGAGTTAATCTGGAGCATCTTGCATGAAGATGCGTAAACCATTGGAGAACTTGACAGCCAAGACTGCTGGGAGCAGCCAGCCTGGGAAGAGAAGGTTCAGGGGAATCATCCATGTGTACAAACCTGGGAGGAGTGAACAAAGAAAAGGCAGTCACTAACTTCTCTCAGTTGTGCCCTCTGAAAAGGAAATTGGCACAGATGAAAATACATGAAAGTCTATCCAAAGACAAGAAAACACTTTTTTTTCTTTTTTTTTTTTTTTTTTTTTTTATTTTTTTTTTTTTTTACTGTGCAGGTGGTCAATCCCTGGATCCTGTGGCCCAGAGAAGTTATAGAGCCTCCATTTTTGGAGGTACTGAAAACTGGAGTGGAAACCTACTTTGGCTGGCCCTGATTGAACAGGGGGATTGGACAAGATGGTCTCCAGAAGTCCTTCCCAATCTCAATCGTTCTGTGATTCTCTGATTGTGTATGTCAAACCATCTTACAATTTGAGTTATTTTCAACATTGTTTCAAATTCTTTGAAAAATGTCCTCTAGCATTATGACAGTCATGGGAGGAGGTTTATAACAGGAAAAATGTTCTGGCAGCAGCCTTAATTTTCTTGTTTATACTAACTGGTATTTTGTTGGGTTTTTTTGCTTTTCTCTGTAATTTCCACCTTGTGAGAAAAACCACAATTCAGTGTATTTAGAGTGCAGAAATTCACTATGATTTATTTTGACTCTGATATGCCTACAAAAATACTAGAAAAATGCATCTATTAGGACTAGATGTTTACAGTTTAAATGCTAAAGATATAGACACATCTCTAACTAAAGTTACTTATGGTTTCTTGTTTTGTAGGAAGCAGTTCTTGAATCTGTTCTAGAAATATTTTGAATATCTAAAACATTGATGCAAACCATGCAAGAGCTTATTTTGTGGATAATTTGTATGGTGAATTCAAATATAGAATTGAAAAATGAAGGCTATTCATTTTGTGTATGAATCTGTATGTGGTTCATAACAAAAAGTAAGAAACTGAATAACACTTAATTTAAAGCTTATAAGTAGTAATAATTATTTAAGATTGCATTTTGCAGCACAACAAAGTTGCATGTAGGCTAGTGATAAGTTCATATTTTCGTTTAAAAGAACCACTGAGAAATTTAAAATGTAACTCTTTTACATGTTAAAAAATGAAAATAAGATACTTGAGAATAAACGATGATAGCAGTACTTGAAAGGCTAGTTTATGGTTTAAGAAAATGACAAATATCTGCAATATACCAACGTCTTGCAATCAATGACAGCAAACCTACAGTAATACCACTGTGAGATAATCAAAATAAGTTTCTGCCGAAGTCCAAAAATATCTTTTATACATTCCTAACATGCATTAAAATGGCAAGTTCATCATAGGAGCAATAACATCTGTGCATTACAAAAAAAATTAGTCTACTAATATAATTCTAAATTTCTTTCTTGGTAAAATGCTGTGGAACAAAAGAATCTAGAAGAGATGCAAAACCATTCAGAAGTTAAATACAATTTTTCATGCCTTAGTTAACTTTATTTATGTAGTTAAAATGTCACAATATGAATCATTGGTTTATAAGACAACTACCTTGAAAACAGCAGCTGAAGTTCCAACTGCTTCCAAACTTTGAGTAGAGATTTTCTAATGGGTCTTTTCTTCTACTATCACCATCTATTTTCATGTATTTCTGTAAGAACATGCAAAACATAGAGAAGATATTCAGCTATAATATCTTTCAGGAAGTAACTTGTTTATAGTTCACTGACTTGAAAGAAAAGAATAGTCTAACTAAAAGTATTGCAGGTCGTGCAAGTTAAAACATTTTACATATTATTTATATATTTTAATATATTATTTATCTAACACTTTTATTTGCTATGGCTTTTCTAATGCAGAAATTTGTGTTTTAATCAGACATACCAGTGTAGAGTAAAACTTACTTTTCAGAAAGTCATGCAATATTTTCTAATAATTTTTTAACAACTCTCAAGAAAGTACAGACTAAAGCTAGAGAGAGTATCTCAGCACCTCAGTAAGTATATATACAGATGTAATATACACTTTATTTATGCTGTGGTGGCATTCATGATAAAGACATATTTCCCATGAAAGTGCACTGACAGACATAGGAGTTAGAAGGTAGGATAAACCAATGTGTATTTGGTATTATAATTATTATATTATTATATATTATCTATTATCTAATTATATAAATTATTATAATCCCAAATGCACACTGATATATCCTGCATCATTACTGGTATCATATGAATGCTGTAATTTTTTGCTACCAAACTCTCTCTAAAGAATACACAATTTATTAATTTTCCTTCAAAACAATTTAATCTGCAAATTAAATCCATGTACACCACCTAATGCAGAGTCATAGACAACAAACGGAGGAACTTTCTAGGTAGACAATTCTTTTCCCTGAAGTTCTTTGTTCCAAGTTCATTGGTTTAGAGGCTTTTATGATTGTAGATCATCTATGGGAACTAAGGACCTGACTTAGCAGAACTTCCACTACAGTGTTGTTTTGTGGTTGTCTGAATCCTAAGTTGTACCTGGAGGTTTCAGTTTCCTTTTAGTGCAAAATGAGCACCAAAACATGTCTCAAGACTTTGATGATCTTTGATGATTCTTCCCTTTTCCTCTCTCTTTGCTGCTTGTTTGGAAAAATTTATTGTCTTGTGTCTTTACTTACCTTTAGGAGCCTGCAAGAATTCAGATGATGAATAATTACACGGGGAGGGGAGGGGAGGGGGTGGTGGTTGGACTTGGTCACCATATATTCTATGAAAAAATCCTGAATTCATCAAAACCTTGAGGTAGAATTGTCTACTCCTTTTCTTTACACAATGACAGAAAAAATATAACCAGTCTTATGTTTGGTACTAGTACAATACAAAATATGAAGCATTCACAAGGTTATGTACAAAGGAAAACCTCACATCTCCTGGGCAAAGGAGAGAGAAATTAAAAGCTTAAAACAAACCAGTATCCTGTCAGTTGTGCTCTTGCAAGAACACAATTTTCTTCAGCTTTGCTACTCTATTCAGCAACTTACAGCATCTTTCTGTTTTTCCACAAACTACACATAGTTCCTTCTGAATCCTATTTTCTTTTTTTCTCAGTCTTAACTTTGGAAGTCTTCCTTCATAAAGGAGCAAAACTTCCTCCTAACAGGAGCAAAACTTCTGTTTATCTTCATGCTTCATACTCCCATACTGTCTTTGGCTGCTTGTTGCTGTTCAAGGCATTCTCTGCACTTATGCTATGCTCAGCCTACCTCAGGAGAAGAATAAACTCCATTTCCCAGTTCCTTCCTAGAAGAGGTGGCACCAAAAAGCACAATCCCAGCCAGCTCTGGCAGCCTTCCTCTTGGCTGCTCAGCCACAATCTTGTTACAAAACATGCAATTAACATTTATGTGATGCAGGGTTATGTCAGTTGTCACACACAGACTGGAAGATTGTCATGGTGGGATCTACTTTCAGTCAGCCTGAAAATAAGAAGGGAGAGCACAGAAATTAGATTCTGACATTGCTAAAGATTAATATAAAATGTTTTCATAGACAAAAAGCACAGTCAAAAAGTCCAAGATGCAAAATGAACAAGAGACTTAAGGATTAGTTTTAACTCAGAGATTAAGCTTGGTTCCTGCGGCAGGATGAAGAACTATATTTTTCTTTCTCTCTCTCTCTTTTTCTTTCTTTATTTTTTTTTTTTTTTTTTACTTAAAAGGTCAGCTGTAGTCAGCCAATTGGTACAGGTGCAGCAGCAGACACAAAAATGGGTTTACACTGCTTCAGTAAGAGAAGAATGGATTACAAAATAGCTGCATGTGTTGCAAATATTTTGAAGACCTAAGAGACTCATCCAAATGTGTCTAATAAAAGCAAGAAACTAGTCATTTCTAGGCTAGCCCATTTAATTTCATCTCCAGAACAAATAATATGCTGAAATAAAAAAGGCAAATATTTTCTAAGCAAATAGAACATCATAAGAAATTAAATAACAATAAAGATGGACTTCTCCAAATATGTTATTAAAAAACAAACAAACAAACAAACAAAAAAAACTAAACAAACTTTTCTATTGGGTAGATGATTTTTTTTTGGGGGGGGGTGTTGGTTTGTTTTTTCGTTTTTTGGTGGGTTTTTTTGTTTGTTTGTTTTTTTGGGGTTTTTTTTTGCAAGAGGGGAATTGGCACATATTTTGTGTCTTATCCAGTTATTCTTAAAACCCAGTCCCATGAAAAAGCTAGGGAAATGGCAACTGGATGAGGCAGCTGCACAGCTCATTGGAAATACATATCTAGAGGAACAGTCATTCATGTTCTACTGTCAGACAGGTAACTAAATAAAGGAGGTTCTGTGGGAATATCTCCCACACTTATGACTATTCAACACTTCTGTTAGTGACTTGGAGGCATGGCTGTGTGCATTTTCAAGGCAAATTTAGAATCCAAGATCATCTTGACAAATCAGAGAATTGGTCTGGTAAAAACACGCTGCAATTCAATAAAAGAAGTGAAAAATCAGTCTTTATAAAGAAATGTTTGTACAGATATAACTTGGGCAGACCAGATATAAAACAACTTGGGCAGACCAGATATAAAACTTGAGAGCAGAATGTACAGTTATAGTAAATCAGATGCTGAAAATAAGGTAAATCTCTCATATTGTTATTAAGAAAGACAAAAGCCACACATTAGAAATAAATCAAAGTGTTTTCTCTTAAATGAATGAAGTAGGTCTGTGCTATCTGGTGCTGTGAGATCAAAGTTTATAAAAAAGATCTGGATTGAATTCTTGAAAGAAAATGGTATATTTACTCTAGAGGAAAATAAGTAGAAGGAAGCTGTAAAAAAATAAAATCGAAAGTTGTGTTTGTTTGTTTTTATATAAACTACTCAAAAATAGACATAAAAAATAGACTCCAATAATAAAAATAATTTGAGGCACAGGAAAGTTCACCTCGGGTTGTGCATCTTCCATGGCTGCAAGATATTACAGAAAGGTTGGACACATGTTTGGCATAGCTGTTTTAATCACTGGCTGTGGAAGAAGACTTGAATGAAGGTAAGGAATAATTAGAGAACTATACTGCTTTCTTTTCCCAACCACCCCATAAATAAAAACATGGGTTGGACAAAAATGTTTTTAAATATTTTGGCTTTTCACTAATTTTATCCATTTTCTGCAATATTTTAGATCTTTCACACACACACCTCCTCCCCTTTAGTTTATTTTAAAGTAGTATGCAAACTTAATTTGAAGATTGAAAGGGGAAGCAGCTCACAAAGTACAGACTATCACCTACTATTTGTAAATGTTCATATATACATAGACTGTAATGTCTGATTATAAATTTGTGATAGTTGATTTGTGCTCTCACAACTCTGATTTGAACATTTAAAGGACATTTCAAGACAAGCATGGACTAAGTGGGAAATCAGTTTCAAGAAAGTTTTATTGGACTCCAGCTAAACACCATAGCAAATTGATGTTGAACAAGCAGGCAATTTTATATTATATCCTTCAACTTATTCTTTTAATATTAACATTTTGGCTGTTATAATCCCAATTGCCTTTGACTTAAATTATATACAGTTTAATAAATTTTAAGTAGCTAACTGTTAAGTCAACTGCAACTGGTCAACCAAAAAATGCAAATATTTTGGATTTGATTCAAAATCTCATGTCCTTTAAACTGAACATAAAATATATAAAGCAATTAAAAAGGTATAACAAATTTACATGGGGAAACTAATCAACATATATGAAAAAGATTTTGGAAAACATGTTTTTCAACATAAGGAGAATCAGAGTTGTGTTGTTATTTGTCATACATTCAGGCCAGGTTTTGCTGTCTTCCATTTATAAATTTTAGCGGTTCTAATAAATCCCTTTGTAATAAAAATTATTTTTTGTTCAACAGTGACTCATATTCCAACGAGTTTCCTATTTTATAAACTCATTTTGAAGCCCTCCACAGCGTATTAATTTGTTACTATTATTTTTTTTTAAATAATTTTACTGGAGAATATAATTAATTAAGCCAGTAGGGTATAAATATTTTTCTTATTCCTAATAGTATCATATATGTCTCTAGTGAATATCTTTTGATCTCATCTTTCCATAAAAAGATTTAGTTTCATTCTGAAAATTCCCTCATGTACTAATGATTAAACTAACTTCTCTAGGGTGCAATAAAAACTTAAAAAGTGATATTTAGCATAAATTTTATGGAACAGTTTCTTGTAACAGCAGGAAAGTAATAAAAGAACATTGAGTATGAAATAATCTATGTACCATTCTTCTACTTAAAAGCACACATGGGGATTGTTAAATAATAATATGTTATTAGGTGTTCATCATACTGGATTCTCAATAGAAACAATTACCCTTTTGTTTCCATCAGAAAGCGAATTATTCTTTGTGCTGATGAGTCTTGTGCCTTATATTCCCATGTTTAATAAAATTTTTGAATAATTCAGTTTGCAGCAGAAGTTAGGAAGAGTAGGAGTGTCTTTGGCATGACTAAAGTCACTGATTGGGAAACAAAGATTTCCTGACTTGCTTCACTGACAGAAGTCAAAATGACCAACACAAACATCTCGTACCTTACTTTTCTATTGTTGTCAATCTCTTCACCTTGTTTTTCATACAAATGTTTCTGATCAATCCCTGAAAATACAACTACTTTGAGATTTTATTCAACATTTTTGTTGAAAACCACAGTATCCTTCAATGACAACAACTCAGAAACCAAAGGTAAGGTACAAATTCCTGTGACCTGCTGTCTAATCCCTTAGCACCTGGAGTTATGTACAGTTTCCTTTACTGTTGCATGGATTTTGGCCTTGTGTAGCATGTGCAGTGACAGTCACAGAGGGGAACAAGGGCAGGGCTGCAGAGTCAGAGAAACACAGAATCACAGAATGGACATGGTTGGAAGGGACCACAGTGGATCATCTGCTCCAAACTCCCTGCTCCAGCAGGGCCATCCTAGAAGGCATGGCACAGGATTGTTTCCAGATGGTTCTTGAATATCTTCAGTGAGGAAGATTCCACACCATCTTTGGCTGTAGATACTCAGAAATAGCTCTCCATTTACTACATAAGAAATGACATGACAAACCTTGGCTTCTGAGAAGTACCCTTCGCTGTGATTTTCTCGAGAGCTGTTTGGCTTTGCAGTGAAGTATTCACTGAGCCAGAGAAAAATTAAGAAAAAAGATTAAATATTAATCCAAGCAGAATTTGTAGTCCAATTCTTCTCCTTCCCAGGTAAATTCCCTCAGGATCTCATGCTCTCTTACATTCTATTGTTTCATGAATGTTTAATTCTGCTATATAAAGTGAAGCAGCTTAAATGGGTGATAATGAGAAACCTAATTCCTGAACATATAACAACCATGTTTTTCACCCAAGATGGTAGGGTTGTACCTACCCACTGAAAATAGGTTCTTCTGAAAGCACAGAAGATAAAAATGTAAATTTTAATGGCTAAATCTACAGAGCAGTGAGGGAAAGGAGGAGTAAACAGCCCTGTTCAGGATACAGGAAAGCAAAAAGCAACAATGCGACTCTGGGATGATCGTAGATGGAACATAGAACATAGAACACTAGTTCTCTCAGTAGTTTTTTTTGGCTACAAAAGGCTTGAGAGTTGCTTGTTTGGAGATCCATCTGTGATGTAGTGGATGACATTTAACAGTAAAAGAAGGAGATCTTTACTTTTCCATCCCAAACCATTTGAAGTTACTTGGTGTGCTTTCTGCCTTGGATTTGCTGTGGGGAAATGAGGCTGCCTGTAGGAAGCACAAGGGAGAATCCCTATGTCCTGTCTGAATTCTGACTAGCCTTAGACTTGAGAGAGATGTCTAGCAGAAGGTGAGATACATCATTCCTGGTCATATCCAGCGGCTGAACTTCAAGTTTCTTATTTGCAAAATCTAAGTGTCCTTAGTATTTTAATGCCTTAGGAACTGGGCAATAACTGAAAAGTGATTTAGAGGGTTTAGAACAAGGTGTTTACTTCCAAATATTACCATTTACATATTTTGTGGCTATGGTCTTGGGACTACACAACAATGTGTTTTCCTTTGTTTCAGTTCATGAGAACCAACACGTCTATCTTAATGCCTGTAAAATACGTTCAGGAGGATTACCAAATGTCAAATGCTTTGAAATACCCTACTCGTAAGTTATTTTGGTAAGTGACATTTTAATTAAATCATTTTTAAGGCAAAAGACTAATGAAAAATAGAGACATATATGGCTTGTCATATAAATATTTTGTTCCTATATTACCATTGCAGAAAATTTTGAAACTTGAAAATCTTTCAAAAACATCGTTATACCAAAAGGGAACGTTTCACTTGCTCTGACACAGTTATGTTCTGACATGTGCTGATCATACTCAACATCATTAGCAACCATAATATTTTGCATAGCTTTGATAAGAGAGACATCATTACACAATTAAAAATTTTTTTTCTTTTTTTTTTTT
>WEIU01020702.1:5027-38474 GCA_013389925.1 Aegithalos caudatus | reverse complement strand
AAAAAAGTTTCTTATCAACTTGAGATCCTTTTGGCAACAATTTTCACTTATAACAAATTAGAAGCAGAATAATGTAAAATAATTTGTTAAAACTCTTTTTTCTTCTAGTCCTGCCTCTCATCACCTACTTTGGGAAAAGGGCCAGTAAGGAACTGAAGTGTATCTGATCCTTGTTTTGCATAAAAGAAAAAAAGTAGAGGTTTTGGAACATCAGAACCTACAATTTTAAGTTGCTTGGTGAAAGTCAGGCTCTCTCATGTTTTTGTGGCTTAAGGGAATTTGGTTGTACTCTCTATAACTGAAACTGATGTTTCTGAAATTTCTCACACCTCTGCAAGTAAAGAAACCACTGAATAACCAAACTATTCATATAAACTCTGTTATGGCTGCTCTAATTTAGAGGTAGAACTTGAACTTGGGTCTCCCACAGACTGAAGGAGTGGCCTTGCTGCTGGTTAATGAAACTTTTTATTTTGTGTTTATGAAACAACTAGTCATGAAATTGGGGAATCCAATTATCAGTTTTGGTTTGTAGAACATGCAGATAGAACAAATGACTAAATGTTGGAGCTGATAGATTCCAAACACTTTCACAGCTATGTGCTGAGCTGCTGCAGTCCCTATTGGGCTGCTACAGGCATGATCCATTCTAGTTAGACTAGTTGTCATCGGCTATCTCATCCCAGAAGTGAGTAATTTCAAAAAAATTTTGGCTTCAGTCAATCATCATCTTTCAACAAATGTTATTTCCCAGGAAAATTCCTGGATCAATTTTTAATTATGACAGGTTAAGTCTGCAAAGGTGTGATACTTGCTTTGTTGACTAAGTGAAAGAAGTCAGAATGTCTGGTAAATTTAAATTCTGCCCTGATTATCTGTGGGATAATAAGTTACAGGATGTGTATGCAAGTTTGAACAAAGTTACATACCAGG
Organism: Aegithalos caudatus; assembly: GCA_013389925.1. Classification (NCBI taxonomy): domain Eukaryota; kingdom Metazoa; phylum Chordata; class Aves; order Passeriformes; family Aegithalidae; genus Aegithalos; species Aegithalos caudatus. The sequence goes on along the minus strand of WEIU01020702.1, from coordinate 37,541 downwards.
ACCAAGACAAAAAAGGAAGGGAGGAAAGGTGGGAGGGAGGGATGGAGAGAGGGAGGAAGGAAGGAAAGGTGTTTTTTCCAGGGAGAAAAAGAACAAGGCCAAAGACTAATTTTATTTTTGTGCATTCTCCCTACAGCAAAATAAGAGGCTCCTAGAAAGAGGGATAAAAAGGGGTTAATAGGAAGAAGTTATTTCAGATGACAATTCAGAAACTCTCAGATGTTCTGAATTGCCCCTCTGGAATAGCTCATCTCTTTCCATTAACTAGAGAAAGAATGTAGCATGACTTCTCTGGAACTAACCTCTGTGTACAGTCACTCAGCAGTGCTGTGCAAAGCAGTAATGCATACATTTGTACACAATGTCTCCGACTTCTGGAACACATCACACATTCAAAGTCATCCAAGTTTCTATAGGCAAAGTTTGGGATTTGTTTTATATTCAATTTCTAGGCAAAAAAATCCAAACCCAAAAACCAGAAAAAACCCAAACTATTTTACAGAAATATTATAGACTCTTCTTCAAACTAAAGGGTGCTTCCAAAATATAATCAGTTTTGCTTACAGGTTGCCAAAACTGCAAGTGCAGTCTTAAACTGTGTTGGGGGTTGGATTTGTTTTCTTTGTGTTTGTGGAATTTTTTTTCCGGTGGGTTGCTAGGGAACTGATTGCTGGGTACTTAGGAGTGCTTGACCAAAACAAAAAGGCGGCCAAACACGAGTTTTGGGGCTGATGCTTTCTGATAATGGGCCATTAAGGCTCACTAATGACATTAGTGAGAAACATTACATCATCCCATTGTGAGGTGCTCCACCCAGTGAGGGGTGCACCAAGCATTCCTACCTGGATAAAAGGGACATGTGGGAGCACCAGGACATCCACTTGATTCCTGGAGGAAGACTGGACCCATCTCACCACCACTGGATTTTCTACAAGACCATCTCTACTCCACAGAACTGCATCTGTTACTCCAGGAGGATTCATCTGGACTGTTTGTAACACCCTGACCAACAGGGTGTCAGGTCACCTCCCTGACTCTGTCAGGGTTTTCTGGGTTTTTGTTTGTTTTATTTGCATGGTTTTTTTTTCTGTACTACTACATTTGTATTTTTAATAGTCATAGTAAAAGCTGTTATTCCTATTCCCAAAGCTTTGTCTGAAAGCCTCTAATTGCAAAATTATAATAATCTGAGGGAGGGGTTTACATTCTCTATTTAAAGGGAACTTCCAGCCTTTTGCTAGCAGATATCTATCCTTCAAAACCAGGACAAACTGATATAAAATCCAATGTGGGAACCATGCACACTTATTCAGCCTTTCTGTTGGAGTTTGGTAGGACCAGCTGATCAGAACTAGTGGGCTGCTGTAGGAAGCTGGGAGACAAATGACTTTTTCTGGCACCAGTTTTCCTTCTGGGTTATGCTCATGGCTGCTGAAGCAAAAGTACAGGTTCAATATTTTCACCATTGACCCAACAAAAGGAAACTGATTTATCAAAAAAACCAACTAATGGAAATACAATATCCTCATAGCATTGCAAAAGGTCACATCTCCTCTTAGTCACATTGCAGGGACACAGTGGATATCATTGATATGCTGTTGTTATCTCCTCCTCTCAGGTCAGGAACAATACTAACCTGGGAGCCTGGTGTGTCTATGTAGCCAAGTCTGAGGTGACTAAATTGTATTCCTACAGAATACAACCCAGTAGACAAATCTCATCCAGTTGCTTAGGACTGAAGCCCAGCAGCACACTGTCATCTACAAATGCAGCAGTGCTGATGGCCCACAGGGCAGCCCACAGCACTGTGGAGAGCTAGAAGTGGCAGTGCAAGCACCTGTGCAGAACGGAGCTCAGCTGTGTGGTGGCGCGGCCCCTGCTCGGCTGACCTTGCTGTCAAGAGTTATCACTGCTTATCACTGGTTGTCACTGGCTTCCATTATTTCAGGCTGAGGCCAGGAAACATTGGCTTCCCCAGCATATTGCCTTTTTTCCCAAATACATGTGGTGTGGCATATGGGAACAATCACCACACCACCTTTCCATGGGGAAACAATGAGGATGCGACCTGTAGGGAGTGTCTGGCATTTTTTTTTTTTTTTTCCTGGTGGTGAATATCTTTTTGTCAGTAAAATGCATTCTCTTTTTCTGTATACTTCTGCTATTAATGTTGCTGTTGTTATTGTGCCTGGCTTATTCCACTGCTCTGTGCTTTTAGTAAATTGTTATCTCAACCCATAGTCTTTCCTTTTTTGTTCCTCCCTTACCAGAGGGTGAGGGAAGGGGAGTAGCTTACTTGGAGTTTAATTTCTTGCTGGTGTTAAAACCAGCAGAGTGAACTATTGGGAACTACCTTGATCAGCACTCAAAATAGCAGGAAGCTTTCAGGCATTCTGAAGACTTTCAATGTATTATGGAAGCACTGAGTGCAGACATCTCAGAGAAATAATGGGGATAATGTTTTTTTTAGTTGTTTAGTCCAAGCAGTTTGTTTAAAATGTTCTAACATTTGTGGCATTGTTTATTGGGCCACACTCTCATCTGGTATAAAACAGTTATATGCCTTTAAAATCATTAAAATGTGCCAAGTAACACCTAGAAAGGATGAGGCCCATCCCTTTGTAAATACCTACATGAAATTAGTTTGTTAGAAACAAGTACCATTGGATTCTGAGAATTCTCTGCCAGATTTCACAGAAATATAACTACTTATCTTGTCTGGTATTAGTCTGATTAACAGTCTTTTTAAGAGAGTGTGCCAAAGGAATACCCAAACATAAGGCTGTTTGGCTCTTCTCTAACAGTTAAAGGTGTGTTCCTCCTTCCTGCTGCTTCTCACATTCATCTCTGTCCCATCAAGTTTATTTCCCATGTTCTAAAGTGTGTACCTTTACTATTATATTTTTAAATTACCCATTGTATTGACATAGTGTTTCAGAACAGTTATATTTCACGAAGTAACAACATCATGACGCTGATTTACTAAAGGCCATAGTGTCCAAATCTCAAATTACCATCTGAAGTACTCAGCAATGACCCAAACAGGAAAGTAGAGAAATAGATAATTTCTCTCCCATTTTGACTTGACAATTCTCTGTGTGTATTTAATGAACTGTTTTGTGAACATATTGCATTGTCTTTATCAAGGCAACTGAGTGGATAACTCCCAGCGTGGGTTTTCAAAAATTGTTTAGAAGGAATAGAGGGAGGGACAACCTATAGTGTTGCTAAAGTGTTTTGCTAAAATTTGATTCTTCTCAAAATTAGGTTACTGATTACCCCTTGTCTCCTTCCCCCACTCCCCCAGATATATCATGGTATGAAAAAGTCTGCTTCTGTTGTGATTAAAATAGAGAGGAAGTGAGAAGTCAAAATTTAATTATTTTTCCTACTTGAGAGAAATTGTTCTCTCTGTTTTCAGGAAAATTATTTTCCTCTGTGAGCAGTCACAGGCCTGTGCTTAAAAAGAAAATATGTTTGCCAGGAAATTTAAGTAAATGTTGATGGTTTTACTCGAAGAGTTTTCTTTCTAGGTGAACAGTATCAACTCGAAGGAGATAATCTTATCAGTATTTCTAGTCAAAGTTTTAACTCATTCATTTCTAACTAAATACAGAGTAATTAGGCAAGATTATTAACCAGATATTCACTCTAATCAGATTAACAGTCCTACTATTATCTTCTTTACTCTAAGAAGCCCATTTAAAAAATGAAGTAACAGCATTATCATTCTCAGTTAAACAGCTTTGACCCAAAATTTCCCTCACTTTTTACTTCAGTTTTGATATGATTCACTGGAAATTATTTTTAACTCCTCTGAACTGTCTAATTACTGTGAATTTCACATGTAGGCTGGTACATGCTACCTAATTACCATTGATAAATCTTTTGTTGGTTCCTAACATAATTTGAAATATAGACAAATCCTTGGTCTTCTAGCTCAGCTAATCAGGTACTGTAAAGTTTCAAAAGATGACATTTTACCATATAGATTTAGTATTCAATTATTTAGGATAGTTTTTGTAAATATTAGTTGCACAACTGTTACATTATATTCTGTTGAGTCTTTCTCAACAGAACATCTGATTGATGCATTGTGTATTGTTCTCTATATAATCTGAGAAACTCCTGCTGTCAGTTATCCATAAGATTATTTGCATACTCAGTCAACTGGGAAATAAAATACTACATGATATTTAATGACTCAGATGCTCCATACAGAACCAGAGTAGGTGATTTTTTTCTCTAACACATTTTGTCAAAGAACGTACTTTAATGGTGTTTTAGAAGATTAGCCATATTCATTTGGAGATAAGCTTATTACTAAGTCAATCTTTTAAATCCTGGCTTCTATGCATCTGATAACAACACAGACATAGCCCTTCAGTGTAAACAGTGCTCCTGTTTAAACATAAGCATCATGATGCGCTGAAAGACATGCAGGTCTTTCGTCTTTTCTTCACAATATCTTACCCTACTGAAAGTATATGGATTGACCTAATCTATAATTTATATAACCTTCATATTAAAACAACACAGTTGTTCTTTTTACCTCCCTTGACTTCAATACTCAGACATAAAACACTGGGTTGCATACAGAATTTGTATGCAGCTTTTTGTAATGTATTATTCAAGAAGTCTGCTGTTAGCTACAGTATATATTGCAGTACCAGCTGCTGTTGCAACATAAATAGGGAACTGCCACTTCTCCACTCTGTGATCAGGAGTATATGCTGGATTAGTTTACATAGTGAAGAAAGCATCTGGCAACTAGCTTTGGTCAGGTCTCTTTCAGTGGGGCTCTTTTAAACTCAGAAATTAACTGTGTTATAGGCTCCTCAGTTGAAGTGCAAGGACTTGATTTCTTCTATCACAGACCTGCAGATCCAACTGTCTGACTCATGTAAATGGCAGAGTAGCTGTGAATGTGAGAGAGACACATACTACCAGACTGAGATTGCTGCCACAATATGAAGTTTTTCAGGTTAAGAAGTAGCACTTAAGTAAGAAGGCAGCAGACTTCTTAACTCTCGACATTAACATCATATTTATATATCCTATTTCACAAAATCATCCAGACACAAGTGGCTTGTGCTACACTGGTTTGTACCATGGCAGCATGGTCATGCTAAAGTATAAACTCATTGACCATTTCTGCTTCCTAGCTCTTGGAATGCTTTTCATAATATGCAAAGTGTTGAAACACCACTAAGGTTTAGATATTAGGACCTTTTAGCTATTGTGCCCTCCAAAGTATTTTTAGAAACAGTTTGGAAGATGGATACACAGTTTTTAATGATCCCATTTAAATCTAACAGAACTCATTGTAAATGGACACATTACTTGTTTTGAATCTTCAAGGAGGCATCCTGGAAGAGGAAGTACATATAGCTGTAAGATTCTTTACAGCTGTTTACATCTCTGATGAGATGGTGAGCTCTGTTATATGAGGGTAGGAAATCAGTGGTGAATGAAGGTGAAAACATTTTGCAACAAGATCAAAGATGGGAACAATTGCTTGGAGGTGACAGAGAGCAGAAACACAAGAAGAACAGTGAAAAAACTCTTCTGTCTCGAGCACGATAAAATCAAGTAGACCTGTAGCAGGAAACTGGAGGGCAAAATGTCCATAGAAGTGACATCTGTGGCAATACATTTATGTTCCCCAGAAATTTGGAAAGAAAAAGGAAATCCATTCCATTGCAAAGAAGAAGGGAAGAGACAAGAGGGGAACATAAGATTTATGTCTTTGATGTGGAAAAGATCCATGTGCATTGGCCTCATTATTATGACACCAAACCAACTGTAACATCCACTAGCCTGAGTAGGACCATCATCTGATAGCAGCAAGACACCTCTTTCCAAAGAAATGTAGCTTGGCCTTTCTTATGGCAGCAGCATTTCTTACGACAAGGGCAGGATAAAAATATGTCACAGACATGGTTAGAAAGTGACACTCTTGCCTCACGTTTTCAAATTACACTCTTGCCTCACATTTTCAAAGGGCACAAGAGCTGGGAGTTAAAAGGGTTTATGACTCCATAAGTTCCAAATACTTGGCAATCCAGCCAGACCAGAGAAGTTCTTCTCCCTATTCATAACATACAGAAGGCATTCTTACAGTTTCCCTAACGAGAAGCTCCATAGATGTCCATGGCCATGTTGGTCTTGGAATTCAGCCAGAACAGTAGTTGTCCTGCCAGAAGCTTCCTGACCTAAAGAAATAGCTTTTGTGACAGGCAGGAAGAGACAAGAGAGTGTTTGGGAATTGTGCCTGGCAGGATGCATCCATAGAACAGTAAATGTCCAACAGTATTTTCTGTCGTCTTCCATGGGCAATTTTTACTGATGGATGTCATAGACATTCCAATTTCAACAGAGGAGAAACAACTCTTATTTTTATTAACTGTTCTTTGGCCCCAAGTTACTGCTGTAGGTGGGACTTTATTCCTTAGCTGCCTTGAAAGGCCAAGCAGGAGCATTGCCTTTATGTGTATTCCATTACTTCCTCTGAGAATCTCCCTACACCATAGCCTGAAGAGAGCCTCTGGGAACATAAATATCAAAGGTTTTGAGAGAGTCCAGATGGCCCTGGTAGGAAAGGGTAGTTTTCACTGATGTATTCTCATTGCACTGTGACTAATGTGTGCTGGACAGTAGGAAGGCCTGGCCAAGATGTAAATATTCTCTGTTGTTTTCTATTAGTTTTCCAAGAGGGCAGTAAGTCCTTGATGTTGAAGTCAAGCATGGACTGGTTTTCAGGGACAACACAGTTTGTACTTGCCAAAAGAAAAATATTTTCATATTTGACAATAAAATATTTCTGCACTTCAAAACAGCGTGTCTGTTCCCTGGACTTCTAGGGACAACTTTTAGCTGTCTGCCTTCCACCTCTCCTCCCCACTTTTGAGGGAGTGCAAAAGCCACTGATCTGCACCTTGATACAGGCAAGGAGGATCTCTGCCCCAGCTGAGGAAGAATTTCATATGACCCTCAAGTTGTGTACTTAGGAGAAAAAATATAGAGTAGAGATAATGTGAGGCTGCACAGCAAGCACCAACCGACAAGGAGGCAAGACAGCCACCACCAGCTTGGGTCTGGAGGAGATTTGGAGGTAAGTAGATGGGTGGTTATATTTCAGTCACTTANAGAGGGAAAGCCTCCATAGGCAAATGAGACAGAGAAGAGAGAGGAAAAACTGTGTCAGAATGAGAAATGAGAGTTGCCTTGGAGGAGTATGGAGGGTTATGGGATGTACACGGTGCACATGCAAGCAAGAAGCTCTGGGATGTGTGTTGGATGCTACCATATTCATGGAAGCCACAGGAAGTGCATGGTGTGAACCTTATTCCAGATTTCTTTTTCTTGGTATACTTTTGGATACTCCAGCAAAAGCAACTAAATATGTCTCAAGAACATTAAAATGAAGGAGGGTGGATATTTGCCTCAGAACTATCTAGTTATCTGTATCTAGGATCTTCTTCTATTGTATGGGATTAATAGCAAAGATAGTATAAAAATTGACATTAAATTTGGTAATCAAGCTTAAAATTAGATGTTATTTTTTGCACATCTTTATTTAAATGTATTAATTTCATTTATCTTAAAATAAGTATTTTATTTTTTGTGACATTTGTGACATCTGTTTTTTCAGCAACAATACTATGCAAGGCTTTTTTAAAAATTATATTTGGGACAATCTTCTTCAGATTAAGGAAGTTTTTGGCGTATGATTATTTTATTGCTGGACAGCTGTTCTGAGCCAGTCAGAACAGCTTGTTTCTCCTGTTTGGTCAAAACCAAATTTAAAAAAACCCAATCCAAATCCATACATGTGGGTGTTATGTATGTTCTATTTCTATTCTTTAAGTAAGTTTTGAAAACATTTTTTTAAACTCAGATTCAAAGTGCATTTTGTTTACTGAGCAGCAGGGATTATAACTAGGCCTATTATCACTGAAGGGTATTCCCAGGGTGGCTCAGAAAGCAGCTTCCTAAAATTATAATATTATCTTGTCCATATATCTGTAAAATGAGAATCAATAAGTTATTTATGATTATGATGATATCAGTAACAACAACTGGAGCTTTTTTCAGCCATGTGTAATGGAAGCAAAATATATGGGCTTTATTTTATTAATTCTATATATAGCAACAAAATGTGATATAGGAAAGTCTGCTATGATAAAAGGAAATTGAAATTAAATGCATTGCAATATCATTAGTGGCACCCTTACTATATTGCATTGACTGACTAACTTGCATTGCTACACTAATGCTGCATTCATTAATATTTGTGTTCATGACGAAAAACCTGAGGTTTAATTAATGAAAGAAAATATTTTTTGGTAGAAATCATATTATATTAGCACCTCACCAGAAAAGTCTCTTTTGTTCTCAGACCTCTGCATTAACATCCTTAAAAACAGCTTGTTCAGCTTACAGGGCAGCATGCTCTTACTACTGCTCTTCAATCCTTTAGTGAAATGCACTGGGGAACTGAATGTTATCAGCCTGGACCAGGACCTGCTTTTAAGCTCTCTGTGTAAGTAAGAATGGAATGCTCTGGGGTCAGGCAACACACTTAAATCAGCCTTTATCTCAAACTGGGCTATGTAAGAACAAACAAAAGAAGTATTTATTTACCAAATATAAATACATTACACTCTTTCTCAAACATTCTGAAATAAAAGGAAGTAACATATATCGACATAACATTTTAGCTTTCAAGGGCCATTTCACCCTTCAGAGCACCCTTCATGTCTGAAGTCTGTTTTGCAAACAACCTGACTTAGTCTGAGTACATTTGTGGAAGAAAATCCTGGATTTGCTGTTCCTGCTTCACAAATACCATAATTCTTCTGATGAGGTTTAACAGAATTAAAGTTCACTCTGCAAGACATAGGCATTTTGGGCAAAGTTTCAACTTTGCTGCCACCAGAAAGTGTCTGCTTAATCTAACCTGGAAAAGTTAATGTTTCTTGGGTATGATCCAGGGCTAACTTTATTTTTCCATAGAGCAAATGAAATATTATTTTCAAGGTGAGCTGAGCAAGCAGCTAAGTCATTCATTGTAGGGTAAAAGCATTTCCTATTTCCTAAATAAATGAATGGTAACCCTTCACATTGACCCTACTATTTTCTAGAAATAGCATTTTCACAACATTGTTGCAAATAAAGCATGTTGATTACAGCCCTAGATTTTCAAAGTAAACAGTGTTAGCCTAGTTTAGACTAGGCCTATGTGAAAAAGAAAGGACCATATCATACAGGCAGGTAATATTTGTAAACATTCTGGTTAAGCAAAAAAAGTTAACATAATTTGTTTAACTTAAAAGTATCAGCTTGGTTTAGAACCCTTTCTGCCTTCACAAGCAATTGATCTCCACATTCATCACAGTGTGTCTCAATACTTGGCTACGACCCTCAGTTTAGCAGCTTATGCATAAATATGTTCCACAGAAATGAGAAGTGGCAACCTATGCAAAACTTGCATCTACTTTTCCATCTGCTTTTCTTCTATTTTGTGTCTTTTTCCCTTCCTTACAAGGGCCTAGCGGATTCTGCAGAACTTCAGGATGGAAGCAATTTGCATACACAAGTACAAACAGAATGACACTAGAGAGCATGAGAGCAGCAATTTGATTATCTCTCTTAGTTACAAGCTGAGAAAATCTGTGATCTGAGGGGATTACTCAGAACGTCTTAGGAGGCTGTAAAAACCTTACCCTGATAAAAGTCACTTTGAATATATCATGTAACCTTCTTGTGTGAAAAAGTGTTTCCCTCTCCTGTTCTCCTGCTAAATTTTGGCAAGCTCCTTATAGTATCTAAAGCCACTGGGATTTCTGCAGCTTCAGAAGACAATCTACAGAATCCCAAGGAATCTACATTAGTATCTATGGGGTTTGGCTAAGTTTTGTGTTCCTTGTAGACTTCTCTGGGGATTGTATACACTTTATGCCAATGTGTTGATGGATGTTTCGTGAGGCTATATAAATATTTTCTTACTTTTGTGTTATATTAAACATTATACATGGAGAATAAGCATTTCATGTCTCAGTGAGGGTGATTGTGACAGACCTTATCAGAAAGGCCAAGTTAAAATGACTCCTTACATTTTAAAATTCACTTCCATTTAGGACACCAGAAAAATACTGAGAATGCCATGTCTACTTATTCTTTGTTTATATACTTTGCAGCTGTGCCACTTTCTCTAAATATTCCACTATGACAGCATATGGATGTATCCAGAGAAATACATATCACACTACAGGACACAGCTTTGTTCTAGCTCATTTGCTGTAGGGTGCCTGGTGTGGTAATTTTCAATTTTAAAAAGGCACTATGTTCTATTTCTGTAGGGCCACAAGAGCAGGATTTTATAAAGAGCTATTCCCAAGGGCAGGCCTGTGGGAAAAGTTGTAATAAACTGCCTCCCACCATTGTATTACTCAGCAGACAAAAAACAAACAAATACATCTTCATTTCTTTTTAAAGAAACATGTATCATTGCAATTTTTTTTTTTCCATCTCCATGTATTATGAGTAATGTACATGAATAAAAACCATTCAAATCTAATTGCGGACAGTTGCAGGATCACCAAAAATGAGACTGATCTCTTAGAAAACAATACAACACTCTCCCAATTCATTGTGGAAAAGTCAACAAACTTAATACCATTAAAAATCTTTTTGAGTGGCTTTCTAGTATTTCTTTTACTATCACTCTTCTTTAGTAAAGCAGTTCTAATTCAAGATGACCACTTAATAGCACACCATTTAAAGCTAATGACATTATCTCTTTCACTAGAAAATCATGCAGAAGAAGAAAGAGAAAAAACACTATATTTTTTTCTACAGACCACATTTTTATATCTTTTTTATTCATAATTTTACATTATTGTATAAAAACACCACAAGAACCTGTACAAAACCTAGAAATGCTTAAAGCTGCTTCTGGAGAAGGATTGCCTGCATGAGGAGAATTTCCAAAAGTCATTAAAGCCACAGCCTATGTTGGGGAAGACAACAGAAAAAACATGGCTCAAAGAGAGGCAAGAACAATCCCCTCAGCCCAAACACCATTTAATTCTTGTGGAGAAAGCACAGAAAATGATATTTAGAGGATTTCAGGCACCTGAGAGCAGCATCACCCCTCCTTCACACAAGAACTGAAAAAGAAATCTAGTCCAGGAATATGATTTAGGGGCCCAACCTGTAAACAGTGCCAGGGCTTTCCTGAAAACCAGCAGGCTTGGGAGCCCTTGGCTCACGCACAGAAGCCTTCTGGAGGTACTGAGCCAGTATGTGGTATCATACTCCTTTGGACCAAATTCTCTTGGGTATTTCTTGCTCCCTTACTAGGTAATGAAAGCCATAGCTAAATAAGACAAAACTAAGCCTACCCAATAATTATTTATTAAAAATAATTTTTTGATTTAAAGGGAAAATTATTTTTCGTATTTTCTTTGGGCAATCTCAGAAGACTAGTCTATATGAAAAATTCCCACAAGCAAAGAAAACAGCAGACAGCAGAAGCCTGTCTGCAAAGTTTGCTTTTAATATAAAAACACAGTCTTAAAAATAGAAACATAAGCAGGAACTGTGTCAGATGATGCAGACTCTGTTCTGCAATGTAAGGTTTTGGTAGGTGAGCGGCAGGTTGATAGATCCGTTTTGGAATTTGAAAAAGACAAGTGTGCCTCCAGCCCAGAGCAAGCAGACAGCTATTTGGGAAGACAAGCTGCTAGTGGCTTCACTCTGCTTTTTCCTTGGGCCCAATCTTCTTTAGCACAAAATAAACTTGGTAATTCTTTCCTAAATTCTTGTTTGGAGCAAACTTGTCAGTTCTTCCCCTGTGATGGAGCTCAGGAAGTGCTTTGATCCAGTAATGATTTCTCAAATTTTCTCTGGACAAGGTCTGAGTCTCTCTGCTCTGTCCTGCCTTAAACACTGCCCTAGCAGGTTCAAAGTCCTCAGCTAAATCTGCTCTCCATACTTCAGTGTATGAAATGTGTACCATGACCATCCCACTATCCTGTTGGGATCTTCAACAATGTCAATTTGGTGCTTTAGCAGCACAATCACAACAAAATAATACAGCTTTCAGCTGGATACTGCCTCGGCATGCATACTCACCATACTCGGATGCATACAGGTTGTGTGCTTCAAAGAGCATCACCATCTGCAGTCAGAATGTGAGCCTTGCTCAGCAACTTGGCCTGGGCTTCAGGGAATGTTCCCAGGGACATTGTCACTGGCAGGGTAGATGAAGCTACAGTCCAGTAATATGCACTTTCAGTGAAAACAACTGCTTAAAAAGCTGGGTTCTGTTTCATGGGCAGCTTCAGAGTTCCAATTGACATATATTGGGGTTAAATGAAGGCATGAGAGAGACTATTTTGTCTAGTGGAAATCATCATGTATGCTAAGGTGAATAGATACATTTAATACTTCCTTCCCAGGCATTAATGAAATGGATCTGGGCCAGCCTGTTCTCTCTCTTTTTCTCTCATTTTTAGTACCACTGATGTGACATTTAATTGTATAAAACTTCTAGGGATATCTACTTCTTAGATTTAGCTCAGTGTGTATGTGAATACTTGATGAGAGTTCTGAGTTTTCACAAGATTATGAGGGAATTATTTCCATCTGGCATCCTCAAAATAATAGCCAACATACTTTAACAGGAAGTACATTTTGCTTTTGAAATGCAGAATTACTCAAGCAATGACTGAAATGCTGCATACTTCATAGGCTGTGTTCATATCACAAGGGGCTTTTGCATGTTTCAATGCTGTTTCATGTAGTGAAAGATGATGTCAGTTTTGATTAGTGTGATGTGGTGATTTTTTTAGTATTCAGGTAAGATCCTGCAAGAGATGAAAATTATGAAAATTATCTGATCCAGTTTGTTAGCAGGCAATGCCTGAATAAAAAGAAAAAGCTGTTCCTATTTGAGGTTGAGTTATTTTTAGTCTGCCTTTCCTCAAATCTAAGTTTATGCAGCTTCATTCACGCAAGAGTTTTTATAGATTTTTTCTGAGGGGGGATGGGAAAGGGATGGTGGGAATAGTGTAGTAGTAGCTCCCTAGTTATTTGCAAGCTTTCTGACTAAGATATTTATACACTCTTTCTGAAGTGATTCCCCCAGCTTAGCAAATTATGGATTAAGATAACAATTTTGTTCATTTAAAAATGATCCAATTAGGAGAACTGGCAAAATTGCAATTTTATATATAAAAATACTTTTATTGTGTTGACATACTCAATCCTTTAGTTGAGCAAGGGAGAAAGGAGTTAACAAGCTAAACATATTCAAGTGGCTACTGCTGGCTCTTCCTCACAGTATTTCAGAAATATTCCATATGGAAGGAAGCAGATTTGATAAGGTTCTTCAAGATGGAATCAAAAAATAAGAGGATGAAAAAAGACAGAGAATCTTCTGTCATAATTAGAAGCATTTGGTCTCTCAGTTTTGACAAGTTTATCAGGAGAAAAAGTAAGTTTGCTAGGAAAGGATGGTAGAAAGAGAGATGACAAATTCTATCAGTCTGAGATAACTAGAATCAGAAAAAAAAAAAAGAAGAAATGAAATCAGTCTTTGACACTAAGATTTTTGAAGAATAAATGCAATTGTATGTGTTTAAAGTCTTTTTGCATCTTCATGTTTTAGGGGATTTTTAAATTTATTTTGTAGTATTTCTCCATTGAAATTATATAGATTTAACATTTATGTGTGGAATTTGTAAACAACAAAGTAATTACATATGCAAACAGTCTCCTACAGGCAATTGTCATTATTGCATTAATTCCATATCTTAATTAAATTTGAATTCCATTGTAAAAGAGTTTAGTTTGATTTTGAACTAAGATTATGTGTCATGGTCTCAGTTAATGGCCCTGGGCATTCCTCTTTCACCTGGCCTATCATAGTTCTTTATGTTTTTCCTCACTGACCTGTTTCTGCCACATACCTCTTGCAATCCATAGAAAGTATTGCAGAATCCTACACTCAGACTTTATATTTGCATCCCCCTAGGATGAAGCTGCATGCCTGCAGCATCTGATTTGATCTTGCAGCCTGCCAGAGCAGATGGAAATCAGTTCCTGCCTCACCAGGTCCTCCTCCTCATTCCCAGCTCTTTGCACCCAGTGTTGCCTGGGAAGGGCCCTTGTGCTGGGTCCTCCTCACACCCTTGCACTTACTGACCCAGCTGTTTCTTTCTGGGAGGTAGAAAGAGTTAAGTGGAAGCACATAATAGAGACATGATGTGTTGAACAGTTTAGTGGGGATGAGCAAAGGAGGAGAAGGCAAGGAAAGCTTTTGACACATGCAGGATGCGTATGATTAAGGGCGCAGGAGAATAGAATGAGGGTTGGGCACACCACCACTGAGGACAGGACAGAGGATGGTCATGGAGGGCCAGCTAGAAACTTTCTGAGCCTCTTCTCATATTGTTCGTGGAAGGAGAAATGCTGGGAGATCAGGGCAAACTGTGATGCTGCCAGGAGTCCCCACGAGCCGAGAGCTGGGCTGGCTCTCTTCTACCCTTGCTGTGCAAAGCTTTCATTTGCTCCCAGCTTTCACTGAGATAAGGGAAAGCCTGAACATTAGCTGAATAGGTATATCTTTCTGTTTGAAGTCTGCTAATTGCTAAGCTGTCCTGAAATGTACTTTTGATCCTGTAGGCTTAGTGAAGGCAGAAGATAGGGCAGGATTATAGAAAGATCTTGATTTTCTCTTGATACTTGGGTGTTACCTCATTAAGTAGATTGCCAATTTGTAGATTCCCTGGTCCACAACCTATCTCACCCATAAATCTGCTACTGTTTCAGAGTTTGCCCTGCCTCAGTGCTTGTCGTGACTTCTAGCAATAGGTTATCATTACATATTTATTTCAATCAAAAAACAACTCTTTGCCTGAGAAGTTTCATACTTTAAGTGACAAATTATTTACATGGTTATAGATATATTAAAATATGAATAGAGGGAGTTAAGGTCTGCAGCTCCAAATCTCTAACCTGGGCTTTATGTCGGGGTGTGCTTTTCAGAAGTTATGGAAAAGAAAGCTATCTATGGTCTTCGATGATTGTATTTGATGCTCAGTAGCTAAGTGAGGTTCTGAGTATCTAGAAAATGGGTCTTGTTATCAAATTTGACATTTAACTTCTGGCAAACACTTTTTAACCCAGATATTGTAATTTCTGGTGTATCTGCAGGTAAACCGTATAAATAATTGTACTACTATTTCACTTCAGTACAAAATAAAATAGGTTATTTACATCTTTTCGGAAGTAATATTGCGCCTGAAATTTTTGCTGAAATTTTGATACTAAGAGGCTAATTTTTTCAAAATTGATTGACATTACTAGGGGTCAAAATAGAATTCTGTTACTTTTTTCTTCAATTTGGATGAAAAGTTTATTATATGAAACAACTATGTTTTTAGTAAAATTTTTATTCGTAATATAATCACAGCATTTTGCTTGCATAACTAGATAAATAAAATTACCAAAAAGCCAAAATTACCAAAAAGCCAAAAGCCAAAACTACAAGACATTTTTCTTGCTCAGAAATATTCAGGTATGACACCCAAGTAAGATTTTTGCTGAGAAAACTTTGGCTTCTTTCTCTTTCTTTCTCTTTCTTTCTTTCTTTCTTTCTTTCTTTCTTTCTTTCTTTCTTTCTTTCTTTCTTTCTTTCTTTCTTTCTTTCTTTCTTTCTTTCTTTCTTTCTTTCTTTCTTTCTTTCTTTCTTTCTTTTTCTTATGTTTTAAGTCCATCCGCTCTTGCCCTCTCAGAAACCCACAGTTGGTGTTGATACAGCCAATCCTACACTGGATCCTAGTCTAGATTTGGAAAAAACTCATGATGAAGTGCTTGAACAGTAACTCTTTTCATTTGTGTCTTATTTTATTCTGGGCTTGTTGTGCAGAAATGATGGAATATGAAACTAAATGGAGACTTATGAAAATCCTCATTGAATATTAGTATCTAACATCTCAGTACTCTGGCATTTCCTTCCAAATTAGTTGTTGTTTTAATATTCAAAAGAGATTAATTGTTCTTTTGTTGAGCCTGATGATGTGTGGCTGGAAAAGTTACAGGCTGTGTGAGTTGCCCCTTTTGGTTCAAGAGCTTGAGCCAAATTGAAGCTGTTTGCCCCCTTCTGCAAAACAAGATGTTGTAAATAAACATGGAAATACTACTCTAAATCTTGGTAAGAAAATAAAATTGATCAGGATATAAGCCGTGGTAAGAGGTCTTCCATGGAGGTTGTCTTAGAGTATTTTTAATAAAAAAAACTTTATTCTCTATAAAAAGTCTCTTTGAATACCAGTATTTTCCAATGAAGAGGCAGAGCATTCACTTGTATATGAAATATATGAAATTCCTGGTATAGAAAGAAAAAATTTCTTGTGATTATTTCAGGAAAAAATCATATCTCATATGCTATATGCTTTCTCTTTTATTCTTTGTTCAGGATCACTCAGTCCAAGTAATTTTAGCCTTTCTTGCTATATGAAATCAATAAATAATTTCACTTACCTCTTTCTTTTTCTTCCACATCATTAATCATAGTATTTTTTTACAATTGTCATGTGGGTTTGTGGTTTTTAGTTTTGGTTTGATTTTTTTTCCTTGCCCAGTAACTAATTAGGAAATCAAGTTTCACAGAGATTAAACT
Source organism: Aegithalos caudatus (assembly GCA_013389925.1). NCBI lineage: Eukaryota > Metazoa > Chordata > Aves > Passeriformes > Aegithalidae > Aegithalos > Aegithalos caudatus. Next base: position 20,848 of record WEIU01020702.1, on the reverse strand, counting down.
CACTGAAAGCATAGTATATGAGTAGTTTTGAAGTGAAGCAGAACATAGATTTTTGCTATAGGGATACAGAGTTAAAATTTCTATGCTTTTTACACTCTTGTGGGCCAGAAAGGAATGCTATCTCCTTGGGAAAATAGAGACGGTAACTGTAAAAAACTACAGTGTCCAGGCTCATGTTTCTGATTCATTCACTTGTCATACACACAGTACAACATTTTGCCACAATCCAGTGAAAACTTACTATTTTAAAAGGTTGATAACTCTTTCTCCTCTCACCCTCCCTAGTTAATGTAGAAAATTATTTTGTGTCTTGGTGCCTATGCAAAAACAAAAAAATCAGACCTCTGAGAAATCATATTTGAGTGTAAAGCAGATTGTGCATTGGGTCTGAATCTAACAGCTATTTGTCTGGAGGGTGAAGTGAAAGTATTTATGTAGTGCATTGTATTCCAAAAACTTTCCTATGAAACAGGAGGTATGTAATCACTCCAGGTATTTCATTACCCTGGCTTTAATGAAGGGGACAGGGACACACAGTATCAGGCAGAGAGCAACAGGTCCTAAAAATCCACTCAGTGTGGGTATCGTACCCTTCTAAAAGTATGGTAAATGTTGGCAAGTTTTGGACCAGACAGTCTCTGTGCAGCCCTTCTAACCTACATTCTCACCCTGTAGTTTTGGTCAGATACTGTGATTTAAGCTTAGACAAATAAACACGTACCTGTTAATTCTTCCACTTTGGGGACCAGACTGCCCCTTTTATGGGTCTATTACTGGCTCTGGGTTTCTTTAATGTGTGATAACACATACCTGAGAAAACATATATTCACTTGCTTCCCTGCTAATTTTTGAGCTTTCTTAATGTGCTATATGAAAAAAAATCAAGAGCAAAACAATTCACATCCCCAAGTGCTCTCAGTATTTCTGCTAACAATGGAGAACTTGTCTTTTCACCCTTCCCTAAAACCCTTTACATGAGACAGTTAGCCCTGCCTTTGCTTTGCCTTCAGTTGAGACCAGACTACTGTGTCCAGCCATTGGAAGCTGGCATATGCACAAGAATGTTTCATGGGGCTGTGTGTGTTCAGATGAAATATGTACGCTCCAGTGTGTTCTGCTATGCTGGTGTATCTGTCCTTCTCAGTCAAGAGGAGATGAGCAGCTTCCCAAATAATCTGTTCTGCAACAGCAGAAAGTCCATTTGGGGAGTTGTATTCCTGGAAATACAGGGAAAAAAATGGAAGTCAGAAAGGCATGTTCTGAATCAGACTACAATACCAAGCAACAGTCATATTAATGGTGTTTTCTGCCAAATGCTGTTTCACTTGCCTTCAGAACTGTCTGCATTAATAACTACTTCCACTTGCTAGTTATTTACATAAAGTATTGTTCTCATGTCACTACTAGCAGCTAGATAGCTGCTCCTTGCTAGGTGAGATGAAAAAGCAACAGATAGATCAAGCTGCAAATGAATTCAGAGAAAGATGGGTTTAATGTGTTGCTAGGAAGGATGAAATATTCCTCCAATAATGTCCCCACAATGCACAAGGTCAAATACATCACCACTGGGAATGCCCTTACAAGAGACTCTCATCAATAGGTGAAGGAGATAAGCAAAGCTAGCTTGTGCTTCCCTGGATTTCACCATTCAATGTGTTTACTTGTTTCTCAACCTTTCCTGGCAAAAGTGGGTGAATCTATGGGGACAAAAAAGAAGAAAAGAAGAATATCAAGATTCTTGAGGAGAAGTCATAGTAAAGAAGAAACTGCAGAGTTGCTCAGTGTCTGTGATAGGTAGCACTTTTCCATAGTGTCTGGTGGACAAGCATGGTGTCTAACCCTCATGACCAGCAGTGAAGTTCTTCATACAGCTAGAGAGGCTGTCTGTCAAGTCTGGTGTTGCCACACAGCTCCCACCCATTTTTGAATCAGCTTCAGGTTCCTGATGGTGGATAAGCAAATACAAATCAGTATGAAACATTAAATCCCTCTCCTGAACTTAAGTTTCTTCCCAGAGAAAAGGAGACCATATAAATACATTCATACAAATTCATACAAATACACCTTGGTGTGATTTAAATTCTGCTCAAAAGGATCTTCTTTTTTTTGTGCTTTTGACCTGTGACACAGAATTGGCTACAGATCCAGAGGTGTTATCTGAAAAGCAAACCTTATCATATGTATGTGCGTTGATAATACAAGTCAGTTACAGACAATTCTAATATACTTTGAATAAATTAGAACTCCAAAGGGTGCTATATTGATGCTGAAACTTGGCAGTGAGTGACTCTTCATCTAAACAAGAGAAAAACTGAATGTAAAGCCCAGGTCGAAAAACATAGGTTTTACTGCATTTTGCTGTTGAAATGTCAGAGCCAGCTGAACTCATTCCAGAGTGAGAGCTCTTCATTGTTTTGATTAATCAGCCCAAAAATACAAAACCTGATTACTTAGGATGGCTGTAAAAATTGGAGCCCAAAACTTCAGAGCATTTTGACTTAATTTAATAGGTAGTTGGAAACATAATTATTATATAACTTATATAATATGCACTTACTGAAGGCAGTGAAATAAATCACTATTTTGAAAAATTCCTGCAATAATCAAATATTTTAATATATTGGGTAAATAATTAATTCCCACACTAATGTGTGTTTTCTAGCTTTGCAGAATTCACTGATCTGAAGGATTTTGGTACTTCTCTGTTTTTGGCATTTTTACTGCACCAGAAATGTGGTTGCAATGGTGATTTATCTGCAAAATTAATTCCTATCAAAGCACAGTTTAAATTAAAGCAAAAAAACCCCAAACCAAAGCAACAACAACAACAACAAAAAAAAAAACAACAAAAACAACCCTCCAAAAACCCAAAAACAAAACAAAAAACCCCCCAAACAAACAAACAAACAAAAAACCAAAAAACACTAACCCAACCTTATTAACCCAATTCAATAGGCTTTAAATGCATAAAAGTGAAAGGTAATAGTCTGTTCTTCATGCTTTAGGAAAGCAAGAAACACAATGCAGCAAAGGAGCAATAACTGAGATACTAAAGGACATTATTTTAAGATTAAAGATTGTTGTTATGTGAGTAGATCCAGATAGATGATGAGCTCTGTAGCACTGGCAAGTAAAAATTACTTATTTCAGAAGTGATGAAGATAACACTGACTCTGTGCTGGATAGAGGATGGGTAATTCTTCTAGCCTGTTTTCCTAAAACACTAAAGTAAGAAACAGAGCAATTTTAAAGCTTTACAATGCAGTAGGAACTTCTGATAGAGCATTTCATTTTATATTTCTAGACACGTGGGAGAGAAGAACTTAGAGATAGTTATAAACAGGGGGAAGAAAAGAAGGTGGTATGTCAAAACCTGAAATATCAGTTTTTTATTACTTTGAAGGCTTATTAATATTTGTATCTTTGTTATGCTACCTACTTAATATAATGAGGTTTAATCTAGACACACCTTCTCATGCCAAACCTGAGTTAGAGCCACATAATATTGAATACACCTTCCAAAAAATTGGTTGATTTTTTTTTAACTGAAAATGCTTTAATATTTTTTTAACACTTTCACTTGATGAAATGTTCTAGTTTTTCATTCCTAGAGGTATGAAGACAAGGTCAAACAAGATTTGAAAATACACACAACCAAAAATGTGTTAAATTTCAGAGAAAAAGATTTCAAATTATTGTAAAGAAGGAAAAAAAAAAAAGAAAAAAAATACACTAGTCCTTGGAATAAACAATGCAGACACTATACTTGGCTGAATTCTAAATGTAACATTTTTGCTAGACAGCAATCAATTTTGGATATGGTAAAGTAAATATTCCCAGTAGATGAATAAAATGTAACTGATGTTATTTTCTAGGGCAAAAAATGAGACTTTGTCCTCAAGGTTACTGCAAAAAGCAAAATTTGCACATCAGTGCTTGCAGTAAACAACCCAAGTGACTCAAAAGCTTTTCTTGAACCCAGAGATGTAATGTTTTAGAAAAAGCACTTAAAAATTTATTTCCATTCCATATCTCTTCCCAGCTGCAAGAGCCAGTAGCTTTGGTTATTTTGCCCCACTGGTGCTCTGAAGTGCTGGCTGTCATTGAGAAACTGTCTGGAATGAGTAAGTGTGCCTCAAATAATGGGAAACTAGGCAAGAAGGGATAATTTAATCTTCATGATAATTGTAAATCTGTTTTCTAGGGAATGCTTCAAAACTGGAGCTCATCCTTTGATGATTCTGAAGATCTGGTAGTATGACTAAGTATCAGCTTTTGTGTTGCTATGCTCCATTTGGTCTCAGGATGGCTGATTTGCCAGCCCACTCTGGCAGAATGTTTGTGTGTTTATTTTTAGTAGCAGACTGCAGACAGACAATTGCTATTGGCTGTGGTGTGATTTCTTCACATTTTCAGGTGTCCATTATCAGTCCTTTGCTGGATTGCCTCTCCCTCCAGAACTGGCAGAATGTATGATGAGAGAGGTCCTCAACCCTTGTACTGCCCTATCACCTGCTTCATTCATTAAATAGCAGCAGTTTTAAAAGTGTTTCAAGTTTTCCTGGTTGATTTGGTATTGAAACAGTGAGAAAGGCTTACCTGAGCCGCTCTGCCAGCTTTCTCTGAAAGCAGTAACCTCAGGCAGAGGAGCTGTGATAAATGGTGGGAAACTGTAACACATACATACATAACACTAGAGACTTATCTGCAGATAAGTTTTCACTAGAATCATAGCTTTGGTTGATTTCCAAACTGCTAAGATCCAAAACATGTTGAAACAGAAAGAATCTTGTAATGAGACTGGAAACAATTAATGAAGAAACTGTTGCAGTGGAGTTCAGTTCAGAAATGTGTTTTGTGGCTGTGAAGGAAAGTTCTGACCTTACTGGTAGAGCAGAGAAGTATTTAAGGTCATAAAAGCGATTGTCAACAGAAAAGATATCTTGCAGTCTTCAAAGAAAAAAATACGTTCTTTTGCTGCTTCCTCCTCAAACAGATTTTTACATTTCCACGAAAAATAACATCTTATCAAGTAGATGGCATGTTTTGATATTTCAGATGCTTTATTTAATTGCCAAAATCAAATTATTGCCTCTGTGTCCTGCAGTTGAACTTTGCCCTTAGTAGAGCAGTGTTATCACTTTATAGAACCACATAGAAAAGTTTGAAGTGGAAATTATATATATTTTTTACATAATGACAGTTAATACTTTTCCGCGTAGTAAAGTTGTTTTCTTATCACTTTCATTAAATGGTTATTTGCAATGTAAAATGCCCATTATAAATTGGCAGATTGAATTCAGGAATCCCTGTGTGAAATTCCATGGTTTATATGCAAGTTTCATATAACTAACTGGTAAATATAAATTAATAATTTACTATGCTCTGCTCTTCTTTTATGCTTATTCTGCCCTCCAAAGAAGTCCCAGAATTCCAGAACCTGGAAGTAATTTTGTCTAAAAAATAAATGACATTCACACCTCCAAAACCTGATCTCCTGAGTGCATAGCTGCTGTATATGGCTTATTTATTTGATGTTGTTTTTTTATGTTTTTGGGTTGCTTTCTGTCACTATTTACAGAGTTAGGCAGACCTAGTGGAATTTAAAAATTTCTATTTTTGTAAAGTCTACTTAATTTTTTTGCTGATATACAGTTTCTCAGAGCTATTACATTTTCCTAATCTTAAAAATGTAGAAAAGTTTCCAGTTTATTTTTAAACCACTGTAATGATATTTAGATATGATATTTACAAAACCATCAGGGAATTTGACAATAATCTTTGACTGTGTTCAGTCACACTGACTTCCTGCATTGTTGCTTATATTTACATTTTCTTTAGAAATGGTGCTTTTATTTTCAATATTGGGCATAATGGACCTGCTCCCCACCCAGCCTCATCATTGCATACAAGGAGAACATATTCCTCCTATTACTCAATAGCTAAATCTCTAAAGCATTTGTCTGTGAAGGAGGGGAAATTAAATAAAGGGCTTCTCAATCCCCTGCTCACCAAGCTGGGTGTATGGCCATGTTTCTCTCTTCTTTTGAATCTGGGTTGCTGTGCAAAATGTAATGCAGTACTCCTGAGACCAGGGCAGATGGAAGCCAAAGACAGGCACTGCATGGCTTCCCACAGCCTGTGGAGCAGCCCTGCTGTTGTGGCATGAAGAGGCCATGGGCAGTGTTTGCCTCCAAGGACATATACCTTTGTGTCTGACTGGTCAGAACATGCAAGCCTGGCCTGGACAGCCATAAGAAGGTGCAGAAGTTGCTGGAATGAGTGCATTGCATGTCTTTGGTCTGGAAACACGTGCTGCTCCTCAGCCTTGGTCAACACAGAAAGGTTTGGTAATGGACATGGAGTTTTGGATGGGAAGAGCACAGAGATTGAGTTTACCCATAGCTGGATAGGCAAGGGCCACAGGAGGTGGTGGGGATGAAGCAAAATGAAGCCCAGCAAAATGGCCATGGGCTATAGTCATTCTGAGTAAGATCAACAAGAGGGTCACCAGAAAGAAAGGCTGGACTTCAGTCACTCTGTTCGGGAAGTTTTATCAGCAGGAACCCTAAGAGAGGGGACTGCACGAAAAAGCATCTGATTAAATTGACTAACTCTTGCTATCTTAAATCCAATGGACAAATATTTTTAGAGGAAAACAGGGTAAACATATTTATTCAGCATAAACTGTTTGTTCCTCTGAGGAAAACGTGGGAATTTTCATGCTCGCAGCTGGCACGCATACTGCTGTGCAGCGCAGTTTGCAGTCAGACTAGCAGTACACTGGTTACAGCTGACCCCAGAAGTCTGATCTTTTGCTAAACATTTTGAAGTGTTTTCTTCCTAAATACTAACTCAACTGTTTACTGTCTACACAAAAACTGCTAATGGTAGGGCTGTTAACTGCAACCAGGATACATGATGCTTTAATTGCAGAGTATGACTAACAGGAGAGTACTGGGAGTCTGGGTGGGGGCTGAAGGAGGGACTGGATAATGACAGGACACAAAGGTGTGCATTTGCAAGAGAGAAAATCTGGGGCTTTGCCAAGTTTCCAGTATTAGTCCAGGTTAAAATACAGAAGACCAGTTATGCAACCCAGAGCCAGATTTTTGGCTCTCAATGAAATAACGTTGGTGGCCTATATGGAAATATAGATGGATTCATTCCCTGAACCCTCAGGGAACACGGTAGGTGTGTGTGGTTCTGGCACAGGCGGCCATGGAGCAGGAAGGGCGATGGTGCTGAGCTGTCATTGGCTGGGGAGCACAGCACAGCGTGGGATGCCCAGCAAACCTTTTGATCAGTGCATGGAACTTGGCACTCCTGAGGCTCGCTCTTGCCAAGGGTTGGATTTGTGGAGAGATTCGGTGACATGCAGCCATTCCTTCAGGGTATATGATTGAAGTTCATGGCAGTTACCTGATTTGCTAAAAAGTTTTGCTAAATTCAAGCACTGCCTCCTCCTCTGCTCCCAGCAGCAACCTCATCCCACACACGTGCACACTACACGACAGGTACATTAGGATACCACTTAAATGTTGCTATGTAGCACCAATTCTATTTGAAATGCAGTGAATACCCAATTATAGCACTTGATAGAATTCTTCATTCCCACAACTCTTTGTTTGATCCAAAGGTTAGAGCATTTAAAATATCATCAAGAAAACACAGTGCTTACTGAGGCAATTGGATTCCTCTGGAACAATATGAAACAAGACTTAACAACAAACTGCCAAGTGGTACCACCACGTCAATGAGGTACTTTCTTCTCAACTTCTGGCAAAGGAGTAATTTCCTCTAAGAATTCATTGCTTTATTCTCAGGGATGATATTTAAAAGATTTCGATGCTATGCCTCTGCCTTCGCTGATGCTATTAATTGGTTTTGAGACACATCCCCATTTTGTCATTTCTAAAGGTGAAGGCTGTTCTGTGTTTTGTTAGTGATGACAGCACTGCTGAGAAAAAGGAAGGTCTAAAATATTTGACTTTAAGAACATGACAGATTAAATAACCTGAGGGGTCCTAATAATCATCATTCACAATGTAGGAGATGACAAGGGGAAATTTCTAAGATGACATTTTGTCACTTGTGGTAGTCACTTGAAATGACAAAAGCTATACATTCTGCTCTGCAGCTTCTTTACTCTAATTGGGCCAATTTTGCTATCATGCTATTATCCTGCAGAGCAGAACTGGTGACAAACAAAGAAGCTTTTGTGATCTCAGCTGAATATTTTTCCATGAGCTCAAGAAATATCTTGCCAAAAGAGAATGAAAATTGTCCCTGCATTTTGTGAGTGGCCAGAAACCTAAGGCTCATGTCTGTCTAGAAAAAGTCTCATCTGTATTTTTAGTTCCTGCTTGCTTATGGCAGGATTTTGCAGCAGGGGCCACAAGTCATAGGAACTATAATCACATTTGGGATTTTTCCTGGTATGTGAAATAACTTACCTTGGGAGATGGCATGGGAAAAAGATGGCTAAACTTCCCTTCTGCACTCTTCACAGTTTTGGCAGTCTGCTTTAATTTAACCATATTTTCTGCTATGCATCAGCACATAATTCCCCTTAAGTAGGTAATGACACAAAAGTTGATTGTGTTAGCACATGCTTCTTTGTAGCTATTGGGTAACTTAATCCATTTTAAAAATGTTTGAACTTTGGGAGAAAATTTATCATCAACAGCTACATGAAGAGTAGTAAGGAAGTGGTTCTATAAGCTGTTAATGTAGTGTGAAATCCTGAAACAACCCATCTTGTTAAGCTGAAAACATATTATTTATTATTATTCAGAAGCTTTGGACAAAAATATGTTTAGTAACACACATTTGTTAACATGGAATAAAATTACACTGGAGTGTAACATGGAGTGTATGTGGGGTGGGCATATATCCAGCTCACCTAAAATACAGTCATTTCATGGAAGTGTTAAGCTGTTAAAACATATTGCTATCAAGAAACAATTGTTTATTATAATAACCATTGTTTTTCTGCATGACAGAAGTAGGAAAATGTCATTATTAATGTTGTCCATGATTTAGACAAAGAGAGTCTTTGTTCCCATCTACTGAACAAGATATTTATATGCATTGTTTTCGAGAAACTAAAATTGGAAAACTGAAGGTAAATATTTCTCTCAATCCTTTAAGCACATTTCAGTCTGCAGAATTCAGATTAAGCAGTGATGGTAGTGTGCAGTTAGTCAGCATTATGTAAGGCACCAAACACTGTAAAGCAGACTACCAAAAATGTTATGGTGGTGTCACTTTGGCTGAAGAGCTATACATTTTCCCAGACTTTCCTTCTTGCCATTTATTCCATCTGCATATACTACAATTCATAGAATTGTACATTAGTTTGGGTTGGAGAAGTCTTTTAAAGACAATCTAGAACAGCCCTCCTGAAATGAGCAGGGACATCTTTAACTAGATTAGGTTGCTCTGAGCTCTATTCAACCTGACCTTCAGTGTTTCTAGGGAACCTCTCCAGACAACCTGTTTCAGTATTTCACCTTTCTCACTGTAAAAAATTCCTTCCTTATATATAATCTGAATTTGTTCTCTTTTGGTTTTAAACCATTGCCCTTTGTCATATTGCAACAGTTCCTACTAAAAAGTCACCATCTTTCTTGTAAAGCCCCCTCTAAGTACCAGAAGGCTGCCATAAGGTCTCCCCAAGGCCTTCTCTTCTCCAAGCTAAGTAGCCCCAACTCTCTCACCCTTTCTTCACAGGAACATATTTCATCCCCCTAACCATTTTTGTGTCTCCCTCTTCTGGACCCTCTCCAACAGGTCCATGCCTCTTCTCTTCTGGGGCCCCACCTGCAATACTTCAGGTGGAGTCTCACCAGAGTGGAGCAGGGGGCCAGAGTCACCTCCCTCAACCTCAGCTCTGTGCTTCTGGCTCTGTCCAGATCAGCAGGCACAGCTTTCATTCATACCCATCCCCCAAATTCTGGCATCTCCAAATTCTGTTCCCCTGTGTCCCAGTCCATCTCTTTCTCATCAGTCCTGTCTGTACTTTGTTCTTATTTACAAATCCCTTTGTATCTGCCTGCTGCAACTTCCCTTCTTTCTTCCAAGGCTCATTAATACTCTCTGAGGCAGGCTGATAGCCTCAGCAGGTTTACCTCTTCCTCTTTAGCTGGCATCTTTTCATTCTCTCTCAGGAATGGAGAGTTGCCAAAGCTTCCCAAGCAGCTCAGTTTTTTCCTCCCAACCTCACCCCATCCCAGACTTCTTGCAAAAAAGCCACAATAAACTGCTGAAAACTTAAAGGAAGGATGCCATCTTTACAGGATAAGCTTGAGTTTCTACTGAAAAAATCCTGGTAAATTCCAGTCACTGCAAAAGAAGTGCATCAACATGAAATATCTGCATCAAGTGAAGGAGTCTGTATCAAGTAGCATATGTTCTAACAGAGAATTCTTTCAGATGATTAGAGGACTTAAAATGACTTAATTGGGATGGACACAACGCAATATACTAATTATTTGACAGTGCATAATATCTTTATTTAGAACAATAAAGCATATGTATATAATGTAAATTCCAAATCTGAACTGGTATAAAAAGGGATCTGGGAAAACACCTATCTTTAAGAGGACACATATGTACATACATATCACATTTTATAAACTTTGTTGAATATCTTCAGTCAGAATGTAACTATGCAAAACTGTGCTGACATTTACATTGAAATAAATGAATTTGCCCATAATGCAACCAGCAAACATCTGTGTCTCTATCACTAAAGAGTCTGAAGTTTCTGCGTTCCATTAATTTGATAACAAAATAGCAACATGCCACCATTACTGAAAATCTGCATTTGAGACAGTTGAATAATGTTCCTGAATTGAAAAATGTTGGTTAATTCTTAAATGTAAATCTAACTTAAAATGTCAGTATTTTATGTGTACAGTTAGATTTTCAATTTAATAATTCTATTTTGTGTACTGAACAGTTTCAGCATATTATGTAGGGCAACAGAGAAAACAGAGCTGCTGCAGATGAGAATCTTAAAAATGTGCAGGTTGTACACATACTCCACAGTAAAATGACCTACTGATGAAATAAGTACCATTAATTCATTCAAGTAAACACAAATCTTAAGTAGAACAGTTACTCAGTATGACTATCTGCTTTTTTATTCTCACAAGGCCACTAGTAATTGCATGCAAAGTTCAACTATTTCAAAGGAAACATAAAATGTTACATTTCTCACCAAACCACAGATATCCAAAAGCCAAATTTGTTTGACTTTCATGTAGAAAAAGTAAAACACCCCTTTTTTTCCCCCAATTTTATTTTAAGAGGAAGGGTGTTGATTTTCTGACTGTCTTAATGCATGGGCTCTATCTACCCAAAAAGAAGACTGAAAAACTGATCACTCTTTAGAAGTTAAACTTCTTTAGACATTAAGAAGCAATTAAAGGTCTATTTCTGACACCCCATCTCCAACTGAAGAGTACCTTATTCTACTTCCATTGATTTCAAAGATGTCTCACAATTCAGTAGTATTTCAGAATCTCATTATGTCCAAAATAAATATTTCCTCAGTGGGCACAGAAAGTTTCCAGTAAGTTCACAATCCCACTTCAAAGTGTCATGCCATCTAGTGTATCCATGAATGTCCAGAAGTCTCCTGCTTTGAAAAAGGATTGAGAACACCCAATCGGATCTCTCTAGTGTTCAGATCTCTCAAAATAAGGGCAAAGAATGGGAAAACTGTCTTGTCCAACAACAGTCCTACTACTCCAGGTGTCATATGACTTTTGTGCACATTCAAAGAAAAATGTTTGTGATGTGGAGGTCAAAAGTTTATTACGTGAGTTTTCTTTCTGGTCTCATGTAACTTAAAATTTACCTTGCTCCACAGATGAGATTAAAGTGTCTGACATTATTTGGAAGTGACTTACTTTAAGATGTTGCTCCTGAAAAGTGAACATTTTGTCATAGTCAACAATTTGTTTATTGTATGTTTCAATTCATAACTGATTTTTCTATAGAATTGAATACTAAGAAGTCTAAAATATCGTGCTTTTGAATATCAAAGTATAATTTGGGGCACACCAATGTGACCCAAATTATGTGTTATTGAGTATCTGGATTTTCTGGAAAGAATGCATTTAGAAAAATGAATATTTTTTATCAAAAAGAACATTAATAAATACAAGATTTTTGTTTTACTAAATCTAAGAAAAAAAACCCCAAACCCTCAAATTGCACAATCTAGCCTCAAGAGCACGCTGTATGAAATATTTAAGGTTTTCGTACAATGTGTAAGGATAATCGCTTCCATTTACTGTGGATACTTTTCCATTTAGTAAAAAACCATTATACACAATTATTACCAGTAAGGTACAAATTTCCATCAATCAGGTCATGCTGACTTTTTTTTTAGGGTAACTCTTAAATAAGTTTGAAACTCAAGTCTAGGGCCTTGGGAATAAAGAACTACACAGAGTCAAAGAAGACTCAGCTTGAGATGGGGAATTCCACTGTTTGAGGAAAGCACTTGTTTTTTCAAAATGATGAGCAACCCTGGTTATTAATTGGTGAGTGTTCCAGCATCTTCAGAATAAACATGAAAGCCTAATTCTGATACTAAGCTTCTTTAGATCTAGTCTAAGAGAAGTTCTTCAGGTGATGCAAACCCCAAAGTTCCATTATCCTTAACAGAACTATGCTAATTTATACCAGCTGAATAGGACTTGAGGACCCTTTTCTGACAAACTGAAAGTGTAAAAAAGGACCTGAGTATAAATAAAAATTCCACATGATCAAATCCTTCCTCAGTGAATTCATGAGAAATTTCAACATTGATTGCAGTAAGGTCAAAATTCCAGGCATTGTGGCTACATGCCACATCATCAAGTATGAAAAGGTTCTGAGATTTTTTTTTCCTTTTTTAAATATGAAAGACAGTTTTACCAATAATACACATACACACAAACAAACATACACACATACACACATATATATTACATGACGTATTCTTTTTATGCATGGTTCCCAGAAAATTGAGCAGAAGATTAAAACTTCCACAAGAACTCTTAAAAAATTTAGTAACTGTACATTTTAAGGAGTACTCCAATTTTATGCAAAACTTTAAAAGGGTTGCTTTGGTTTTTTTGTTTGTTTTTTTTTTTAATTTTCAAGTTACTCAAACTAAAACTCTTGCTGACCTGGTCAATATCATGACAGATGACAGTTTGTCACCTCATGTGAGCCTTCACCCTTTACCCTTATGAATTACAACCCCTAAGACAGGTAAATAATTCATACTCATTACCTGGGAAGAGACAAGATGAAAAGATGCACAACTACACTTGAAACTTTTACCATGGTATTTTTAGGATTTACTTGAAAATGCACATCTGTACATCAGTCCTGTTCATATTCCATGGATACTGTAACAGTAATAGATGCAGAAGACAGGTGGGAAACAAAGCCTTTCTCTTTTGTTTAAAAGAATCAACTGTCAAGAGTGGAGAATGCCAGGATATAAAGCTTACTAATCACTTAAAACACAATGCAAGCATTAATTACAGCCGATGTAAGAAAAAGCTAAATACACTCTCAGGATCTTTCAGATTTTCTACGCTATACATTTAAAGACAAGGTATCAATGGCATGCATCTTCAGAATTCAAAATGAATTTCACAGGTTTGTCTTTATTGTGATGTTTGAACGCAATTCAGACTCTTTACTTTGCCTTAGCATGACTGGAAATTTCACCAGTGTTCACATACCCAGCAGTTACTCTTAATTCTTCAAAGCTCCATGAGGTACTTTCACCTCCTGTTTACTTTGTCTTCATCCAGCATTTGCTTCTCCTGAACAGAGACCACCAACGCTGATGAATTCTTGAGGCTTTTTGGGGTGGGCAACCAGCCACTTGGCACCCAATAGAGACCACGTGTTGCTGTACACACAGCCTTTGACAGGAATAAACACAGCTCCTTATAAGTCTAAGTCTAGAACACGAGCTCATGGCATGAGTTTGCTTTCAAGTTTTATATACAATATTAACGAGTAGGTTATCTGTATCCATTTCTGCATTTTCTGTCAGTTCAGAGACCTTCATCTGAAGACATCAATTTAATGCAGAGGACACAGAATTTAAATTAAGGATGAAAAGGTATTTATGATTTACAATGATTACACACAGTTGGAGGCATTTGAAAGATGCTTTTTTGTTCAGGACATACTTTGTAAGCTGAAAGTATTAATGCAATTAAAAAACCTCAAGTGTCACACAAGGTAGATATTCACATAAGATACAGTCCTGCTAAGTGCACACTCTTCTTGTCATTGTTCAATTCAGTGTTGGTTTCACAGTAACAAACACAAATTGTCCTCATTTCTGTATCATATCTATGGAGTCATGGGCAGCAACAACAGATGCAGACTCAGTCTGTCACTCCAGAAGGAATACGAATGTGCTTAAAGCTGCTTCATTTATGAAGCGAACATGGAACTGTTACCTGCCTGAAGAGAAAAACAGAAATTCTGATTTTGCCGATTAGTTTTCCTTTCTGTATTACTAAACAGTACAGATTTTCACAGACATACAACATAGACATATTTTTCTTATAATTTTGGAAATAAATTTGATGACACGTAAGAGATTCCTTTACTCAGAAAGAAAAATGTTATAAGACGTACTTTCCTGGTCCAAGACCACACTTGCCTGCAAAAGCTCATTCACATCATCTAAGGTAATAGAACAACTCTCATGGTTTTACAGAACTATTATATCTGGCATTTTGGTACTGGCAGTCTCTGGAAGCAAACTTCCCTTTATAGTCATCTGGACATACCAAACTGAGTTTACATCTTTGGAAAAATGGAACAACTTGTCCAACGCACTGACAACTTTCTTTCTCAATGAGCATATGGTAGAACAAAGCAGTTAAGGAGAATAAAAAAACTCTCAAGTTGTAGCTAACTCAATCATATCGAACATCTGAGAGTAACTGCTACAGGATAAACTGCAAAACTGAGATTGTCTGTTATGCTCTTACGCTGCTCTTTCCACTCATGATAAAGGATGAAGAGTTCAGCGTTGTCTGAATTTTTGAGACTCTTACATGGATGCAATGTGTTAAGTAGAGCACAGTTTCTGTGGTAAGAAGGCTCTTGCCAGAGAAGTGCTGGTCTGCAGAGGACAGGTGGGACTGAGAAACCTCACTCACCTTTGCTGTTTACTCTTACATACTAAAGCAAGACTGATGTATCTGACAAGACTACAGAGACTACAGAAATGTGCTGACTAAGATACAATTAATAAAAGCTCATCTCTACTTGGCCTGTTCTCCTGCACTCACTAGCTAATTTTACCAGATTGTGCTTTTTATTTCACATTGCTTTGAAACAGCTGTAGTGTAGCAGCTGAAAGCTTCTCTGTATCAGCTCTAACACCAAAAAGGATAAGCAGTAGCTGTCCTTTATTCCAGAATTCTTGTAAATGTAATTTTTAAGCATTCGAGTTAAAAATCCAAGGTCTAAATTAATGATACAGAATTAATTAAATTAGCTGCTAAAGATCTTATACACAAATGAAGACTACTGATAGTAAGAGTTCTTTTTTTTTCCTGAAAATAGACTCTGAATCACTTTATATTGCAGAAGCTGAAAGTAGTTAGGTCTATGGTAACACTCTCACCATAGCCAACTTACCAGTACATGAAACAGTAACAGTGTTGAGGGAGAAAAAGCAACAGCTACACTTGTAGATGTTCCTTTTCTTTTTGCTGCAACATACTGGGGGAAAAAGAAAAAAAAAAAAAAAAAAAAAAAAGGAAAAATAAAAA
>WEIU01020701.1:22157-35712 GCA_013389925.1 Aegithalos caudatus | reverse complement strand
TTTTTTTTTTTTTTTTTTTTTTTTTTTATCAGAACTAGCTGTATTTCAGCAGGTATTACAAATGGCTAAGAACCTAAGCTCCATATCAGTATTGTTTAATAAAATCAGGTTATTTAGTATCAACATATATTTTATTTCATGGTTAGTTTCACATACAAAAACTAAGTTATTATTGCTATTATTAACTGTGACAGGACACAAAGAAAGTTAGAAATTCTGAGTTCCCAGGTGCTAAGAGCACTAGACACATAAATCATCAATATTATACCAAAACTCACAGTTGAGCTGACTCTTCAGACAAGTAACAATCAAGGGAACACCAAATATGTAACCACAACTGAAGCTTGCATCCAAGACAAAAGCACTTATTCAGATATTCAGATTGCACTGGTAATACAGAGGTCTAGGTAGTATGTGGTTGTAAGTGAACACATTTCCTGGAATTTTTGGGAAAAAGACATTGGTTCCAGGTAATTTTTAAAACTTAATGTGAAAAAACAGTTTTTCCTTCCTGGTAAACCAAATCATACACTTGATTTTATAGGAGAGCTTCTACTGTTTCTTTTTTTTTAAACATTCCTTTTAAGTTTTCTGATGGATGGGAGGAATCATCCTTGGGATAAAATTTTTTTTATCAATCTCTTTCACTGCTGATGAGAAATGTCTTCCATTAAAGGAACACCTTTGCTCCTCACTGCTCCATCATGTTTGCACAATTATTACCTCTGGTTTGAGAAATTATGCCTTCTTGCACCATGGTTTATAATTTAGGATGCCTAATCCTGTCACTGCTAAAAAGAATCAAATTCTGCTGAGTGAATAACCAAGATTATTTTTGATTTGAATAAATCTTGACAGTTACTGGTTTGCATGTCTAATCTGATTCATTGACTTGGCTCTGGTTGCACATGCTCAATTAGAAACAAAGAAAGAAACAAACCATTGAAGCTCACCATTTAATATATGGAATATTCCTTCAGAGCAGTCATAAGCCTTAATGTGGTATTTTTCTAGAGTTGTGGTAGACCTTGAACTCAGTGCCTTTCAAAAAAATTATGAATTAAACAAAAGCAAAACAACAGAAAATAGAGTCCCCCCCCCAACAGGAATTACTTTTATGTGTGTAGTCCCTTGGCAAAAGCTGATCACACTGGCAATGGAAGTGTGCTCTTGACATGATCTATTTGATTATGATAGCCTCAGGACTCACAGGATATGCTTGTAAATTGTGAGATGTCAGGATCAGGTGATAAACTCGGTTGTTATAAAATCCTGGCAACCACTGAAATCCTTTCAACTTTCTTGGTCTTCTCTATCTTTCTTTTTCTCTTCTCTTCTCTTCTCTTCTCTTCTCTTCTCTTCTCTTCTCTTCTCTTCTCTTCTCTTCTCTTCTCTTCTCTTCTCTTCTCTTCTCTTCTCTTCTCTTCTCTTCTCTTCGACTTGAGTACTATGACTTTCTTGAGGAATATTTTGTAGGAAATCAAGTAGGATGATATTTTCTGACAGCAAATAGAAGAAAATAATGTAATAACATTAGAGTAAATAAAATTATCAGTATGCAGGAGTATGGATTTTTACTCATATTGATAAATATACTACCCTGGGAAACAGATTTATTGATTAATGGGACTGTAAATGTGAAAACACACAGTTTCAATCAAGTAAGGAAGCAAGGGACACAGATAATTAAAATGCACAAGGAAGGTCATGGGTATATTTTATAGTCATTCATCATTTTCTGCCAGCGGAATAAGGCACGGTTTTGCAATAATTCAAAGACATTTATTGGTTTCAGGTGCTTTTATTTATACTTTTCAAAGCTGTGATAAGATGCTTATTGCCTATTGGTTACATGTTACTGTGTTTGCCTGCAGAGCTGGGCATGCTGTGGTTACAGTGCACATGAGCAGGATGAGATGTTTCATCTCGCACGCGGTCCACGTGCCTGACCAGCTTCAAGGGTGATGCCGCACAAAATTTTCCCAGCTAGCCATTCTGCTTGTGTCATTTAACTCTCTCTGCTCCACAACAATTTTCCATGCCTAAGCACAGCATAACAAGCCAATGTGACAAGGAGACATAAGATTGATTAATACGAGTAACAAGACAGGTATGTAAATTCAACCTGCACAGACTTACAGTGGAGAACAACAAATCCCTTCTTGGAGTGGTTCATCACTCTCACTGATATGAATAAATCAATAACTGTGTTAGGTCAAATTTAGAGTTCACTTTAACAATTATTTCAGTCTCCAATACCGATCAGCAGAAGAGGGATTTAAAGCAGGAATAAATTCAGTTAAGTGGTGCCCACAGGCACATGAGGCTGACACTGGTGCCTGACACACGGGGACTGAGCCTTCCCTGAAGGACAGGAAACTCCATCTGTGGGTCTTAGTGGTTTGGGATTGAAAGGCAAGAAGTACCTCTGGGGAAAGTTGGACAGAAATTTGGGACATTGTGGGGAATTCTGGCAACTGTGGGAATGTTTTTGGCTCCCTGGTCCTAGCCCACCTCCATAACTGGCCAGCACCTTCAGTTTCCCAGATAACTTCATGGAGCCTTGAATATTACTGGTGGTATGTTCACTGCTGGCTGTGCCCTATCTGAGGAGCAGGAGACCCCTCTGATTCCTTTCTTTTACATTTTGTCCTTTGATTTTTCCCTTTTTTTTCATTAATTGCCCTCAATAATGACTTTTATATTTATTATGTGAAGTAGTTCATCTTTTAACATTTGATGATCTCTCCCTTTTGAAGGTGGGTGGAAGAGGCATTTATTGTTTCAATGAATGAAATGGCAGCTTGTTCTTGCTAGAAGTAGATGTGACATTTTCACATGGGCATGACAGATATGAAAGCATTTCCTCTTCCTGACTATAGCTTGTTTCACTACTGCACAGGTCACAGAACCTTGCTTTTTTCAGCAGAGTTTTGTTCAGGGTATGATTATGATGTTAATTGAACGTCAGCAGCTTAAGCAGCTTTGAAACAATGCAAGCTTACAAAAGTATAAAAAGAAATTTGTGTTGTCACTCCAACATTTCCAAATCATCAAAATAAACACCCCCCATATTTCAAAAGTTTTACTCTTTTTTCTTTTTACAAGCAAAAAACAAAAGAGCAAAATATGAATACTAATACTAATTTATTTATTTTATTTCATGAAACTTTTTTCCTCCCAAGCAGAATTATCCAAAATATTAAAGTAGAAACTACTTAAATATTAGTCTATAATGTGATGGTTCTGCATTGAAAGTGTTTGATTCCTTCACCATACCAAGATTTGAAAAGGGTTATTATTATCCTAGCTAGATTAGAAAAGACAGCCTATAAGGTCACTTGATGTAACTCTTTATTTAGGTCCAGACAATATTTTTAAAATCAGTTAGCATATCAAGAGGAAGTCTTGTGCATATTTCTGAACCCCTGTAGGTAGTGATTTTGACTCAGGAGGCAAAAATAGAACTTATAAAAAGCAAAGGAGGAATGTGAAGCTTAGAATATCAATTCTAAAATTCCATATAGAAAATAATATTTTCAAAAGAATTAAACTGAAAACAGTAAAGTCTAGAAATCTCTAAATTTGGATCAGTTTTTTGAAAATAAGCATTATCATTAATTTTATTTCTACTTTAATTTACCAGTAAATGGATTTTAATCTTGAAGACATAAATTAGAAAAAAACCTATAATCTGGAGTGACTGAAACCTGAATGATGCCTCTACATGATATGTCTACGTCCAGTTTGTACACCTGTAAATGTAGTTTGGTGACAACTACCATAAAATTACTTCAGTTTGGCCTCACTGACCCTTTTATTCACACGATATTAAATAGCATGCCACATGTGTCTCACAAGCCTAATGGGTAATAAAGACAGACTGTGTTTCTGACAGAAGAAAGATGTGATAAAGAAAACTAAATCAAACTTCAGCTCAGTGGCTATGCCATCCAAATTTATATTTCTCAATCAGAGATTCTCAGATTTGCTTAAACTGGAATTAATTCTGTGCTGATCTTTCTCCCTCTAAATAAAAGTGATAACTGTAATCTACAATGATGAAGTTCCAAGAGTGGAATTAAACTGTAAAAGCAGGTCCCAGTCAGCTTTAGGACCATGTCAGCCATTTTTGTATGGCTTGTGACAGAAGAGCAGCTGATTTTATCTGCTTATTTTTCTCATGGATTTTTTTCACCTACATTTCTCTGTCAACAAAAGCCAAACCAAATTTTATAAAGAGTCTGAAGTGACTCTCTGTAAGGAGACCCAGAACTTACAACAGTTAACTATAGGTAGAGGTATCTATATAGGTAATTTATAGGATGCAGTATAATGGAAAAACTTGGAAAACTCATGATCCAAGCTTTCCAGGGGACCTGTGGAGATGCAAAACCCTGATTCTCATACATTTATCACTATAAAATCATTTTATATTGTTTATATTTTAAGTTAAATATTCTGGATACTTTTTATTCAATGCATGCATTGTCCTTTTCTGTAACACTGGCAGTGATACATCCCACTTCAATAAATGCTATAAATGGAAGCTGCCTCCTGAAAAGAAACTGCACCAGGGGACTTTATGCCCTAAATTTTGAACAAAAAGAAGTGAAACAAATGCTTTCTACCCTGAAAATGTTGGTTCTTACAGTAATTACACAGCACATGATTACAAATATAATTAATTTTCCAAGGGATCACAGGATAAATCAAAGAACTGATTAAACCATATTGTTTGTTACATGAAAATCCTATTGAGAGAAAATCAGATGCTGAAGACAAAAAGTAATTTTGGGTCACATTGTTTATTTTCAGTTACTTTCTCTTACCAGTTCAAAAGGAGATTTGAGTTGCTTATTCAGCCCTCTTTCTTAATAAGCTATCACTCTGATTTTCAATAGGAGCAAACAGATCTTCTTAAAGAAAACTTTCTGAAAGTCAGAAACAAGCACAGAACACCCAGAGGCAAAAGGTCTGTAGAATCTTTAAAAAGTAGCTGGAGGCAAGAACTAAAGCTCTGGAATCTGATAACCAAAATCTCTAGCCTGACAAATAAATGTTTAGGGGATAGACTTGTACTCCACAAAAACAACCAGACCTGAGGCTGAACCCTCCCCCACAAACCACCAAATTGAATTTATTCTATATTGTTATTAGTATTAATTCCTTGTAATATGATTGTTCCGGAGACTCCAATTTTTATGAAAACATTGGAGAAAGGGTTTGGGGTTTTTTTTTGTGTCAGTGAGCTGGATCATCACTGTCTTTTCAGTGCTTCCCTCAAATGTTGGTGCATTTACAAGTCTGATTCAGATTGTGATTTTTGTGAACTGAATAATATGACAAAGGTGAAGACCACAAATTTGCTGCTTCTTCTAAAAAAAAATGAATTCATTTGTGATCAAAATATCTTAATGGTCATTCTTATAACAGAGATTTAGAGAGTTTGAATGTGTAACAGTCTCACTAAGAAACTCATAGGAAAAAGGAAAATCGGATTAAACATCTGGTTAAGGCCTTCTTGTGATGCCTGATGAAGTGAATGGTCAGTGCTTCAGCCTTCCTACTAGAAACACTCAGGAAAAGGCTGACAGACAGATATTTGGGGGAAAAGCTGGCAAAAAAATTGCAGCAACTACTTCTGCCCTAGATCTTGCTTTCCCATCTGCTTTTGTAAAAGTTGCTCAAGGATCTTCAGGTCTGGACTTTGTGTTGCCTGTCTTTGCCAGAGCTCAGAGCTGGCACTGTTCTGCTCTAAGCAGGGATCTGTCTCAGCCTTGCCTGCTCTCCCAGTAGAAAGTTTTTACTTTGGATTTGGACTATCTACCAGGCCATTCTAAAATTAGCTGGAGTTTTTTCAGGTCACCTCCTGAGTTTTATTGGATTGCTGCAGTAAATTTTGAGAGTAATAATGGCAGAATTTTCTAACCTTATTTTTCTTAAAGTCAGTTTGAAACCTTCTGTCCTTATAAGTTCAAACTTATCAATATTTTAATGCAGGAAACTAATCTATTCAATAAATTGTGTTTGAAGCTCAGAAGCTAAAGTTTATTTGGATGACAGATATGCAATCTTGAAAGTATCAAAATGTAATTTTTTTCTTCAAAGTTAAGCTGTTGTGAAACTAAGTACACATAGGAAACAATTCAAGTCAGTAGTAAGAAATCTTTTTTATTTGGTTATCTGATAGAAAATTTTGCCTCAAGAAGGTACTTCAATTTTAATAAACAAAATGAATCAGAATGTCAAGATTTTTTTACTGAATACTTTTGCATACCTGTTTTGATTTTTCATGTGCAAGAAATGCTCTTTTACTCCTGCTAACATTCTTTTCAAAAATGGGTCAGCTCTAGCTAATTGATCAACTGATAAAATTTGAAGAGATATTTAAAAATTTTCAACATTATTTATGATGCTTTGCTAAGAGTGCAGTCTGTTACATGTCCAGATAATCTCTTTATAATACAGTATCATGATCATGAATGGCTAAAACAAGATAAGACATTAAAATCCTTAGAGAAATATTCTAAGTAATTTGAACTGAAATATTCCTTATTATAGTTTCAGCAATTAAGTGAAATAGCTATCATAATCATTGACTAAATCAAATAGAAGGGAGAGAAGTGCAGGAAAATTAAAACCACAGTAAACCAGTAAAACACAGAACTGCACAGGACTGATGACAGCTGGAACAAGTGTGCATCCAAGAAACCATATGGAGTTTCTCTGTTTCTGTCTTTTCTGGTAGCACCAGGAGAGCTACTGAGGAACAGCTGGTGTGGTTCTGCTGAAGCCCAGCTGATTACAGACATTATCTGCTGATAATGTCTGTAACTTGACGTGAGGGCCAAGGGAGAGAGACATCACTGAAATCCTGCTGTCCTGAGCAGATATTTGTGCATATAAGAATGAGAATATGGTATTCAAATTGGCTCCTTCTGAAGATTTGTCCTTTTCTTGTCCTGTCCCTTTTTTTCTCTCCAGCTTGTTAAGAAGTGCATCATCAGAGTATGAAGTGGATAACTTTTTTCACCTCTTTGCTGCCTGCACAAAGAACACCTTTCACAGCTGCATTTGTTTTCCACGTACTCACCTTTCTCCACTTTGGGGGAAATTCGAATTACAGTACACTGCACATATTTTTCCCATTATATGTTTTCACAGGGGAAATACTGATTTGTCAAACCTGAAGGCTTTTATACAGATGCATATTTATCTCAGTGAAAGTTTTGTTAGGAAATTTTTAAAAAAGCAATTGTGGTTAGATAGAATTTGATGCTCAGCTGGACTGATTGAAAGAGAACTTTTGATATATATTTCTCTTATATTAATCAGATGATTCAGGAATGAGAACTTCTAAGTGACTTCATAACTTCAGCCTTGGGTGTTTCCATTCCAGTGAAGAATTAAATTAATTGAAAGCAACAGCTTAAAATATTATATTTTCTTAGGTTGAATCTGTGGTGCTCCTATGCTACCTGTTTATTCCAAAATAAAGTTTTATCCTCTTAAAAAGCAAGAAACAAAGTATTGCTAATAAATATTTGAAGATTTCAAATGTATTTTTCTTTTATTTTACTACTTTACCAGATGAATTATTTTCTCCTCAAACTTTCTAATTGCACAGATGGAAAGACTAATTGCTGTGATATTGTTAGAATAAAAGAAAAAACTGCTTTGCTTTTCCCCAATATAAAATTATTTTCACAAGGTAAATTCTGAGAGTGACATTTAGTGTCAACACTGTATAAACAATAGCTGCCCTGCAATTGCTAATCTATTTCCTTCATTACTGCTGATGTCCTGAAATTTGTGGAACACCAGAACTGACAGAAAAACAACCCATTTCCTCCAAACTTTCCTGCTGAATAATTACTTCCTATGTTTATCTGATATAAGCTTCCTGTGGGTAGTTTCCATAGGTTTTTCCTGTGCATGGGTTTTTTTAAGGACTCCAAGAAAAAAAAAAAATTGCCAAGTACCTCTTCAAACTAAAAAGGTGAACAGGATACAGAAAGTGCTTTAAATATCTTTGAAAATATTTTTGAAAGATATTAAGACTATTTTTACTAATAGTATGGTCATAAAAATTTACATTGCATTCAGTTTTTTCGGGTGGATCAACTTTGCCTATTTATTACTGCTGTTGTGAGCAAAACAGTTTTTACTCTTCTTCCTTGAGTACACAAACCATTTATTTCAATCAATTAATTCTGAGAGAAACCATTGTTATATTTAGGTATGAGGGACTTTATAGGAGCTTGAAGAACCCAACATGTTCTCCTCTTGAGCTGTGTGGGATGATAGGAAAGCTGCTCTCTTCTGCTGGCATACCCTGGACATCAGCACAAAGCCAATGTGTAACAGGGCTTGGGGACACAAATCCTCCAGTATTGCCTGCCTCCTAAGTCATTCTGAATTAGGCAAAGGACTCTCAGTGCAGATTTGGTGGTTCTGCACACACTCATTACACCAGTCATTTAGTCTAGATGTCACCTGGACTAAGATTCAAGAAAACTGAAGAATTTGATCTCATCAGGTAGTCCTTGTTTTATGTATCTTGTTGATGTTGCTAGCTGCTGAGTGTGAAGAGGCTTTTCAGTAACATTTAGCAGAATTTTCTTTGGTATATATCAGCCTCCAAAGTTTGTTGCTGTTGTTTGTTTTTTTGGTTGGTTGGTTGGTTGGTTTGTTGTTTTCGGGAGCTATGGATTTTTAGACAAATGTGAAAAGTATATGACTCAATATTGACACCATAATCTCTATATGTGACAAAATTTCCTTGGAATTCTCCCAGGAATTCTCTGATGAATGATTACATCTTCCAGTTGGAAGATGCTTTATGAATGGTAGAACTTTAATCCAGCTGCATATCAAATGGTAGTCTTGAATGTTTCCCAAGTATCGGTATCTTAGGTGGGAAAATTCTGATGTTGGTTTATGGAGATAAGTGACAGACTCAGTAATTAATGCAGCTAATTATGTTAATCTTTCATCAGAAATAGTTTCCCAAGTACAAGAGTAATGCATGATTTATCTCATAACAGAACAAAAATGCAATTTTGCAGTATCTTGGCTAAGACAAAATTTTCTTTCTTGATGGAATGAATAATATTCAATTGTCAGAAAGACATCCATTATTTGGAGCTGTAACATATATTCTAAATATATTTGACTATGTGTATATTTGGCTTAACATATTACTTGAAAATATTCTTTTACTATAAATTAGTAGAACCTTCTAAACCTTACTGGAAAACCTATGTTGTTAAATATTCAGTGATACATTGCTTTATGTAGAAGAATAACCATAATTCTTTCAGCAACAAATCCCATAAGAATTTCATGGTGTTCCTAAATTGTGCTGAATGCATTCAATAAGGTAAGCAGGGAAGATTTTATTGTGAAGGAAGTTCTGTAATAAATGGGCAAAGCTAGACCAATTGAGAGAGATGGCTGTTTTCAGGAGGCAGGCTTCATCTGCTGGAAAACGGAGGCTGGAAGTTTCTGTACTGGGGAGAGAGGGTCACTTTTATGATGAGGGATGGCAAGATCAGTTCCAGCAGTGGGTGGAGCTTCAGCAGAGGCAGAGTTTTGATCAGATGCTTCCACCCTCTATCCAGGACAGATTGGACAGTGATTCAGGCACATGAATCTTGGGTTCACCTGTGCAGGGCCGGGAGTTGGACCTGGTGATCCCAGTGGGACCCTTCAACTCAGAGTTTTCTTTGATTCTATGATTCTGTGGAATCCTGGACATGCAAAATTCTTAAATTACACTTCTGTTGAGAAGGGTGTGTGTGGGGGGGAGAATCTCCTTGAAATTATGTTTTAACTTAAGAAGTAAAATCTTAGTGCAAATGATTTTAATTAAAACTCAGTTATTGCCAGTTCTTATATTTGTGTTTCTATTAAGAGGGTACAGTGAGATGCCATTGTCTCAAAAAAAAATTTGAAACTCTTACCTAATTTTAGCATTGTAAAAAGAAAAAATGTATTTTAATATTTTAAGTGTCTAGACTTGAAAAATGAATGAATCTCATTAGTATCCAGAGGATTTTTCTCCTATTCCTCTTGCTGACATTTCTCCTTATGATTTCATTTTAGCAAACCATTATCTTCAAACACAAATCCCCAGGAAAAATGTAAGAGTGTCTGGATTTGATATGAATCTAAAAGTACACATATCTATCATATGGCTGTAGCCTAAATAAACAATACAAATTATATGGTGGAACATAAGATTAATTTCTGAATTTCAAGGTTCTACTTTGTTAAAATACTTTGTATGAAGAAAAAGAAGCAAAAAATCAAGCAGGATTAAAATAATAGGTCAACTGAATCTGGGATTTCAAACACTAACATCCATCATTCATGGTTGCATGGTTATTTCGTGGGGTCATTACCTTGTAAAACAGCAGAGCTTATGTTGTTTTGACTGTCTTTCTATCTTAACATATTTGGAAGGCTTTCAAATTCGACTTTAGACCTGATTTACATAAGTTTATAGGGTTTATTTCAGTTCTGTTACATCCTGTACTTTGGCACTCTCGTTTGAGGAATATGTTGCCTTTTTATCAATACTCACACAAAATAGTTTAATTTCATCCTTCACTATGGTCTTAAATGTGTCTTTCTTGGATTAGTAGTTTTTTCTGCCTTTCTCTAGCTTTTATTTTTTTTCTCAAGTTAAATTAAAAAATGAATGTTCTGTAAGTATAAATATGTATACACTTTAACATCTTTGCTGTAAAATCCCCTCTCTCCACAATAAAGAAACTTTTAGCCTTCTTCATTATTCTCCAAATGAAGCCTGCCTCTTAAAACCACACTATGTGTCATAATTGATTTACTTTTGTCCATTTATTATACAATACAGGATCTTTTACAACCATTACCTGGTGGGATTTTTGTGTTGCCTTAGCAAAAATGACATCCAGACTGAATAGTTATACAGCAGCTCAGGTATCCTCACATCAACCTGCTCAGATCTTCTTTGTACAAATGAAAGTATTGGGTTGGAAATATTCCAGTGAAAAGTGACAAAATTACCACAATGTTGTCAAGAAAAGTCACTAGTGGCCACCAGAAGTGCTGCAGAGCAACTGTGCACAACTGTGATTTCCTACTCTACGTGCAACATGAAAATAAATTCTTCTATTCATGAAGCTACTCCTATCTCCAGAAAAGAATGACCCAATCTATGATTTGGTTAAATCATCATCAAAACTATTAATGACTCAGAACATTTTGGGTCTTCAGTTAAATTTATGATCTAATAGTCAAAAAAAAAAAGGTGACTGGTATGAAAAGAGTGAGTGAGGTTCAAACATTACATGAACCACTGGGGAAGTAATTCTTTGCTTCTGTTTCCATGTCATTAACACCCTGCTAAACAAAAAGCAAACCTAAGACAGTTGTGTACATCACAGAAGATGTAGAATGTTCACTGTTTTTCTACATAATTAGTCAGACTGATACCAGACAAGAATTTACATGACTGCAAATAGAAATGGATATATTATTTTCACAATTATCTCAGATTCTTTAATGCTCTGATGAACATTTTTCATGCCAGTTATGAACCTGACTAGGATTGGAGGTTACGTGAGGAGATAATGCTTGTGGTATCTGGGGACACTGGGATTCACCAGATCATTTTGCCAGCTAACAACAATGAGGCTGTACAGGCATTAAGACACCATCAGCAAACACTTTTACATCTGCCTGAACAATCTCCTGCTTAAGTCTGACATGTTTCCAGTCTGAATCTGCTGGTCAGTCATTCATAAAGTTTGCATGATATATTTAAATTTAATAACTCTTCAGTCAATACACAATAATTTAGGACTCAGATAAATGTGACAGCACTTGCCCCTCTCCACCTCGAGTCATAAAGCACATTGGGAAACACTGAGACTTGGACAATCTAGACCATCATGTTGAAAGACATTAGCATAAAAAGGGTCTTCATTTACATAGTCTATGTTCCAGAAAAGTTTGTCAAACCTTTAAAACATCAATGTTTTCTTTGGAAAGTGTTTGGTAAATGAAAATAAACTCTTCCTTTGGATAGGCTTCTTCAAAATATGCTCTGAAACACGTAGAGGAAAACTATTTTCTGTTTTCTGAATGGTCTGATTTAATTCTATTAGCACTAGCAACAGTTTAAGTTCAAATCCTACAGGGTGATCATTTGTGTCTCCCCCACTTTGATCATTTGTAAGGAAAAAAGGAAATTTACAAAACAGATCAGAACTTAATTTCTTATCAGGGAACATTTAATACATTTAATAATCCTGCTATTACCAAGTCATTTAATGGGGTTAAAAGTATGACAAATTTGGCCTATATATGAATATGATCCCTGTCATGACTTTTATTGAGTTTCCTTCATAATCTGTGGAAAAAGATGTGGGGAAAAAGTCTTGAGAAATGGAACATTCTCTTGTCTTTTGGATGATCTCAGAAGTTGAAAGATGTGAAGTATTGTTTATTTTTATGATAACTGCACTCTGATTGAGAACTAAAAGCTAAGACATCCTTTGGAACAACATCAAGTATGCAGTGTTTTCTACTCACCTAAAATGTTATTTGTTATGTGGGTATGTTTCAAGGCACTTTGTCTCAAGGCCTGTGTGTTGTTTGATAGTGCACTGTGTGCAGTAGATATAGCATTATGTGGATTGCAAAACAGCCCTGAGACAATGTTTTAAACTGTGGCAGCACAATAACTGTGAGTTGAGCACCAAAGAATGTGGCAGGTAACCACAAGCTGTAATTTTGGCAATTACAGCAATGATATTTTGAGAGACTGGATGGCTTCAGTGGTATTTTTATGTTCCTTCTTAAGGTCTCCCTTCAAGTTAACTACACAGTTTTGCTTAGCTGGGCTGGAATGAATCTTTAACTAATACTGGAAAACCCAGCAAGACGTTTAATTTCTGCCTCTTCCCTCTGTTCACTATGTCACTGCATGGAAAGGACAGGCAACATCAATAAGGCTATATACAAGGGATCTAGAATTTAACAGTGCTTTACATTTCATTACTTGTAAATTTCTTCTAAAGATTATCATGGTCATGATCATGATTTTCATGATGTCTTACTAACACAGACAGAGTAGTTAGATATTCTGGATTTTGCAAAAGAAAGCAAAAGAGCTAGTGTTTTTCTCACAGCAGCACGTATACCAGGTAGGAAAGGAAAAACAAAACAAATGTTATCACTGGAATGACAAGATAACTTCATATACTGCAAACTTATTTAATATAATTAAATCAAATCAAACTGGCACTTGAGGAAGAGATGCTGCTGTCATGTGTTTAAGGTGGTAAAACACAGTTTAGCCTTTTCATGTTGTCTCACCTAATTTTGGCTACAAATGATCAGATAGACTAAATATGAAACTGCACAACTGCGTAAAAGCCTCATTTAAAGTGATATCAGTCCTCACCTTTGAATGCTTGTGTATTAGCATGTGGTTATTTGTATCAGCCATTTTATTAATGGCTGTTCTGTAAGTATAAAGATGTATTTATTTATAATAAAT
>WEIU01020700.1:21383-36349 GCA_013389925.1 Aegithalos caudatus | reverse complement strand
CGTAGAATGACTTACTAGCCTGTATCTAAAAATTCCACACTTGCTATGCATGTATACATACAGTCTGACAACATAAACCTAGGCTTGCATGTGAACCTCTAGGTTAAAACCAACNATATATATGTTAGAACAGAGTAATAAGACAAAATGTTAGAAATAATAATGCATTCATATGCATGAATGAGAAGAAATTCATGCATACAGAGAGGACAGTGTGGTGGAAGTAGCTGGCAACAAATATTAGTGATATGTCATGTCATGACCTGTTCCTGATACAGGGGTACTGAGAAAAGGCAGGACTTCTACAGTTCTATTGGAAGGCAGAATATATGAGAGCATTAATAGGTAACATTTGCCTGAGGTTGTCTCTGACAAGGAGAGGATAAGAGCTAAAGCTCTGCTACAAGGAGAGGACTTGTCATTTCACATAGCAGCAGTAGTGGGAAACTATCTCATGGAAAACTTTGGAATCCAAATATTGTTGAAAGGCACATGGGAATTAATTATTGTTCACAAACTCAGCTCCTTGGTAAATTGTAAAAACTTGAAGCTGAAATTTTTAAGTTGTTGCAATGAATTTTTGTGTGATACAAAGAAGTTGTGGTATTAAGCTACCATGGTTTTAATACCCAGACTGGCAAGATCTGGGGATGTGCAGTTTGGTGGTACTTCCATTTCAGTGTATTTCCCAAGCTGCACCACAAAGGCCACATAGGTACTGGCTTGAACTATTATATAGAAGTCTGGAGACTGAAGTGAGTCTAGTTTTACTTCCCCCTCTCCCCAGGATCACTACCCCAAGTCTTTAGGATTTATGCAGAACAAATACAATTCAGATTTTTTTTCAGTGTTTTTTTTTGAGGTCTTCTGTGAGAAGATCTTGCTCACTAAATGTCAGAGTTAAGGCAACCAAAATGTTAAGCTTCATTCGCTGAGTATTTGCCTGTAGTCCAAATCCAGAAGAGAGCAAAAAAAGAAGGTGAGGGGTAGAGAGAGGCCAAAGATAGATAGAATGATGTGTGTGAGCTCTAAGAACAGAGAATTGATATGCTTACACTTGTGATAATAGTATGAGTGAGGCAAATAGATAAAGCTCTCTCTTTAGACAATGCTGCCAAACAAGCTTTCTGAATCACCCTAGCAGGTCTAAAAATTAATTCTGCCTCTCTCCCATTGTTCTTTCTATCTTTCAGTCTGATGCATGATGAAATGGCATGCTGTCCCTGTCTGAATCTCTGGTTCCTCCTCTGCCTGACTTGTCTCCTGCCCACCACGCAGCCTTGACAGCTGGCATGCCTCCTTCTCCTCCTCCTTCTCTTGCTCTTCCTCCACCTGGTGCCACCTGGCACAGTCACTGGCTGCATCATTCTGGGGAGGTTGATGCTGGGTTTGTCCTGCCCTTCTGCCTCCTCTTGCAGATGGTTAATTTTATGAGGAGTAGTCTTCCTATAGGGGTGCTTTCTGAGTGCCTGTGGCTGGTGTTTGAGATACAACTGTAGAGAGTACTAGGGATGTGCAGCAGAGCAAGAGGACATTCAGGTGTTTCTCTCACCAATTAGTGAGGTAGAGCTGAAGTTGAATTTAAGACAAAGGAATGTTTTACATTGGAACTTATGTATGAAGACACACATGTGGTCACAAGCTACAGCGATGTGCAATTGATTTATTAGCTTCAAATTAGCAATCAAAAATTATTAGATACTTTTCTCATTGATTTACTGAACAAGTCAGTATCTAGTGCATGAGCTTTTAACTAAGAGAGCTTCATACAGAAAATACTTAGAGTTTAAAAGTATGTCACAAAGTAGTCATAAGTATTTGCAAGTGTCCACATCTGTTTAGGAAATAAATACGAAAATTACAAAAGGCAGGGGATTAATTTGGTGATCCTTAAATATATGTAACAGTTACTTCACCCTTTAATCACTCCTGCTTCTTTCACTTTATGGTCTAGTCTGTAGACTGTCTTCTTATTGCATGAGAGACCTCTTGCTCTTATTGCAATATTTTTTCTTAAATTTCTTTAAAGGACAGAAGAATAAATAACTGCTCAAAGCTAGAAAAAAGATTTTGTTGAAATAACACATAGAGGTTTTTTGCCAGAACATGACTTTATTATACAGATTACCCTGGTTATCTCCTGCACATTTGCAAAGCCAAAACCTTAATATTTTATATAAACAATATATTGAGTGATGTCTGATTCTGTCCTTTGTCTTCACATATCAAGAGTGAGACAAGAATGGTTAAGTCATGAATAGCATTGGATGCTATACCCCTCCAGAGTCATTCCATTTCCCTTCACATATGAAGATAAATGCTGTAACAGAGCTTGCTCATCAGATATAATATATAATGTATGTATTCTTTTCCACATGCCACTCTTGAGGACTAGAATGGCTTGAAATGACAGGCACAGAAAATTAAAAGCTTTTTGAAGTATGGGAATAATGGGTTTTGAAGAGAGTAAAACTTTTGATGAGTTGACAATATTTCAACTGTGAAATAAAAGCAATTTTACTTGGACATAGTGAAAGGAAGAATATTTATGTCTCTTATGTGTAAATATACACAGCTTGCATATACTTTCAAGTGAAATTATTTGAGCTATGCTGATGGCTTTGAAGACAGACTGAGCTAGTATAAGAACATTACTTGTTTGGTATTATGGGGCCTGGTACAATTTATCCAAGAATATCCAAATAACTGCTGATGTCATCTCAAAACCTCTTTCAATAATATTCAAGCAGTATTGGAAATCCAGAGAGGTTTCAGCTGACTGGAAGCTGATGAACAGTGTCTTGATTTTCAAGACGAGCAAGAAGGAGGGCCCTGCAAGATTATAGTCCTGCCAGTCTCACTTCAGTGCCTGGTAAAGTCACGGAGAAGATTATTCTGGGGGTACTGGGGACAATGCAGTCATCAGTCAGCCAGCATGGAGGGAAGTCCTGATTATCAAACTTGATTTTCTTTTAGGGAGGGAAAAGTTAAGCCATCTAGTAGATTGAGGGAAGCCCGGTGGTTGTAATAGTTATGAATTTCAGTAAAGGTTCCGACACTGTCTCACAGGATCCTTCTGGGCAAAATGTGCAGGCCACAGCTGGATAAACACATCATGGGATGGGTGAGCAGCTGGCTCGTGGGTCAGGCCTGTGTCGAGGTTACAGTGAATGAGGTGTTTGGGCACTGGAACAGGTTCCCCAGGGCAGTGGTCACAGCACCAGCCTGACAGAGTTCGAGAAGCATTCAGACAATGTTCTCAGGAACATGGTGTGACCCTTGGGGATGGTGCTGTGCAGGACAAGGAGCTGGACTCAATGATCCTTGTGAAGCCCTTCCAACTCAGCATATCCCGTGATTCTGTGATACATAGCATGATATTAGCTGCTTTTCTTAGTGTGACAGTGACATTTGCTACTTCTGACCTCAAGACTTTAAGTACATTGCTGAAGTTGGTCTTAAATACTTCATAAGCTGCTTTAAAAAGTGCCTAGAAATAATTTGCTAGTTGGATAAAGGATACACGTTAATAATTTTAAAATGTAAAGAAAAGTGGGAAGTGTATCTGTCAAATGAACATTTGACTATAATCAGAAGTTTTCAAAGAAAAATAAATAGCTTATTTCCATCAATCAAGAAGGCTTCAGTACTGTGATTTTCAGGTTTATAATTGCAATGTATACTGCACCTTTAAATACCATCATATTATAGTGAGGCCTGTGAAAGTATAGTCATGTCACAACTTTTAAGATTAGTTGCACTTTTATGTTTTTGATACCTGTGCTTAAGAAAACTCAGCACTTCTCTTTTTTTAGCCATATAATATATAGTTATGTGTTGCTTTGGAAAATTTCAAATATTAAAAGCTCTAAGTAATTGGAAGTTTGGTATATTGGAAAATTTCAAAAATTAAAAGCTCTAAGTAATAGGAAGTTTGGTATATGTCTGTGCAGAACCATAAACAGATCCTATAAATTATTTGTGTTTTATTTGCTCTCTGTGTTAGTCTGGCTCTTGATAAATAGGAGTGATCAGCTGCTAAACAGAAGGACTTGGCTGTTTCTATTTGAAGAAATGAAGCTACCTGTAAATAAAGAGTATATCTTTTTCTTTGAGCTTGTTGTGATGCTTTTGTTATCAGTCCTCTCCCTTCCCCTACTGCGGGGGGCTATGGTATTTTGCAAAATTTTCACAGAATCACAGAATATTCAGAGTTGGAAGGGACCCACAAGGATCGAGTCCAACTCTTTAAGTGAATGGAAAGGAACCCATGAACATGGCTTTATTAGCACCATGCTCTACTTAATCAAAGCCTCTTTATGTATATATGTTAAAAACATAAAGGATTTTATAATGAATATCATGAGGAGATTTCAGCTATTCAGCTACAGAAATACCCATGTCTTGTCTACTCATTAGGATGTAAATAATGAGCACACTGGATCCTGTGATTTAAACACACAAACTTGTATAAATAGCATAGTCATCTTTAGTACTTTCCATTACTTGTCCAAATTTAAGTGCTTGTATTTGGTCTAGCAATTATAAAATAATAATTCATCACTCTTTATTTCACTTCAAAAATAATATTTTAATTGGATAAACATATTGTGAAGTAGTTAAAAAAAATCCAAAGAATGCAAGTACCCCTTGCATGGATGAAGAAACTAAGGGTGGCTTTTGAATTGTGGAAAAGCTGCAGCATGCATAACATGCCTACAAAATTGACTACAAAGTGTAGGGACCTCTCTCTGTCTTCACACAAGCTCTGTTCTAATGGAGTAGTTGAAACTCTGGAGTTTTTCACCCAGGTGATATATGAAATATGCTGATAATACCATGCAAATTTTAGACCCCTTTTTTCCTTCGTTACACGTTAGGCATGATAAAAATCATCACTTTGGACGAAATTAATTTTTTTGTTATAAATCTACTAATACCACACTATATTTAAGATACACACTGGCATCCTCATTGGTTTTGGCTTTGTTCTTTGTTCAGTTTTATGTTTCTTTGTGCCTCATATCATAGGCATATAATACTGAAAGCTCCCTCTTTTTTTATATGCAACTCTTGTCTTGAAAAAGAGCATTTGAACTTTCAAGGCTGCTGGGCAGGGAATGCTCCTATTCTGGCCTTTGGTCTGCATGTACAAAGCCAGATTAATGGATAGTGATTATACCTTGTCTTCCTACAGGCAAGTGAGAATGAAACATTAATTTTGTAGTTCCAACACAGGCTTTTTTGACAGCTAACCTTGCTCCCACACCCACAAAACGTTATCTTTCTAAATTCTGTTGCACTTGAGAAGCTGCATAGTTGTGACATAGGTTGGCAGAAGAGAAAAATATTTTTCTGCAGACTAAGAAGCCTTTTTGTATTATCATCACTTTCATATGGTAAAGGATTTTTGACTGAAATATTTGTCTGAAAAAATGGAAAGGAAGCCGAATTTTNAAAGGGACATTTCCTTATATTGATTTTCAGATGCAGTTCCCTATTCAACACAATTTGCTTCCTGTAGTAATTGGTATGAAATCAATATTTTTCATGTACCTCTCAGCCCACATGCCAAATGAACTTGTTTAAATATATATTTATTTAAGTTTTACAAAAGATGCCTAAACTCTTTGAAGGATTTTATATGAACAGNTTGTTCAGTTTTATGTTTCTTTGTGCCTCATATCATAGGCATATAATACTGAAAGCTCCCTCTTTTTTTATATGCAACTCTTGTCTTGAAAAAGAGCATTTGAACTTTCAAGGCTGCTGGGCAGGGAATGCTCCTATTCTGGCCTTTGGTCTGCATGTACAAAGCCAGATTAATGGATAGTGATTATACCTTGTCTTCCTACAGGCAAGTGAGAATGAAACATTAATTTTGTAGTTCCAACACAGGCTTTTTTGACAGCTAACCTTGCTCCCACACCCACAAAACGTTATCTTTCTAAATTCTGTTGCACTTGAGAAGCTGCATAGTTGTGACATAGGTTGGCAGAAGAGAAAAATATTTTTCTGCAGACTAAGAAGCCTTTTTGTATTATCATCACTTTCATATGGTAAAGGATTTTTGACTGAAATATTTGTCTGAAAAAATGGAAAGGAAGCCGAATTTTCTTGATACAGAAAATGTCTGTTTTTTATAATGCTATGTAATGGCAGCACAGAAAAAAATGAAGAACTAATCACCAGCTGGTCCATATCATAATTATAATCTGTACTTATTGAAGAAAAAGGAAAATTGGATTAAGACATTACTTCATTTGGCACTTCCATGGGCAAAAGGGACATTTCCTTATATTGATTTTCAGATGCAGTTCCCTATTCAACACAATTTGCTTCCTGTAGTAATTGGTATGAAATCAATATTTTTCATGTACCTCTCAGCCCACATGCCAAATGAACTTGTTTAAATATATATTTATTTAAGTTTTACAAAAGATGCCTAAACTCTTTGAAGGATTTTATATGAACAGAGTATGAATCTATATGAATTCTATATTAATCAGAAATTACTTATTCCCTGAAATTTAAAGTGAGATAAGCCATTGCAAAGAAAGAAAGTTTGTTATAAAATCATTCCAGTTTGTATTCCTAATAGATTTTGATGGAAAACCAAATGAATCCTCTTATCTTTTATTTGTGAGGAGAAGCTTGGAGCAGCTGCTAAGCTTTCCCTAGACACAATGTATATTTAGAGTGGTTGGACACTTCTGGTTGGTTTGCAGGCTGGCCTGCAGTTGTTATGCTCCCTACAAGATGTATTTGCTCAAGGGGTCCAGTCGTCATGCTAAATAAAATCATTCACTTTGGTCAGCAAATATTGACTCAAGCTGTTATGCTTTTATGTATTTCAGAGACTCACAATGTTTGAGAGCTCAGCAAGCAAACAAGAACAGGTACAGGAAGTTATTGTGATGTTTTAGACTCATGTTTGTTTTTCTACTGCTGATGTATGTTCTCCATTTTATGTGGCTTGTTGCTAATGACCTTGTTATATAGTGCACTGTGGCTGATAAGGCCAAAGGCTTTAATAGAATACAAATACATTTCACATTTCCACTTGAAGAGTTTAGTTTAATTGTGTTTAGAAATGTACTGTACCCTAAAGGCGCTCTCTCCTCTGTAATGTACTTTCTAGAAATAAAAGCTTGTGAAGAATAGAATGTACAATGGGGTACGGTGTAATGGACAGTTTTCTACTCATTTGGAGCTGTGTCTGATACCATCGCTCAGCAGAAATCTAAACAATTCTGAGCTGTGGAGGAAAATTAAAAAGGGGTTAGAAATAATGACTTTTCTGAATGTCTGGTATATTTATTTTTCTGAGGGAGAGAAGCAAGGCAAATGCTGAAAAAGCTCCTAAAGTTTCTTAAATTTGATTGAATTATGTCACTCTAGAAGTAACATGGCAATAGTCTGAATTAAAATTAATTTTCAAAACTCATTGTTGAAGTCAGCATTGTACAGTACTGATCTTGAAGAACTGTTGCTAAAAAGCATTACTTAAAAAAAACTTGAAGTAGTTTAGAAAATACTATATACTTTAGTATGTTGGGTATTTTTTTTTTTTTTTTAATCAAGCCATTATTTTGCTTTCTCATTGGTTGTTTGCAAGTAAATGGAAGTTACACTGCTGACCTTGGGAGAGCTGGCCAGAGATGGAAGAGCTGGGATGTTTTGAAAAAATTCTGGCCAATCCTGGCTTTAAGTTCCTGGTCTTGAAACAAGATAATTTATCTCACTGAAGGTTTTGTTTCTCTATTAGATTATATTTATAGCAATATATGGTGTGAAAATAGGTTAAGGACATTTATCAGGTATGGGGGTGGGTGATCCCCATAAATTCTGAGGGTCCAGCCCTGTTCAGATTTGGCTAAAAATATTCTGCGAGACAGCATGGTCGAGTGTGTCTTGAAAAATCAAAAGGGTTTAATAAGATAACTGAAATAATACAAAACAATCTACCTAAGCCAAGCACAGTGTAGGGACAGGTCCTACACCTGCTAAAACACACCAAGAATGCCCGTTGGTCCCTTTGTTCTACTTAATGATCAAGGATGGATCTATTGGAAAACTGCCAATAGAAAGAGGTACAGGTTTTGACAAACAGTCACAAGGTCCAACAGGTGCTCCTCTCTTGGCACTGAGCCAATTACAAAGAAACATACATAGAAGTTTCCAGTTAAACTTCCTAAAAAGTCAAGAGGCAAACTGAGACCTTTTTCTTATACAGAAACACCCACTTGGTGTGTGGGTGTATTACTACAATCAGGTTTCTATTAGTATTGCTAACTTGATATACTGGGGTTGAAAAGTCACGTTTTTAGGAACATCTAAGATAATATTTAGACACAAGTGAAGGAGTTTACATACATTCAAAGGAAGAGTGAACAAGCACTTAAACATGAAGTATCCTTGGGGATTACAAAAGGTATAGCTCACGTCAAGTTCGGGGAATCCCCTAACCTGAAAATTGTTGGAGACCAGGGAAGAAATATTGTGTATGATTGCCTTGTTCTTACTCTTCTCTGAGTGCTTCTTTTCGGTGCTACTCAAGACAGAACACAGGCCCATGTGTATAAAAATACGTGAGTGGCTCCAAATTACTGAGTCCCATGAGAACTACCTGTGGACTACCAGTGCATTTTTGTTAAATATCCCAACTATTGTGACAGGAAAACTGTGACTGAGAGAGAGTCCTGTGGGGGAGGGGCTGTGCTGAGTCAACTTCCAGTTGAATGGTTCTGTCTAGAGAGTCCGGCTCAGAGTGTCTGCATCAATTCCCTCTGTTCTGCTACTGAGGGCTCAAAAGTGCTGGCTGTGTCTGTGCAAAGAGAATAGAGCAAAAAAGCTCCCTTTGTCCTCTCTTTCTGGTTGTCTTTCTTTCTTTGATCCAAACCATCCATGTGGCAGGACCAGTGTGGGATCTAGGGACTATTTTTTTTTCTTTCTCTTCCATCCTTATTTCACTTCCTTCTGGCTTTGTTTTGGCAAAGTGTAGCTACCATATTCTATCCCTTACTGAGGTTTGTTATGAGGACTGAAGGCTTGTTGAAGTGTGTTGTAAAATTTAAGGCCTTGTTAGCCAACACTTTTGAGACTAAGTTGTGGACTAGTTGCCAGAATTCAGATGACTACACAATAAATTATAAGAGACCCCAGATGTACGGACTGGTGTCTTTGTTAGTCTGATGAGAATTTAAAACTAACATCACGCCCCATACTGAGTGGGCTGTGAACAACCAACCCCTCCTAGAAGACAGTCTCCAGAATATTAAATTAACAGGAAACAGAATCCTCTTGCATTTTCTAATACATGAAGAACACAAGACAGATATCTTCTGCCTTGACCTTATAACCATAGCATGACCTTTTCTAAGTCTAACCTTAAAAAGATTGACAGGCCTCTCTGAGAAGACTAGTGCCAAAACCAGCATTAAGAGTCTTCTTAGAAGACCCAATTTTCTTAATTTAGCTGTTTAGATTACACGTGGACACCAATAAATGAATAATCCAGGAATACCCATTTATTAAAGACATGACTGCAGAAAAATTGAGTGTGAAAAGTGGCATGGCCAGTCAAGGGATAGGGCAAAGTTAAGGGAAGGGATTCTGCCCTTCTGCTCTACACTGGTGTGACCTCATCTGGAGTGCTGCCTTCCGTTCTGGAGTCCCCAGCACAGAAAGGACATCAACCTCTTGGGACAAGTCCAGAGGAGGGTCACAAAAATTATTAGGTGGATAGAGCGACTCTTCTACATGGTAAGGCTGAGAGAATTGGGATTGTTCAGCCTGGAGAAGAGAAGGCTTTGGGGTGAACTAATCTCAGACTCTCAGTACCTGAAGGGTGTCTTCAAGAAAGATGGAGAGAGGCTATTTACAATAGTATGTAGTGGTAGGACAAGGGGGGATGGCTTCAAACTGAAATAGAGCAGGTTTAGGTTGGACATTACAAAGAAATTCATTACTGTGAGGGTGGTGAGGCACTGGAACAGGTTGCCCAGAGAAGCTGTGGATGCCCCATGTCTAGAAGTGTTCAAGGCTGAATAGGGCTCTGAGCACCTAGCTCTAGCAAAATGTGTCCTGCCCTACCCATGGCAGGGGTTGGAATTCCATAATCTTTAAGGTTTCTTCCAATCCAAGCCATTCTGTGATGCAAGTAGAATGATGGACTAAGTGTATGTTCTCATGTTATAAAATTGACATATGATATTTAATCAGAATTTATGCATTTTCATTTATATTATATTGACTGATATGTGTCTAGCACAGAGGTGAGACATATACATGACCCCATAATTTTGTGACACAGCAAAAGGAAGCAGCTTATTTTCTGTAGTGAGCATGGCTCTTTAAATCTTACATTTTCTAAAAGGTGAGCTTCTTGAAAATAAGAGAATGGGAATGGCAAAGTTAAGAGCAAAATAAATGGAATCTTGTTTCTCAGATAATTCCAACTTATATTTCTAGTAGATTTGGGGGAAAATACATAATTGTATTGTGTAATGGCTGAAATAATCTAATCAGTGTACATAGGTTGTCAATGAAAAACATCACAGTAACTCAAAGTTGTTTGTTTGATTAAGTTTGACCCATAGGTGGAGGAGAAGCTGCATTGTGTGAGTTTATTTGAAATACTGCTTTTTTTTTCTGCTGTCAACATGTTAAGTAACATGTTTTTAAACTTAGCACTTTATCTGTGAAAAATATCATGTCATATTGTTTATTTCATAGTTTTTAAAATTAGGAAAGGAAAGCCTCATTATTCTTTTAAAAACTAAGGAATTGAACACTGACATTTGAGCATTTTAAAATTCACATTTCAAAATTTGGGATCAAAATTAGAAGTTATTTGATTCTTTGGAATCATTGCTCTGAGAGCTTGCTTCGTAACTACAACACTTTATCTGGCTAAGTCTCTATTTACTAGACAGGAGAGTACATAATTGCCTAAAGTTCAGTGACAGAGGCTAGATCACTCAGATCTTTCCTTTTATGAACAGGCTGATCTGTTCAAATATATGATCATAGGAACAGTTTCTTACCTGGGTGTTTCCACTCAGTAAGTTGGAAACTTCTGATTCTCTCTGAAATAGAACAGAAGATTGAAGATATAACTTTGCCCCACGGTTTCCTAAACATAACAATTGAAATGACAACTTTCCAATTTAATGTACTAAAGGAGAAAGTTTTCTTAAGCTGAAACAAACAACTGTCAGTAAATAATGTAACTACAGACAAATAGTGTCATGTTCCATAGTAAATGGCTTCTGCAAGAACATAAAACAATTATTTACTTTCTATGTATCTTTAAACTAAGTTCAAGCTCTCTTAAATTTAAGCAGCAATTGTTGTCAGGAAAAAGTTCATGCAGTTCTGAGACTCCTAGGAGAAGAGGTAAGAGATGTATAGGTCTTCAGAGTCTTACTACAAAAACACAACTTCTCATAGAGAGCTAAAGGCCTCAGTGTTTTGGTAAGATGTCAGTTGTGAACTGTCAGATGACAGTAACTCACAATTCTGCAGTGGAACCTGAGGATATAAGTGGAGATCACAAACTTTACCAGATATAATCTAGCAAAATATTGAAAACTTAAACCAAACTGAAATTTAGGAAATTATTCAGTGTAGGTTTCTATGAAAAACTCTTGGGGTTTTGTTTCATTTTTTGTTTTCTTTTCCAGCAAATTCTGCTGATTGCTTATTGATATTCTGCATATATTTTAATGAACATTTCTAAATTTATGCATGACCCATTGTAATTAAATACCCTGTCTCTTCAAAAACTGCTCATTCCTCATATGCCTAAAAATGAGTACAATAGCTTTACTTCAACCTGAGCTGAATAAATATATATGAATATTTAAAAGTGAAAGATTCCTAAAGTAGAAGCAATTTTATAGGCGTGAAAATGCATGGCAGTTCTGTAGTTGTGCTTTTCTTGAACTCCTATTCTAGAGTAAAAATATTGTCTCTGCTGAAGGTAAGAGAGTGGTGGTAATGCAACTTTTCAAGTCTCCTGTTATGAGTACAGTGACATAATTTGTACATATACAAGCTTGCAAATTACTCACTTTCTAAATACAGGTTACTTGAGAAGATATCTCAAATATGTCAAGGCTTAAAAAAGGGGAACTAAATATTACAGAAGATATTTATCTGTACTCCTCTCCCTATCCTTGCCCACCATATCCTTTTCTTATTTGTCATGAGCTGTCACAGAATCACAGGATGTGTAGGGTTGGAAGGGACCACAGAGTGTCATTTAGTCCAACCTCCCTGCTCGAGCAGGATCATCCTAGAGCACCTGGCACAGGATTGTGTCCATACAGTTATTTTACATTTCCTCAATGTGGGAGATTCCACACCTTCTGGTCAGGTGAAACTTCCTGTGCATCACTGTGCACCTGTTGCATTTTGTTCTACTGCTCGGCTCCACCAAGCAGAGCCTAGATCCATCCTCAACACTGTCCCCTCAGATACTTTCATGGACAAGATCGCCTTCTCAACTGTCTCTTCTCAAGGCTAAAAAGTCCCATTTTCCTCTGCCTTTCCTTGTAAGAGAAATGCCCCTGTTCCTTGGTCATCTTTGTAGCCATTTGCTGGCCTCCCATTAAGAGCCCCTTGTCTCTCCTGTTCTGGGGAGCCCAGAACTGGATACAGCACCCCAGATGTACCTCACCAGGGCTGAGTAGAGGGGCAGAATCAGTTTCCTTGTCCTGCTGGCACTGCTCTTCCTGATGCAGCCCAGGACAGCATTGACCTTCTTGGCAACCAGAGCACACTGCTGGCTCATGGACAGCTTGTTGTGCACCAGGACGCCCAGGTCCTTCTCCACAGAGCTGCTTTTGAGCAAATCAGACCCCAGCCTGTGGTGGTGCCTGGGGTTATTCTTCCACAGTGCAGAATCCTGCATTTACCTCATTGAATTTTAAGTTATTTCTAAGTAGACCTGTAGAATTTAAATATATTTTATATATGAAAGCTCATTGAGACCTTTTCACCAAATGTAACTGCTGTAGCAAGAAC
Source organism: Aegithalos caudatus (assembly GCA_013389925.1). Lineage (NCBI taxonomy): Eukaryota > Metazoa > Chordata > Aves > Passeriformes > Aegithalidae > Aegithalos > Aegithalos caudatus. The sequence goes on along the minus strand of WEIU01020700.1, from coordinate 23,317 downwards.
TTTACATGGTAGCAGTACTTAATAGCCAATAAGAATTTGGACTGTATGTTTTCCTTTCTTGATGAAGGCTGAAGGACATTACAAAGAGAATGCTTGTGATTGGAAGGATGGCTAAATCCTCAGTGATATTCTAATCTTTCCCAATTCTTCGTAATACTTTTGCTGTGCATCTGGGAGCAACTGTATTAGAAATTAGTGAAGGGCTGGCATCATTCTCCACCAGAAAATACCTGATTCATTGCCACAGTCTCCTGTATGAAAGCACAGTGCAGAAAGGAGATCGATGGGGAGACCCCTCCTCTGGTACATGCCTTCCCATCCATGGGTTTTCAGCCTATTGTCTCCTTCTGAATGTAGGGTATTGTTGCTATCTTTGTTCTAGTGCTATAATCTTTGTGTTGGGGAAATGACAGTCCTTGAACATATTTAAATTGTTGCCATCACTCTATCAGCCTCAGCCTTACTCCAGTTTAAAGGTAAAGTCCAGGAAACAGCAGCATTTGGATAAACTGAAACATTAATATTACCGTTGAAGAAGCACCCTTCCTCCTTTCCCTCATGCACAAATCTTGATAGACTTATTTCAAAAGGGATAGTTGGGCTTCTAATACTCAAATGCAAAGTCAAGATGGCTAATAATTTGTAGTTAAGAATTGGTTTTGATCAACAGGACTGAAGAAGGAAAGATAGAGTCATGGAATCATTTAGGTAGGAAAAAACCTCTAAGATCATTGGGTCCAATCATTATGCAGATACTGCAAAAGCTAAGTGAAGCTTTAACTAATAATGTTAAAAGGGTAATGAAAAAGAAGAAAAAGAGAATGTAACCTGTGTAAGACCTAAAAGTTTGTAATCACACTGTTTTTTGCTTTTGTGAGGATACTGTTGATAACATGAAAGAGGACTCATTCTGCACTAGGAATTTGGTCCAGCATTCATCATGTGATGATGTTGCTGAACTAGAGCCAAAGTCTATAAACTGCTAATAAAGATAAGTCTTCTGTATTTAAAAGGAAGTAGGTTTTTGTGGATGTCATGAAGACAGACAAACCTGTTTCCTCTGTGTTGCAGGAAGTACTAGTGTTCATGAGTACCAAGGGAAATTTTTGAGTCCATGGCCAATGTTAGTTTACACTGTATTAATGGTGGGTGAGGTCTGGACTGTGCTTGTATAGTGACCATTCATTTTGAAAGAATGTGGTACTTTGTAGACCTCTTTTTTTACTTATTCACCATGTACATTAAAAAGGACTATTTGGAAATTTGTGATCTCTCATTTGGCAGGAGAAATAATGGCAGTAATTTAATATGTACCTGGTCCAGTTCTCTGAACTTGCATATTAAGAAAGAGAAGAAGGGAAAATGTCTAGGTCTGAAACTTTAAAGAGCATGTGTAGGAATTCTGGATTATATACCTTTATAACAACTGGATAGAATAAGGGGGTGGTGAGAGGAGGGAAGGAAGGAAGGAAGAAGAAAAGCAAGAAAGCAAGAAAGAATGCAAGAAAGAAAGAGAAAAAGAAAGACACCTCTCAGTAATGCAGAACACAAAGCATTGGAATGGGTTGATTTTGACTTTACCACAGAACATACCAACTAGAAGTCTGCATCTGGATTTTTTATCTGTCCACTTGTTGGTTTGTCAAGGCAGTATTTGCTGCTTTTAAAATCTATTAATTCTTTATTATTGGATTATAAAGTTAAAAAGAAGCATGATATAGATTTTCCTTGCAGTATTACCATGCAGTGTTGTCTTCTGTGTTTTATATCTAAGTCAAAATAGATATGATTAGGTTATACAGATAATGCAAAACTTTGTTGCAAAATATGAATTAATTGCTAGATTCTGTTTTATAAAACAGGTGATTATTCTCTGTCCTCATTCTTCCTTTTTTTTTTTCTTCCCCTTTTTTTTTTTTTTTAGAAATTATTTG
>WEIU01020700.1:1522-11540 GCA_013389925.1 Aegithalos caudatus | reverse complement strand
CTCTTCCCCTTCCCCTTCCCCTTCCCCTTCCTCTTCCTCCTCTCTCTTTAACAGTTTCAGTGAGATGATAAGAATGAGGTGTATCACAAGGAAGGAATGATCATGAAAATATAATTTGAATTTATATTTAAACTCAGCCTAGATGTTCTGCTGCATGTCTGTGTTAGTTTTAACATAAAAGGCTAAGATTAATGAGACATACGTTGCAATCACAGCTGTTTCAGCCAGCTCTAGAATAGAAGCTACATGTAGCCAGATATAGCAGACTTTTGAGAGAAGGAATGTAAATATTAAAAGCAGTTGGCTGACAGAATATATTTATAGTGCAGCAGCATCATCCTCTTTCATCCACGTGCTCCTACCCTTCAGAAAAGAAGCTTTTATGTTGCTTCAGTGTCTAATCCTGTCTCTGTCTTTGCATTCCTAACTTTTGGGCACTGTATTTGGGTGGTCTCTTTGTGACATGACTGTATAGTAATTATGATCACTTTGCAATGCATTTGATGTCAAGAGATAATATAGATATTTATCAGTGTGAGGTCAGTTATTTTTATAAATATATGTAGTAATTTTACTTAAGGATTCTGTTTCACAATGCATGTTCTTAGTCTTTTGAAATTAAATTAATTGCTTGCAGTTCTTTTCAGATTTTCTTTATTTCCTTATAAGCATGTTTAAAAATCAGAACTCCAGTGTGACAAGTTTTTTGCCCTCCAATCTCCCTGCATCTGGAGCTGCCAGTATGAATCTATGTACTATGTACAGTGCTGTATCTTTCAAGAGGAAAGTACATAAATTTGTACTTTTTCAGACTTCAGTTTGTGTGGCAACCTGTAAGAATGATGGGGAGAGTGTCTTTAAAAAAAATCCACATTAAATAAAATATCTTTACTACTCCAAGTTGTATATCTAATACAAAGTATATCCTTTTATGACCATAGAATTTTTGTCTCTTTATTGCTAAGCAGTTTTTCAGAAATTTTCAGTTTCGTGATTTACAATAACTATGAAGAGAAGAAATGAAAATTAGGAAGTACTCATCAGGCAAAACGAATAATTCTCCCACTCTACCTCCCACCCTTCAAATTTAAGGACACTGTAATTTATTCTTACTCAACACGTAGCAAAATGCAGCTGCTATTTAATCTTTGTAATCCTAGCTTTGAAGTTGCTGCTGTTTTGTAATTTTCTTTACGAGTAGTAATCACAGCAGTGGTTTTGATTAAATGATTACCCACAGGCCTGCTCTTGAATGAAATGACAGATGTACTCTGCTAAGATATAAGTAAATGCTGTAAACTTAATAACTTTCTACAGAGTAAGCAAATTCAAAATATCATTATGTATTATTATTATTGGGAATTCCTTGCAACACAAAGCATAATATGTTACTTTTTTTGAGTAGCTTTCTTTGTATGTGGGAACAGGGGTAAACCGTAGCCTGACAGAGGTCAACCTTCCACAGCACGTGTTGCAAGTGAGTGTGCATAGATGTAAAGTGAGTGGCTGTGTCAGCAAGTGCTACCTCAGAAAGGGAGAGTCTGAACATCTTTCTGCCTTTCTCAGTTGTTCTTTAGCTTTAGATTGTAATTCTTTTCCTTGGCTGGTTTTCCAGAACTGTAAGAATCATGTCAAATCTTCTTCTACTACAAGGCTGACAGTTTTCTGAAAGGAAATTCTACAAAATATCAGCATGGGAATACTTAACACCATGCTTATTCTTAGGTTTTCTCTGTTTATTTTCGAGCACTTTTGTGTGCTGAAGTATTATTTTCAGTAGCACCCACAACAGTAGTAGCATAAGATGAAACATTTGCAACAGGAAAATTAGTAAAAACTTGAATCTCACTGAGTTTGTCCTATGTAATTGTTTTGCAACTTCAAAATTATTCTCTATTTTTCTTGACTTCCCAAACCAATTTTTTTTTTTCTTTCATGTTAAAAAACAAGCCTGTATTTGACTATGACTGTTCTTTACAGGTTATACTTGGCAGAAAGGAATAAATAATGGATAAATGGCTTCCCACAGTAGTATCTAATACCTAGTGGTACTGACATAACTAACTTTTCCTGGTATTGTGCTGGATTGGAACTCTTCAGTTTCACTAGAATGTGCAATTAGCCTAGAGCCCAGAGCTTGCATCTGGAATTATGGAAAACATATTTCCTTGTCTGGTAATGCACATAAGAGTAGAAATATGCAAATATGCAATTTGCCATATGCAATATGCAATTTGACTTTTCAGGCACATTAGCAGGAAGAAAGGAAAGAGTCTCCAGTGACGGTAACCAGGGTATCTAGGAAGACTTGTTGAGGGAAAAAAAGCCACTTTGATTTTTAGGTTTGTCTGGACCTGGGGTACTGAGGGTACTGAGTGACCCTACCTGTGCATCTAATAGTTCACCTATAGTGAGCTCTAGATGTAAAATCATAAACATAAGCAATATTTCATGGCATGACTATCCAAATACCACTGCCCAGAATCTTTTCTTGCATCGCATTTCAGTGAAAAGATCCTTTGTGTTAGATGAGCTTACCCAATATCTAGCCTACCCAAATTGTGATTTGCAAATGAAGGAAATTGTCATGTAAGAAAGGGATGTAGTTTTGATTTTAAAAAACCCCCAAAAAACAACAAAAACTGCTCCTGTTTATTCATGGTTTTCTTTGGAAGGCCAATTCCAAATGTGAGGCAAGAAACAGCCTACCTCTGGGCTGTTCAGTTTTGTCTGATTGATTTAAAGGCAGTCACAGAATTACTTCGTTATAACTTCCCCTGTAGACAAGCAGGTTCTTTATGCCACTGTTTCAGTCCAAGAAACCAAATAATACCTTTTTTATTGCAATATTTTTAGACATTGGATACATCTGGAAAAATATTCAAGCAGATAATTAGATTGCATTAGCAATGTGTCTGTTGTGGTTTCCCTGATCCCAAAGAAGGCAGCCCTTTATGAAGCACTTGGCCACAGTGTCTGCAAAATCTGCTGTGTAAATTGGCCCACACTAAAGCATGTGGAAAACATTTTTTGGCTGAAACTTGAAACCATTCATGTGGCTTTGAGACAGGGAAGCTCCGCCTGCCAACATCAATAGAACTTTGTACTACAAACCAAAATGGTCATTTAGACATGTGTACTTTCATGCTTGCAAATGCACTGAGGTCAAATATTTTATAATCTTGGGAATTTTTTCTCTTTATACAGCCTCATATTTTACGCAGGAAATGAGGCTGAGTACAACAAACACAAATCATTGAGACTGACAGGGCATATTGGGTTCAAAACCCAAGCTTTGACTCTAATTGCTCTCCAAAGGCCTTTGGCTCAAGGTAACTGTTGATTTAGTTCAGCTGTTTCAAATCAGCACTGTAAGGTCTTGCTAAGACAAACTGGTTAGGCCACATTACATTTGTACCATTGGATCCCTCGGGTGCAGGCGGCAATTATGAGCAGGAAAATCTTTTGTGAAAGACGGTGTGACCTTCCTTTTGGAGAAAGAGTGATAATGGCTTCTTGTGGAGTTAAAAATAACGTTTCTATTCAAGGTTCAGAGGGGGACCCCACCTTGTTTCTCATGCAAGTCAGTCGTGTCAGAAATTTATTGCCATTATTTTTGTTTTGCTTTGATAGTACTTGTTTAGCTAAATAACACATATCTCTAAAAAGTTTAATTTCTGTTACTCTCCTGCTGCAAAAATATTGCATCACCTTCTGAGGGAGGTGAGGTTACTAAAGAAAAGCTACCTTCTCCCTTTATGAATTAAGAAATTGGCACTCACTGAATTCCATGTTTTAGTTTTCTATATTATTGACTGCTTCTGACATAAACTAGGTCTGACTTTTCAGCAAGATAATTCCTGGAGGATTACCCAACAGGATATAAATCTGCTTGGTGTATTATATTCTCTTACTGTTCTTAGAAATGTAAGTGCTGAAGTTTGATTTATTCCAGTATATCCATTTGCATGTCTACAGTCAGAATTTGCATAGTAAAGATCTAATCCCTGAGAAGGAAAGCATAGTGAATTTATGTCAGGTTTAATTCACAAAGTGCTATTTTACAAGTTAACTCTTCCTGGTCTGGAATGGTCACACAGTGACTTAATAATCACAGCTGAAATCAGCTGGCCCGATCAAAGTGCCTTAAATGCAATAGGAGGCCATAGAAGCAGAAGGGCTCTGAGCCACCTGGCACCCTACTTAATAGTCAGTTAATCCATGGGTTTCAGTCAGTCCACAGGCTGAAACCCATGGATCAGGGGTTGTGGTGCACAAGGCGTGTTGTCTACAGCACATTCCCTGTGTGTTCCAGGTGAATTGGGAAGAGGTGACACAGGGTTGGCTGTACTGCCTTTCTGCCAGCTGGGTGACAGAGCTGAGCCGGTGATCTGGGGACAATTAATTTTGAGGATACTGAGTATTGCAAGCATGTGTGTAGGTGGCAACATTCCTATTTACTAATATTTAGATTGTATTTTTTTATGTTTCATGTAAAATTTGCCTTTGATGAAGACATTCCTGAAGCTACTTTTGTCCTTATTTTTCAATCACAACACATATGTATCCTCAAATCTAGTGTTTCTTGGCAAGAACTCTGATTAACACCATCTTCATAGTCTTTAGTTACCAAGAGTTGAGAGGTTACTTTCAGATCCTTTATTGCCTTTTCTAAGAAGAAGTTCAGTTCACTGCTGTTTCATGACCTTAATTGGTTTTGTTGTGCCAAAGATATATAAGCTGTCCTCTAGGATGAGGTACCTTTTCTGAATCATGGGTTACATTGAGCCTGGTCATTCTCAGGTGAACATGAGCTCATTTTTTCTGTGCTCCAAACCAGCTAGAAACCTTGTTAGTACAGACTGAATCAGAACATAGCAAGTGCTCTGGCAGAGCTGGATTCTAGTTTGGATTTGGTAATGTGTCTTGCAGCTTTAAGCTGACTGGAATATAGACAGGGAAAGTTCATGCTGGCCTGTAAATTGCTGCATAGATCTATCCCTAATGGAAATGTATAGACTAGGTAAGAAACTTGCACTGTGAATTATTTGTTGCCTTGGTCCACTGAGTAAGAAGGAATTTTCTTCTTTGCCCCATGAAGCATGCTTCTTTTCTCTTTTTACATTAAATTTAATTCAATGAAATTACTTTTATACCCACCTTGCTTTTGGGAAGCTGACAATTCCATGTACAGATAAAAACCCAAAGCTGCTGGTTCACGTATTCCTATTTTATTTCCTTTTTTTAAAAGAGGAACGGACTAGATTGTGGAAAACTGTAGTCTGTAGCATAATCCCATGTTGGAGAAGTCTGTAGAGAATTATGTCCTGTGAGAGGGACCCTGCGCTGGAGCAGGGGAAGGACGTCTCTCCCTGAGCAGTGGCAGGAGCGATGTGTAATGAACTTACCATAACCCTAATTTCCTATCTCTTTGAGCTGCTGCAGGGAAAGAAGTAGAGCTTGAGGAGGAAGTATGAGAGGAAGGTGTTATAAAATTTATTTTACTTCTCATTATCCTGCTCTGATTTTTTTAGTAATAAATTCAGTTAATATCTCCAGTGAGAGTGTGTTTTGCCCTTGATGTTATTTGAGTGATCTCCCCTGGTCCTTTTCTCAAACCATGAAGTCTTTGTTATATTTTCTATCCCCTGTCCAGCTCTTAAAGGGAGAGATGGAATGGCTTTTGCTAGGGTCAACCCACTACAATTACCAAATAGAGAGCCACGTGACAGAATAACTAAACAAGACTAAAACACTTCATAGCTATTTACCCATGTGTGGGTCTCTAACTCTCATTATTAAGGCTTCCAAAGCATTCTCTAAATATTAAAGAAAATTTATCCCTTTTTCCCTGTGAGGTACTTGGAAATGGTTGTCAGTATGAACTCATTAGTTTACAGCCTCATTACGTACTTGAAATTTTATTGTCTTTTCCTGTTCCTGGAAGGATGGATGTTGTCATGTCTGCTGGCAAAAGTTGACTTTTAATAGTAGTAACTAAGAGTATTTTAGCACAGATTAGAAAACAAACAAACCTCATACTGGAGACTGAAATAATACAGTTTATGACTCAAACATTCTCATGAAGGACCTTTGCCTACTATGGCAAAAACTGTATAATAAAAGTTGCAGAGAAGGCCACCACACCCTGAATGGGGTGCTGGCAGAGGCTCTACACTACTTGGTAATGAAGACAAGACAAAATAACCACTCAGGGCTTCGGGAGGAGAATAAACTCACAGAGCACAAACTTAACACCTTTGGAGTGCAGACCGCAGCCCCAGGGCTGTCAGCTGCTGGGCTGCACAGGCCCTGACACCAAAGGGTGGGGAGAGGGAGGTTTTGTTGTGTGGGGAAAGCCCTCTGGGGAGAGCAGTGAACACCCATCCTGCGCCGTGCAGAGCTCAGCTGTGGGGCCCCTTTGCCCTGGGAGAAGCTGCATCCGCATGAAGGACACAGGGGTGTCATGGCCTGGCAAAGGTTCCCCCCAGAGGGGTCCCCAGACCCTGCACCAGAGCACTGCAGCACGATGACACAGGTCACAGTGTTGCAAGGACACTGTCAAACTGGGTCCCTGCAAGGGAGGCACATAAGCATTCCCACCTCCCAAAATGTATATTCATCTACTGGAGCCTACGGTGTTGTGGTGTCATGCAGTGGAGGTGTAGCAGTGGGGGATCCTCATCACCAAGACCAGATGGAGGGGAGCAATGACATGTTGTTGGTACCCTCGGAAGGGTGACATGTATCTACCTAACCCTGTCACTCTCTCCCTGTCCTGCTACCCCCATGCACACTTCTTTTTCTATTTTCTTTCATTCTTTTCCTCCTTTTCTCTCTCTTTGCCTCTTTTATTATTAAATAAAACATATAAAATTTTTGGCACCAAGATCTAACTTTGTCTGGTTTTAATCATGTCTTTTGGGTATATTTCAAATCATTCTGGGTTTCATCCATTTTATTCACAGAGAATTAGTTTCCTCTGCTCTTCTGTGTTTAAACCAGATCATTACACCCCAAACCAGAGAGTGTAGAGGGTCACTGCAGGTCTTTTTAGAAATTAGAGATTGAAGATAACACCAACATCATGCACAGTTAGAGGATTATGGTAATGAAGACCAGATTCTGGACTGAGGGAAGACCTTACAGTAAATATATGCAGCGTTGTATGCAAAACCATTTTGACACCCTGCTAAAAATTATTTTCATTCCTCTCTCCTCCACTTTATGGGAGAATATATTTGCATTCAATTTATGGAATGATATTACACTGATTCTGGTTTGAAGAAAAAAAAAAAAAAAAACTGAATATGTTACAATGCCATTAAATATTGAGCATTTTCCACTCTCACTGGGGAATAGATTGCTGGGTAATATTCTGCAAATGTTGACCTATCTTCTTTTGTTTGGTCCTTGCCCTTGAAACTAATCTGTTCATCCTTACTTAATTTTTATTAACCATGTGCCTGATATGGTCCAAATTCAGTAATATAAAGGTTGTGAATCTGAGACACATTTAGCCTTTNGTCACTCTCTCCCTGTCCTGCTACCCCCATGCACACTTCTTTTTCTATTTTCTTTCATTCTTTTCCTCCTTTTCTCTCTCTTTGCCTCTTTTATTATTAAATAAAACATATAAAATTTTTGGCACCAAGATCTAACTTTGTCTGGTTTTAATCATGTCTTTTGGGTATATTTCAAATCATTCTGGGTTTCATCCATTTTATTCACAGAGAATTAGTTTCCTCTGCTCTTCTGTGTTTAAACCAGATCATTACACCCCAAACCAGAGAGTGTAGAGGGTCACTGCAGGTCTTTTTAGAAATTAGAGATTGAAGATAACACCAACATCATGCACAGTTAGAGGATTATGGTAATGAAGACCAGATTCTGGACTGAGGGAAGACCTTACAGTAAATATATGCAGCGTTGTATGCAAAACCATTTTGACACCCTGCTAAAAATTATTTTCATTCCTCTCTCCTCCACTTTATGGGAGAATATATTTGCATTCAATTTATGGAATGATATTACACTGATTCTGGTTTGAAGAAAAAAAAAAAAAAAAACTGAATATGTTACAATGCCATTAAATATTGAGCATTTTCCACTCTCACTGGGGAATAGATTGCTGGGTAATATTCTGCAAATGTTGACCTATCTTCTTTTGTTTGGTCCTTGCCCTTGAAACTAATCTGTTCATCCTTACTTAATTTTTATTAACCATGTGCCTGATATGGTCCAAATTCAGTAATATAAAGGTTGTGAATCTGAGACACATTTAGCCTTTCTTTAAGAAAATCATCACATATAGGAGTAAAAATAAGCACTTTGGTCAAATTTTATTTTTCCCCAATTGAATTAAATAGCAGTAGTTTGCTTTCAGATAAACATGCTGAATACTGCACTGAAATAAGTATAGAATAACAGGGATAATATGTTAGTCACCAGCAGCTTCCTGCATTAATAAAAGTAACATATCCTGTGTTTAGTGATCAAGTCTGGTGTGACAAGCATGGAATCAAAAGCATAAAGAAATACCTTAAGTGGATGATCTTCCAAACACAGTCACAGAGCTGATGCCCAGCCAAAATGGCCTTTTCAAACACCTCAGAGATGACAGTTTAGGCTTGAGCTTTTCAGCCAAGGCCACTTTGTGGTATGTGTTGGATTTTCAGTTTGTTTTCATCACTGCCTTTGAGAGAGGTTGAGACCTTGCAACTACTACTAAAAGTGATTCACTGTAGTGCCCCTGCTAACAGCGATTTATAAAGCTAGAGAGTTTGCTCTTGAACACTATAACTTCTGATTAAAGTGATTTTCTTTCTTGTTTTTATGCTGGTTGGATAATTTTCTTTCTTTGCTAGTATGTGTCAGCACTGTCTCTCCACATAAAACACTATAGAAAAAATGTTAAAGCTCCTGTATTTCCCTTTTTTGAATGGTTATTTATCCTTTCCTTTTTTTACCAGCTTCCTCTTCATCTATCACCATTTACTTCTTGCCCGTGTTTATTAAGCTTCTTTTCAAGTGCTTATAGGCCTTCCTTGAGTCCCTTTGCATGGAAAAGCTTGTGTGAAGCACAGGGTATAGATATAGGTATTGACAGTGAAATGATGAGAGACACCAAAAGGGAGGGTAAACTCAGGAAGCTGGAAGAGGCGAAAGACAGAAATATTTTTCCAAAGGAAAATTCAAACCATGTATCTAAAAAGCCCAGACTATGCTAGATGACAAGCCCACAGAAATCCTGTCTTTTCCCTAGTCAAAGTGTTTTTTGCACAACAGTGAAACTAATTGTCACCTTATAACAAGTTCTACTTTTCTGAAAACTACTTTAATTCTGAGATTTCTGCTCAAACTGGGCCAACCTAATTGTCATGCATTGCAATGGGGAATTATGTTTTTTTTCTTTTGTCAAAAAGAAAATGAGTGAATGAAATAGTAGAAAAATGACTAAGGTATTAGGCTGCTAGAGACCTCACACATCCACATCTTGGCTACACTTTGAGCCTCTTCTCTATGAGATTACACACCTGTTGTATTAGTAGAAAAGGCTACCTACAGCTAACGATAAATCACACTAAACTTCGTGCTTCAAATTGATAACTCTCTGCAGAATGTAATGTTAGGAACACTGAAACACAGGCTTTATGAATTCATGACTGTGCTTGGTTAGGTATATTCAGTAATGTGGGTTGTGGTTAGTGCTCTCTGGAAGAAGACTTCTGAATTGTAAAGGCTGCTTTTTATCACAGGGGAACTATCATACTTGAATCTGGCTTATGATGATGGTAAAAATCAGATCTCCAAGGAACCTCTCTAAAAGAGAAAATAATCTGATGCTTAAAAGAATGTAAATCCCTATTGACAATCAAAAGAAGGCATGTCCCCTCCCCCCTTATTTTTCCATTGTGTTTTTTTGGGTTGTCTTAGAACTATAGTTATGATCTTTTCAGTCATCATGTGGCTCTGTGTAGGTTTTATGTTACAGTTGATAAGATGCTGAACACTTACT
>WEIU01020699.1:0-104594 GCA_013389925.1 Aegithalos caudatus | reverse complement strand
ATCGATCTACCAGCTCATTCCTTGCTGTAATTATTCTGTGAGAAATGGGAAACATTACCAGGGAAAAATCAAGAAAGCTTTTTTACTCTGTCCTAATCTACAGTGCAATATCAGATATTTTAAGTTGCTTCACGCTGGCTGCCTCTCTTGTTGAGGAATACTACAATCAATAGTTCAAATGCCAGATTCCCAAGTTCCATCTCACTCTGTCTTTTCAATTGAAAAGTAACTCTATTTTGCCTTTTAAAAACACTTACTTATTGACAGAGCAACTCTCTCAAATTGTTATCCAACAGAGGCTGGATGAAATGGTTTTACAATTTCTAGAAGTACACTTAGGCAGAAAGAGTCAAAGTGCATGCATATGTGGAACATCATTGCCCAAAGCAAGGTTGAGTTCTGCAGCTGCCCATGCACGACATTTGCATTCATATACTAATATTTCCTTGTCAAACACACAAAATAACCTCAATCTGAATCCACTTCATAGAATATTCCCCCTACTGTTTATCTTACCCATTTATACACATTTATATATAATATGGACATATTGGTGCAGAGAATGATGCACAAATGTCCGTGGGACAAAAAGCTTTGCGCTATTACTGCCTCTTTTTAGAGTGCAAGAGTAGCAACTGGCCATAGAATGGTAACTGTCTCAAAAACAGTCCCTCAAAAAAGGGCTTTGGGAGAGAGGGTGGAAGAAAAAGAAGTATGGAACATGTTAGAGGAATTCAATCAAGCAATCAAAGAAACCACAATTAGGCTCAGGAGGTAAGAGCCTTGCTGATACTATCATTTAGCAATGGAAAATAACCTCAGTTTAGGGTAAGCTAATGTTTTCAGAACTGCTTAAGTGCAAATCTTCTAAAACTTGTGAGAAACATGCTACTGGTTTTGTCTAGATTGCTCCAGACTGCAGCACTATGTAGGTATTTTTGAGCNTAAAAATTCACATTGATACCATGCTTAGAAGAACCCAGCAGGGTAACAGAAAATGTTTTGTTTAAGCTCATGGGCAAAAGCATAATTCAGATGGGAGCAGCAGCAGAAGGAATGAGAGAATTTTTCCCCAAGTTGTGCATTTTTTGGGAAGTACCACATATGTGCCATATACTCCTGTAAAAATCCTTCCCTGTATACCTATACACTCTACTCATCAACCACATAAGGAGATGACCAAATCTTAACTTCCTCAGGAACCAAATCACTGACCCATATGCTCTGGGGAGGGAAGAAAACTTCCAAAGCATTGTTCACGTGCCAAAACCTGTATTTCCAAGAAGACCTTGCAGAGGAGGGAGTTGCCTGGGGCAGGAACTGCTCATGCAGTCACACACATCTCCAGTCCTTACATGCAAGCTCAGACCACTCATCCTTACGTGCAAGCAGACCTCTCTTCCTCTTCCCTTTCCTTCCACAGCAACGACATTCATCAGGGGAATGTTATGATAAAGTTTACTTTCAAATCTTTCAATCCTCACTATTTTTAACAGATGACTCAAACGTGCCGTTCCAGCAGTAGCAACGTGGTAATGAGCTTTTCCACCTGCAGCTTTCCCTCAGCTGCTCACAAAGCCCCTTCCTGTTAGACTTGACAACTGCACCTGTAGCCACTCCCTAATCCTACCCCACCAAATGTTTAACCTGAACTCTTTTATTATTTCTTTGTTGTTGACTTGATTCTTGTTCTTTCGCTTTCAAAGATGCCCTTTTTTGAGAGAACAAAACTGAGGAGCAGCCAAGTTTCATCACTGTTAGTTGATTTGATTTCACTAAGCATCATCCAAACTATGCACCCCTCTGAATGACAAAGAAAAGCTGCTATATTAGAAAAAGGATTAGCTGCTTGCAAAATAAAACTAGAAGCAGTTACAGATAGCAGTTACAGATAGCATGATCTCTTATCTAAGGTCTTCTTTTAGACACAGAATCTCTGAAATAAAAATAACTGAATTCATTGTCCCTTACAGACATTTTAAAAGCTCTTTTGAAATACTACACTATTTCTTTCCATTGTATTGAATAGGCATAACATTTTACAAAGGCTGATGTAACTTAAAGTCTACCACAATAAAAAGGACCAATTTATCATTTATGAAGGGGATAATTAACAGTCCCTTAACAATTTTTAACAGTTTGATTCTCTAGCACTTTGGATTGACACCTATGTGCCCAATTCAATTCAAATCATCTTTCTGTGACAAAGTAAATAAAAGCTCTTTCATGCTATCAAGCTGTTAAAGAAAATTGCATATATATTAATGTTTCAAAAGTTACTTTAATATAATTACATTAAAGATGTAATTATGAATCTTAACGTTTCAGATACATATTTGCATGTACTGCTCATGTTGAAATAATATATCTGAAAAAAAGTAATGAAAGGGCAAAGATATAAATATATCATGATTTCATAAATAGAGTTTCTGGAGATATTTCATGATAATCATATTCCCTGCACATTACACAATCAGTAAAGTTGTTTTTTCTGACTATATTGAGATGTTTATTTCCTCCTGAATTATATCTCCAGTCAGGAGATGGATGCTAATTTCTAGTAAATTGTCCTCTAGATAAACACAGTTGGTTTAACATCCTATAAAACCTACTGTTGTTTTTGCAGCTTGCAGTCCACATCTGAAAGCGTACAAAAAGTGAAGGAATTTCATAAAAACCTCCTCATAATCTGTCAGAAATTCAGTTTTTCCTGTATAATAGTTGGATAAAATTAAAAAAAAAAAACCCAAAAAAACCAACCACACAACCACCAGTGAAAATACAGCTGTTCTTTGACTCCTTTTTAAATGAAACAATTAAACTGAATGCTTACTCACGTTCGTCAACTTCAATATTTCAGGAATATATCAATTATTTCCTAAAATGTAAATGGAGGTCTTACCTTGATACCATCTGAATTTGAAGTTATAAGTATTCTGACAAGTATTCTGACAACTTGCTTAGCCTGAGAGAGAAAGCCAAGTTTCCCACATTTCAACATGGATCCTGAGAGTACAGGGCTAAAGACCTCTGCAATAGATGATCTGACACATTTAATCAGTTTTGACACATGGCCTCCTCCCTTTGCCAGTTTTAAAAAGATTGTCCTTGAAGAGGCAAACAAACTCTGGGTTTCTGGAGGAACAAAGATTACTGTAAATCCAGNTTTTTTTTTTTTTTGTGGAGAGAACAGAGAAAAATAGCCCATCACAAAGATTGTGTGTTCTGATCTATCCTATTTTAAAGCTTTATAAATACAGCAATTCAAAGGACTGTTGCTTATAGCAACAAATATAAGACAGTACAGATGGAGAGGGGAAAAAACATTACTGCAAACCTATCATTGTGCTCAGCACATTTACACCTCTGAGAGTATGTTGGGGTTTGATAAAGGAAGAAAATGGCAAACATTAATATTGCAGTAATGAGGAATAGGCTTGTCAGTGTTCACATACCCTAAGTCACCCTTAGGAGGCCTCCTATAAATTAAACACAGGCACTTATCTCTCCAAAGTGTGTCTCAAGCCTATTGACTGATAAGACATAATTTTTTAAATGGACAGCAAATAAATTCACTGTCAGCTAATTACCTCACTATATTTCCTTTTCATTAGAGATAAATATTTCCAAGCATTAGGTGGTAAATATTTCTGAGGGAAATAGAAAAGTTCTTACTAAAGATCAGCCCTTCAGTAAAACCACAGCAAGCTGAACAGCTATGATTGCACCAGGATATGTTTGGCTGAGAAAAAATAATGCAAATATAATAATATATAATCATTAACTAAGGAAACATAAATTTTTGGTAATAGCGTGGACATATTTGCCTTTGATCTACTGTGGTAGGTAAGATTTTACTAACTACCAAAATGACCTGACCAAAGTGTACTCATAATTTGTCAATCAATAACAACATGAAAGGATCACAGTGCCCCAGTTCTCCACCTAACTGGCAGCTTAAAAATGTCACCAGTGATCTGTTGGTAGATCTTTCTTCTATGCAGCAACACAAGCACAGTAGTTCTCAGTGTTTATTCTTCTGCAGCAAAATCCAATATAGACAGTTGCTATTGATTCCCTCTCCCATTAAAACCACTGGTTAAACAAACTGGGTGCCCACTTTAATGAGTTGTTGGGCTGCTTCTGTATTGCTTGTCCCCATCAGCCTTGCACATCCCAAACAACCACATGACAACTGAGTTTATTTAAAGATGATCCCTAAGAACTCAGCCAACACAAGAGATGTAGCACGCAGAGGAATACAATGTAGTCCCCTCTCTCCTAGCAGCAGCCTGTTTTGTGAATTGCTTCATTTTTTGCATAATTAAAGAGTAGAAGCCATTGTTGACAAGTTTTAACAGTGAAATGGGTGCGATGTGTCATACTGGAAAGCTGGTGACAACACATAGCTTGTGAAGGGGCATTGACTGTTATGCTCAAGTTCGTGAAATGCAAATTTTCAAACATTTTCCCAAAGGCAGATGACTTCTCTGGAAGCATTACAAACATGAAAAATGACTGCTTTCACTTTGAAATACTCTGAGACATGGAGGGACAAGGAAGTACAAGGGGCATGGCCTTGGTACTGTGCCTGGTGTTTGGTGCACATGACATCAACTGTTATAGGTCCTATGAGAATTACAGGGCTGTAAAAACAGAAGTGTTGGATGTAAAGATAAAATACAAAGCATTGGGAAACAGCCAAGAAACAGTTTTCAAAAGAAGTCATGCTCCATTATGCAGCATGTGTTCTTTGGAGGGGTTTATGACCATGTGGATAAAAATTATCCATTCATATAGTCTGATGAATTTCTACTTTGATTTCCAAAATTACTATGAAAACATTCCTCATAAAAGAAAAAAAAGGGCCACTGAATTTTGATGCATAAGTTAAGAAGTTAATCTTCACAAGCCCTCTTTAAGTCAGCCCCCAGAGAAAGGCAGGTGTGTGGTTCAGGTCAGGAGCACAACCTTGGTATCTGTCAATTGCTCCAGTATCCAGGTCCTTAAATGCAGGCTGGTTGTTTAGGGCATTCCCTCACCTCTGTGCTACTGTTCTGAAAGACTGATAGGAATGCTGTTCAGTAGCATCTGCACAGCACATGGGCATGGACCATCAGGTTTGTAAGGAACTAGCCATGACACTGTAGCTGAGTCCTGCTGCCCAAACTGGACTGGGAAAGCCTACTAGACACTGGTGCATGTGTATCTTTTCCTCATAGTGTTTGTTTGGCATAGACCCCTCAAAGAAGAAATGAAATAAATAAAACCCCAAACAACCTTTCATTTGGAACAGTGAAGGAAGTAAGAAGGAACATAGGTTCAATCTGCTTATTCTAAGTCCTTTTCATAGCATTTTGTTGGCTGCTTGAATTTGTGGTTGGAAAAGAGAATTCCATGTGAATTTTCTGTAGAGGATCTTCACCATTTGTTTGCCTCAGCAGGATTCTCTCTTACTGTGCAGCTCAGCAACTTCAAAATCATTGTTTTCCATCCATTCATTTGAAATTTTGGATGGCAGTCTTATTATCCAGATTGTTATTATGACAGTATGTGGATTTTTCAGTATGAATAGAGTATTTTGTTAATGTTTATATCCAGTAATTCAGGACGCAGCTGCTCTATAAATAATATGAAATCATCTTCACCATTTGAAAAAACAAGTAATCCAATATTAATCTTGTGGCTTCATCTCAGAAAATTTTATTCACCTACTAGCAGTCTGAGATAAAAATTGTATTTTCTAATCATTCTCTCCTTATAGGTTTCCAGCTTTAAAGGTTTTGGTGTACACCACATCTGTCCATGCTTCTACATTTTGATAAATGCAGTCTTGAAAAATCCATTTACCATCCAAAGTTGTAACAGTACATACATTAAAATGTTCTGTTAAACTATTTTATCCAAAAATTACCAAAGCTGTTTTTACAGGCTTGAATCACAGGTGAAACAGCTAAATGACCACAGAAAATGTATTTATTTTCCCCTCTCTATATAAGGTGATGTAATTCAGTATTCTCAGGACAGGGTTTGTGTCTCTCTAGACCTTTCAGTCTATTACTGGCTAGATCCTAGGTAAAACATCTGAACAAATGGCAAAAAATCCCATAATTCTCAAAAGTGACAAATATTACAGTGAAGTCACATCATAAAAGAGGCTCAAGAGGAGCACTGCACTTGCTGTGAGATAAAATTTGCCTGTCATGGAAGACAAAAGAATATTAATAGCTTTTGGGTCTGTGCTTAATGAAATACTTCCCCGACTACTTGCAAGTTCCTTTATTAGGAACAGTAACCTTTTTTCCTGAGATCAATGACACAGTTTTAATATAGAACTCCTTATCAAGTGAAGTTTGTTCTATTTTTGTTGCTCTAGACAATAAAACCTACAACTGTAGTGATTCAAATGTATGCATTTTCCAGACATAAAATATGACTTCAACTATCATTCAAACAAATTATCTTCAAATGTGCCGAGAATCACAAGAATAGTTTTTTTTTGCAGAACACACGACTATGAATTCATGGTGATGCAGTTAGATCCCAAAATAGTTAAGAAATAGTTTAGTTAAACCCAAAACACTTAAGAATTGAGACAAAGGTCACCATCAACAAACAGGTCACAAAGGTTCATCAGAGAACCATAGGTCAATACTGATGTTTTTGCTTTCCTAGCTTTTATTTTATTTGTTGCCATCAGTTAAGAGAAAATGAGGGACAATTCATTATGATTGTTTTATAAAATATTTGGGACTGATTATAGGGAAGAGTCTACTCTGTGACTAAGTATCAGCTATAAGCATAGGAAAAAAATACATAAAGGACAAAACCCCCCACATTACATATGTGACTGAAACTAGAAATAAAAGAATAAAAGGCAAAAATTATGTTAAGGACAAAAAGCACCAAACACAGCATTGAGTGCAGAAGAGGGAAACTGCAAAGACTTGCTAAAGATCAAAGTCCTTCACTTTTAGAAAAGCTCTGTTTTCCGCTGGGCATTTTAGTGGATCTTGAAATATTTATAATCACATTTGCACAGAGTGCCATTCCATCCTCAGTTAACAACCACTGAATATCACAGTAGTGACATGCTAGTGCATGGCAGAGGAGTTCACCTGACCTGTCACCACAAAACCTGTCATAGAACTCTCTGCAAGACTGTTGCCTATAATACATCAGCAGCAAAACAGACATTTCCAACAGCTCTAGAGAATTTACAAAAGTGTGAGAAAGCAATACAGGAGTATTTTTCCCCCTTTACAATTAATAGTATAACCATGAACCTGTTCAGGAAAGTCGTTTGGCAGCTGTACTACCATACTGAAACCTGTAATATTAGGTACTTTAAATATAAATGCCTGCTTTTATCTAGCTTCCCTCTTAATTTCTTTCTTCTCCTAAACAAATTTATCTTTAAAGCTGAGTGACTCAGCTGCCTCACTGAAAAGAACTGTACCTCCGCCAGACATCTTGTCCTGCAAAAATAAACTAGGATGATAAATGTTTCTATTTAATACAAAGCTTCTTGAAACAGGAGGTTTTTATTTTACTATCTTCCTCCCATTTAACAAGAAGCAATGTTTCTTACAATCCCCCCTCTTTTCATCCCCAAAATTCCTGACTTTCAGGTTACATTGAGAATTTCCCTGTGGCTGCTAACAAGGCTGATCACATGCCAGAACCTTATTCTCTGCATGCAGGAATACAGATTAGTTCAGTCTGACTATGCAGGCAGGCACTGGTCAAGACTTTCACTTAATCTCCTGTGATGTGAATAAAGAAACACTAAATTAGCTGTGTGGAATGATTCAATCACTACAGTCCAGTGATCAAATGCCAGCATGGAGCTGCCATAGAAGCTCAGGCCAGTAATGAAACTTTTCTGCTTTACTGAATCAGTTAGTCTGGGCTTCAGGTCATTCTTTATACCACTGTTCAGAAGCAGGAACTGAGCCCACCTGGAGAAAGAAGAAAAGGGACTACTTCTGTTTGCTGCATTTAAATCAAATTAAATGCTTTTATAACAGGTATTAAGAGTTCACTTTTCCAACATGACCCAAACTTCATCAGAAAATGGGATCATTTGCTTTTAATCTACTGGGGTAGCTGCTTGCAAAGCCGCTTTTTAATTTCACATTGCCACAGAACAAACAGAGCAAGCTGCTGCTGAATGGTAGCACAGAGGGTAAGCACTTGAAAGTGCTTCTAGAGAAAGAAATTAGGATGCTGAAATAAGCATCATTTAATTCCAAATGCTAAGTTTTGCATCAGGATGTTGTACAATGAACAACCAAAAATTTCAAAATAAAACAAGCATGTCTGCTAAAATGTTGATAATCTAGCCTAGAATCTCTTCATAAAATATGTGAGTGAACCAACCAAAAAGCTTTAATTTCTTTTTAAAATCATAGCCAACTTTCTATTTACAATCACCATGGAGATGTAGCCTAAAGGATCTAATTCCATTTCACTTAGCAGTATCTGGGAGACAAATTGCCTATTTTACCTTCTTCAAATTATCATAAATGTGTTCACAAGTTCTTCAATGCATTATTTCAAGTTGATATGCTCCCTCAGTAAATACATTTCTTACTTACAGAATTACTTCTGAACATTAAATAAGTAAAAGAAAGCTTTTCTCATTTTGGAACATCAGCTATCAGGACAAATTATGATGAGCTAAATGCCCATGATGCAGAAAGAAAATTTGAATGCCAACCTCATGGATATATCTGTGACTTTTTTTACAGAAGGTGCAGTAACTGGGAAAACTGCATGCTTTGTCATATCAGAATTTTAAATGATTCAATAAACCTCTTTCACCATTATAAAGTCCAGCATTTTAGTGCTGCTGAGCTAAACCTTAAATATTTAATGAAACTTGTTTAATTTGAAGCAGGGAAGATAATATTATATACTAAAACATGGAAGCTTGAGTGGAACTCTGAAAATCTTTAAATGCAACTGTGTTATTATGTGTGCAATGGCACATGAATCTGACCAGGCCTCGACTGGTTCAAGGAGGGCAGGCTGAAGGCAAATATTTATCATCAAATTGCAGCTTCTGTTGCAAATGGGGATGACAGTTTCTATCTGCTTTAGTACTGATTGAGAGCTCCTTAGTGTAGCAATACTCATGAACTCTGCTAAATTTAATTTCTATTTCCTTTTGACAACAGGCAGGAAAGCACCCTGTCAGTCAGCTTTTAATATCCATTACTTTCCACACTGCAAAAAGCCATTCCAGATTTTAATTTCTTTTCCAAGGCTATTTCAGGAAACTCTCAAGATGGAATAACAAGCTGAGTAAACAGCCCTGAATTGCATATGAGGGTTGAATATGGTAACAAAAGAGAATTGGTGCCAACCAAGGCATCAGTCTTGGCCGCATGTTTTTGGGGGAGCGACTCAGAGGGGAAGTTAAGAAGCAAAGCCCTACCATGGCCAAACCCAAAATTTGCCTCATTTTGGGGTTCTGGCTACACTTAGTATCGGCAGGAGTGGTGGCTCCAACCTGGCCCAGTCACCCTCTAGAAGGGTTCCTTCCTATGGAAAGCAGGATGTGGCAAAACAGGGCAGGAGGAAAGATGCATTCTTGGTCTTACCCAGCAGGATGCTGGGACCCAGCTGGAATGCCTTCCTATACTGGGAAAGGGAGAGAGAATTTCTACCAAGAGTTATAGGTTCTCACCTTCAAGACATTCAGCTACCTTAAATGTGCAATGTTTCAGTACCTGATCCTCAGTATGAATGGCTTTTGCTCATCTTTTCCTTGGGCAATAGACCATTACTGAACAAAACATTTGGCATGGTAGACAGGAAATACAATCTCAGCCTGCCAGAAACAAGGTCCTCCAAAATCATTACAACTTCCTTGTTGAACCTGAATGCTATATTCACTGTAAGTCTTTGATATCTTTATTATTTACAGCATTAAAGAGCATAAATCTGGGCAGCTTTTTAATGCAAATACCACTCTGACAAGCAATTTCTCTTCTCATATCACTGTTGTAGTGCTAGAGGAACTAGTAAAATATATGATCAAAATAGCTGCATACTGTGCTTTGATTAACACATGAAAAACACCAGACAAAATTCAAGGCATCCATGAGACATTTCTACAACTTGATCTTGACTGACAACTGAGGTTTAGACCTGAAATATTTGAGAGCTGTAAGTGACAAAGGGTGGGGTTTTTCTGTGTAAAAGTTGTTACACTGTAATCAACACATGCTCAAGGGCACAGTACTTTTAATTGAGGTGTTCTATGTAAATAGTAGAGGTAAGATAAAAGATATTTAAAATACAGGACTGCCAGCTAGAACACCTTGTTAATTCAAGATTTCTCTGTGTTTCTCTCCAGAGTAAGTTTTTAAGTATAACATCATAAAGCTGGACCCCACTTTCTCTCTCAATCACTGTATGTCTCTCATGAAGAGTTAGATAAGTCTAGCAATTCCCAGTATTACTCCTTGCCTATCTCTGAAATATTACTGAGCATACTTACTAGTATATCCAAAAAGAGAACATACTTACTTGCCAATGAGAAAAAAAGAGTAACTTATTTTATAGGAAGATATTTAACTCTATCCCAGCAAAACCAGCACAGAAGTTTAGGATTATATCACAAATTAAATTTTTAAAGATATATTAAAAAACAAAACTATGCAAGTTCAATGCTTTTTAAAAGAGGAAATGTATTTAGTTGTTAAACTAGAATAATGGAATTGACACAATTTGGGTTAATAGACTATTTTTGTGAAGGTCTTATTTCATATGACTATGCAAATTGCTTCTCATCTATCTGCTCCAATTTTGCCCTCTATAAAAAGGGATGACAACCACATTTTGAAAAGCAGAAGTATTGAGCCATCATTCTTATAAGATGCAAAAGCAACACAGCCCTAAGATAAGAGATTCTTTACAGGATGTCCTTAACCACTTTCTTTCTTTTTGAACAGGGATGTGTGAGTACTTTCCTGATCTATAACCTTGAGACTTTTATGAGAAGAGACATTACTGTGCACACACTTGGGTTTTTTAAAATGTAAGATCATATTTACATCCTTAGATCTTATAAGGGCAAAGAAATGACCAGTTTTTCAACAGAAATCTATTTATGTAAAAATAAAAACATCTTAACAGCTCAGAATTCTACTTTTGCTGTTTGTAGGTTGCACAGTACAAATTGATATGGCACACTGAGAAGTAAATATAGTCACAGATGAAGAGCTCAGACTGCTCATATGGGTGATGCGAGTTAACTTCATGCCTACTTCATAACAACAACAGCAACATAGAATGACAGAATAACTTGGGTTGGAAGGGTGACCTAGTCCAACTCCTCTGCAGTGAGCAGGGACATCTTGAACTAGATCAGGTTGCCCAGAGCCCCACCCAACCTCAGCTTAAATATTCCCAGGGATGGTATAACTATCACTTCTCTGGGCAACTTGTTCCAGTGTTTCACCACTGCCACTGTAAAAATATAAATCTGATATTTAGTCTAAATCTACCCTCTTCTAGGTTAGAATTGTTATCCTTTGTCCTGTTTCTAAAGTGCTACTAAAAAGGAGTAGCCTTCATCTCTCTTGCAGTGCCCCTTTAGGTAGTGGAAGGCATTATAAGGTCTTCCCGAAGCCTTTTCTTCTCCATGCTGAACAGCCCCGACTCTCTCAGCCTGTCCTCACAGGAGAGGTGCTCCAGCCCTCTGCCCTTCTCTGGGTCCCTCTTATGGACATGCTCCAGAAGGTCCACATCCTTCTCTTGCTGCAGATCCCAGAGCTGGACATAGTACTCCAGGTGGGGTCCCACAAGAGTGGAGGCAGAATCACCTCCTTTGACCTGCTGGTCACACTTCTGATGTAGCCCAGGACACCATCAGCTTTCTGGGCTCCACGTACTCATTACCAGCTCATTACAGCCCCAGCACCCCCAAGTCCTTCTTGGCAAAGCTGCTCTCCATCTCCTCATCCCCCAGGATGTACTGAAACTGGGGATTGCTCCGATCTAGGTGCAGGCAGCACTTTGCACTTGGTGTTGCTGAACCTCACAAGGTTCATCTAGGCTCACTTCATGATCCTGTCCATGTCCCTCAGGATAACATCCATCCCCTGGGTGTGTCAACCACCCACTCAGCTTGGTGTCTCCTGACATAGGAATGTTTCTAGAAAGAACAGTGATTATAAATGATATGCACTAGCAACATGGCAGTTTTTCCCATAATTTTGCAGCATACTTGTGTTATCATGTAAGTTAGGTCAAGCAGCTATTTTTGCTGAAAAGTACATTTACTCAGAGTTACCTGCAGAATTTTATTTCTTCCTTATACCCCACATTGTCAAATTTCATGTACCTGAACAAAGATGCCACTTAATTCCATTCCTATACCTACTTTTTATTTTGTAAGTGTCCAGAGCTCTGGGTTGCAGACTGCAGCACAAATACAGCTGTTGCACCCACTGAAATAAAGCCTCAGTTTTAGTATATGAGGGTCAACACCTACTCTTGAACCCTCACAAACACATGAACAATCATGTTGTCTTATTCCTTATTTCCTTCTTATTTCAAAAATAAGAAGGAAAGACAAATTACTTAACTCTGAATCCTATCAGATATTGGACGAAGGAAATTCCTGGCTTAGCCTATCAAGCAGACTGTCTAGTAACTCTATTTTTTTTTGTAAAATTTAGTATTATTTTCCTCACTTCTCTCCCATATTAATATCCAGAGTAAACTTCCATGAACTTCCACAGTGATGACACCACAGGTTCATACAGTTCACTTATACTCCTCGTTACAGTGACTAGGTGCTATTTGATAAAATTTCCTTTTTTTCACATCCCTGCACTCACATATTTTATCTTCACTTTTAGAAAGGATTGTTAAACCACTTACATAGATAATTTCACTTGCCTGTATTCCTTGTCTTCTCTCTTGAGACTATAGGGCTAAAAATTTACCCAGTGTTTCTACTGAAAGAGCCAGGCTCAGGACTTGACACTGCAGTCTGTGAGGTGAGAGGTACATTAAAAGATTCATCTGAGATCCTTAAAACTGTGGCAGAATTACTGAAATCCTCTAATGGAATGTGACTGATAATTTGTAGTATTACCAATTTTTGCAAGTATATTTAGAGATTTTGTTCAAATAACAGCATTTTCACATGCCTTTATGCATCATATTCAGAGAAGGCTTCCATTAGCTTAAAGCTATGCCCTAAGCAGATCTCATTCTTCCTGGAAATACATTATTGGCTTGCTTACACAGTGTGGAAAGTAGGAAAATGCCACTTCACCTGTGGCCATGAAAATTGGTAGAGTTCTCTAGAGAAAAATAAATGAAAATAAATTCTGTGATAACACTACAGGGCATCTCAGTGTCTTAGTAACATTTCATTCACTCCAGCAATCCTTTTGCTCTATTCGATATAAACCACACATAAATCTATAAATCCATGTAAATCTATTCTATGTATGA
Source organism: Aegithalos caudatus (assembly GCA_013389925.1). Classification (NCBI taxonomy): domain Eukaryota; kingdom Metazoa; phylum Chordata; class Aves; order Passeriformes; family Aegithalidae; genus Aegithalos; species Aegithalos caudatus. The sequence goes on along the minus strand of WEIU01020699.1, from coordinate 91,112 downwards.
CTTGAAAGATTAAATCCCATTCCTCTGACAGAACCCTATGCATTGCATTGAGAACAATGAATCAAGAGCTGCATAACTGGTAAGCAATTTCATGCAAAATATGGTAAATTCCAATCTCTGCAGTTGTATTCAATCTCCATTTCACATAGCAGTGAATCTACCACCACAGCTTGCAACTACCACCAAGGGCAGTCAATGGAAGCCTTTATTTTTAAGAAAAAATGTGGTAGGATGCAAGAACTTTGAATGACTTTATTTTTCATATGTTCACAATGTCTCTTACTTCTTGTCAACATCTAAGATCACCAGTGTATGTGAAATATTTACATACAATGATGAATGTTCTCCACTTTATGTGGAGAAGAGAGTGGGGAGGGGAATATGGGCACAGGCAGAGAGGAGGTAAGATGGAGAAGTGAAACATGAAAAAAGCCAGCAGTGGAAGCCAGGGTGGACTCAAAGGTTTGGAGAACAATAAGGACCAAACAGAAAGCAGAAGCAAGTAATAGAGATGTTGAATTGGAGAGAGATGTGAAAATTTGCTTACTGGGCTATAGGAACAAGCACAGCCTGCAAGTTCAGGAAAATGGTTCTTTTTTTTCTCTTTGGCACTTGTAAAACCACTCTGTGAGAACTAAGTGTGGCTCTGGGCTTCCCAGAAAGACATTAATATACCAGGTCAAGTCCAGCAGAGAGCTACCACAATGGCTAGGGCCCTGGAGTAGATGACACACCAGCAGACTCTGAAGGAAGTCTGGTTTCCTCAGTATCAGGTAGAGAAGGCTGTGGGTGGACAGATATTTTAAGAGTATTCAACTAATCAGAGGGAAGGTGTAGAGGAGACAGAGTCACTGAGGAGATACTTGTTCAATGTAAAGTTGCAAGGCAACAGATACAAGCTGTGACAAAGGATATTCCAATTCAATTTCAGAGAAAAAATGTAAACCATGGACATTAGTGGTCAAATTCTGGATCGGGTTTGCCTAGAAAGGCTGTTGAATCTGTGTACTTAGAGACCTTTAAAGCCTGCCTGTACAAAGGCCTGATCTACCTGCTTTAGACTGGAAATCGCCTCTATCTTCATAGATGGGCAAAGGTCCTTTCCTACCTAACTTGTTCTGTGGAGCTGTGAATATGAAATGAGGATCACACCCTGAGTACACAAAGTGAGAAGACTTCAGATTACTGACTAGTCATAAGACCATATTCTACAGAGGATAAAAATGAAGAAGATTTTGCAGAATCTCAAGACTACTGCCACAAAGTATCTCCAAAGGTTCATGACAAAAGATATGTCTCATCCCCCTCTAGTGGCTAGTACACATAGGACCAGTCACGGCTAAAACTACTTCGTAAACTCTAGTAACAAGTACTTAAGGAGTGAAAGATATTTATTTACTGATATCTGGTTATCAGTACATTCTGACACCATGGAATTGGTGGTGTTTGTTCCCAAATTTTTTTTAAGTTAGCAGAAGACATATGACATATATATTCCTAGCACTTAAGATCCCTCTCTATTCCTAATGTCACTTTAAATGTGTTTTCTCCTGGTTTTGAACTATTTTTTTCTCCTATTGTCAAGCAATTTTTACAAGTCCTGTATTTATGCATATATGCAAATATGTAGATATAGAAGATTATGCCTCTGTGAATGTGCATGATTTTTGTGATCATATAAATATTTATGTTCTTACTTCCTTAGTGGATTAAGTTGATAAAGCACTTTCAAGATCCATTTATTCAAAAAGTCAATTGGTATTTGTGCATTATCTATTATGTGAAAGAAGTCCACGTATTCAGATCACAGAAAAACACGTCATGCCTCCACGCCTAAGGATTAAAAGAGACATTTACATACAGTATTAAAAGAGAAAGAGTTTTAAATGTTTTGGTCAAGAACTTTAAGAAATGTGGTACTCTCTACTGCATCTTAAAGAAAATAATAAAATCAACATTAAACTGTGCTTTTAAGTGGCCATACTATGAAATATTTATTTATAGAACTACTGTTCATCATTCACATATGTCAGACATTGAGGGCACACAGAAATGAACTGATGCAAATTATTCTAATATGATTCTTACAACAAATACAAGTAAATAAGACAAAATTAGAGGGTTTAAATACACTTAAAAAAAAAAAAAACAAAACAAAACAAAAAACAAACAAACAAAAAAAAACCAACCAAAAAAACCACAAACCCAAAAAACAAAAACAAAACAAACAAACAAACAAAAAACCCAAAAAACCCCAACCAAACAAAAAAAAACAACAAAAAAAAACCAAAAAAACCCAACCCCCCCCCCCAAAAAAAAAAAACCAAAAATCAAACAAACAAAAAAACACCCCCAAAAAATCTAAACAAAAAAACCCAAAACCCAACATTTAACTACTAGACAAAAAGATATGAATTTCCACATACATGAGAAAGCCAGAGAAGGATTTCCAAATATTTGGATAAATAAATGAAGTAAATGAAACTAAGTCATTCAAGTCCATAGAAAATTAAATCATGGAAGAAAACATGCAAGAAGTTATAATTTTTATTACAGTTCCAGCTATGGTAAAAGACAATTAACACCCTCAGAATGCTTAGCCTCCTGTGCATCTGACCAGCAACAATTAAGACAAAAGCTTCCTTGCAGCACAGCAAATAGCAGCTCCTTGCTCATGAATCTCAACATGCCTTTGTGCAGCTCTTTTGGACAGGCAAGTCGTACCAGTTTTCTAAGCACAGCCTTGCATATTCACAACTGGGAAGCTTAAATTTAGGTGCCAGTAGTTCAGATTGGTTCTACAGGCAATCTTTTATGCATCCCAAGACCTAACAATTTCAACAGGATAAACCACATGTGAGTGGGGCCATGAACATTTTATTTGGTAGCAGAGAGAGACAAACCTGCTACAACCACAGGGACAGAAATCACTTATTTCCACAGCACAGAATGAAGGAACATCTCTGACCACTTGCCAGTGCTGATAGCCCTACTCTCCTACCTCCAACACCTGCTATTAATAGTTCCCAGTACTAAAACTAACGTAATAGGCATTTCAGAGAAAACTAAAAACTGCAGCCATTGTTACCACTCTTACTATAGAGAATGGCTAAAAGGTGGGAAAAGACTCCAGGTGGATACTATTTACAAGAGTAGACTTATGTGGCAATATCTTTATGAAGCTGCTTCTGAAACTGCATCTGTTAACCAATTGTTTTAAATGTATCTTGGTTTCTTCATCTCCAGAAGCAACAACATATGCAACTCTTGTTCAGACAGTGAAGCCCATGTACATATTCTACAATTCAGTCTTGCACACCCAAAAGAAATGTGGAAATACAGCTTGTATTGGTATCAGAGAGCTTGGAGGCTAGCATTTGGTCTAAGCTCCATTTAGCAGAAAATGGAGAGAAACAGCAATTTCTGTATCCTCTAAATTGTGACAATATCTTAAATGGGAAGAAAAATACTATACTTTGTGATTGTCCTTTTCTCACCAATGCCTACAGAGACACCCTAAAAACTAGCTTTGACTAAACTCCTAGCTCTTAGCTCAAGTTAAATAAAACACCCAATTTATTTTCACTTTTCTGGTTTAGATACAACTATTGGATTAATCAAGCTATAACTAGTTTAGCATCAGCTATAAAAAGGACAAATAAAATACCTCTATGCTAGGAGGTAAGTCTTTTCACAAGCACGTGAAAATGGAAAGCGTATTAATCAATCCTATTTTAACAGACATAGCAGCATGCCAGAACTCCAGTTACAAAAACTGACAGAAATCTAATAACGCCAGTGTGGTGCTGGTGCTTGCCAAGGAAAAGGACACCTTTTTCATACTCCTACAGACTCCAGAAATAGAGTTACAATGTACAAACAGAGGAATAAAAAAAAATCAGGCAAATAATTACTAATTTGACCAAAATAAAAACATGTTCACAAAACAATATGGTATCCTGAATATCAGCAAACACCTCTGAAGATGTAACTCATGAAAGTAATTTTACAGATCTGCTGATAAAAAGAAACAGCAAATTCTCAAAGCAGAAACTTTCCTTCTTTAAAGAAAAAGTTTTTGTAACAGGGCACAAAGTGTACATTCCACTGAGAAGGACTTCCTCTAAGATTTTTTTTTTTTTTTTTGCATTTTTCTCCTAAAATTGCACAATTTTCCTAAAGTTTTACAGTTTCAGGATACAAAATGATTCAGATAGCCGTTGACTGAGTCACAGATTGTTAAGTATATAAAAAATGGTTCTTTTCCATAAAGTGTGATGGTTAATTTGAATACCATAATCTTAAGCTATGAATTACTCTTCCATTATCAATCATTTATTGAAAACCAACAACTTTTACTATTCCATGAACTGATCTTGGTCATATGTATTACACAGTTCAGGATCTGCTTGGATATACTTGGGGTAATATAATTTTTATGCCAATCCTTTGCAGATGGAACTTTACCAGCTTTCACTGATTTGGCTAATTAGTGCATTGGATAGTATTTATTAAGCCTTTTAACAAAATTAGCTTCCCGATCAAATGATACAAAATTAAAAGCTACCTGTGTAGCAAGTCACTACACTACTTTTCTCCAAAGTAGTGGTTTAGGAAAAACAAGTTCAAAAGCAAAACTATGGGTAGATTTATTTCATTAATTTGTAAAGTTACAAGTAATGTCTTCCCAGATGACTTCCTACTGAGCTTTGTCATTCTACTGACCCACTGTGGGATTTAAAAAATGCTGTGTAACTATCAGCATAATTATATCCTATAAGTAAGTTGAACTAAAATATGACATTATTTGTAATAAAAATACCTGAAAGGGAAAACCAAAGGGCAGGAAATGGAAAGGATAAATTTATTTCAAGCATAACTTTAGGAACAGAAATACTGAAAAATATCTTTTTGCACGGTGAAATTTAAGATAATTATTAGAAAAATAAAAGGACTTGATTTCATTTTATGCTACTCCAAATCAATAATTCTCTGAATCTCCCTTGTGGAAAAATGATACAACTCTAATGAAATGATTCATAGCTCTAAACCATTTTCCTTGGCAAACACAGTGTACATTAGCAGGACTTCTAGAAGAGAATGTTTCTCTTGAAGATTTATTATTGTGAGATTATGGTAAGATGATCTGGATGGCTCAGCGTATGAAATCTCATCATCCTGGCAGAAGTACTCTGCTCATCCAAGAGGTAGGCACACATTTGGAAGCAGCCAATAGAGCTCAAATTCTGAAGCTATAGGGATTGAACAGTCTGAACAAGCTCATATTGACTTGGCAATAGGCAGAAAAGCAGCATCAAGTGTGAACTATCAGCCTAACACCAAGCAATATATGCTGACATGAGCAGTGGAAGAGGTCTAGTTATCTGTTTAATTGAAGGAGCCACTGCAATAGCTAGAAAAGGATGTGATCACGGAGTTAAAGGAAGGAAGGAACAAAATAATGCACTCTGGCATTTTTAGTGTGGCTGTTAGATGTTTGCTAACAAGAAGAAAAAACCCTTTTCCTATGACCAGTATCAGTATACCAGAAAATAACCTAAGTAAAGCACACTTGCTGAGCAAATTTCACTTGTGGTATTAAGCACACAAATTTCAAAATACGGTTTTTGCTGATCAAATTTTCAAAGTGCCCCATGAAAATATTTTCTATCTAGGTCCTGAAGCAGAAAGATTAAAAAATAACAACATAAGCTATAGCTTAAATAGCATCTGTCAGAATTGCAAAGGTAGTGTAATTGACTGTATGAAGAGTTATATATACTGGTTCAGTTTAGGTTTCATTATTAAAAAAAAAACCCACAAAATCTGAGAAATCAGAAAACATAGTGGGTGATAAATCCTTTGACATGACCCATGGGACAACCTAGATGGCCTAATGACTTCAGCAGTGAGCCCACCCTCATGTCACTGGGTGACACTGAAAGGAAATCCAGTGACCCAGTGACTGGACAGGAAATCCAGGCATCCAATCCAGCTGGATTTGAACTAGCCCAAGCAGTTCACAGACACCAGCTCCTACTCACTTCAGCTATACTCTGCCTCATTTTTTCCACACAAGACTCCATTTACAAAGCAGAATACTCATGGCAGACTACCACCTGACTGTAGGCACATTCATGTGGGGTAACATGAGAAAGGGAGGAGCACAGTGCCAGAGCTCAGTCCACACAGAGTGCCTTTCTACCAGAGCTTTTCTGGCAGCCAGGTCACAGCACAAACAGCACAGCTTCCCTCCCTCCTGGGAGCCTGCATGGCCGAGCACAGACCCAGTCAGAGCACCTGGGAGCTTGCAAGGCCGAGCACCTTGGCTAGCACACAAGAGATCAGAGACAGAGACAGCTATGACTGCAGAGAAGCTAAATATACTGGTAGCTTAGCTGCAGCTGCAGCCCTGGGTTCATCTTCCAAGCTTCCAAGATCTTGCAGAAAAGGGATGCTGAGGTGAAGGAGTGTGCAAGGACATGTACAGGTTGTAAGAGAAGTGTTTAGAGGCGGAGGCAGTTCTGGAGCATTCGCAACCTGGTACGAGTACAGTTTGTACATTAGGGATGAGAAGCAGGGCAAGCAAGACAGAGTTAGAGCAGCCGGAAGGTGGGAGGACATGGATTTAGTTGAAAAAGCAGAAATATAGAATGAGGGAGTGGGGACTTTCTGCAGGAATAGCGGAAGATCCTATTTTGGATAGCTACAGGGAACCCATCAGGAAGCTGTGGCTCTCAAACTCTTTGCAGCAAGACTTCAAGACACAGAAAATTTAGCAGCTCTGTACTTTCTACTATAAAAATTTTCTTTTCTCTCAATGTCACTTGCATTTGGATTAAAATGTTCTTCCCCTGCCCCACCCTGCTTTGCATCCCACACCTCCTCCCAACCTCACTTAGAATAACTCTTCTATACACTAAACTAGGGAACACACTCCCCACGGGCTTACATACCATATCTCTCTGTAATATTAAATAAAATGCAAAATGAAGTGTGCAAATTTGAAACTGTAAAAGTGGGCTTGTGAAGAAATTGGGCTTCACAGTCGTCCTTGTCCCCAGGACCCAGTGTGTTCATCAGAATCCTGTCAGGTGGCTGGGACACCACACTAAAGGAAAATCATCAACAGTTTGATTCCACTCTGTGCCATGCACGTGCATCGCATGGGCCTCAAATCTACAGTCCTATCATACAACTTAATTAATTTCAATGGGATTTAAGTGAATTTTGTTCATCAGTCTATCCTCTGTGCTTCAGGAATTACTCAGGTATGCCATGTGGTAGCAATAGTCCCAAATGCCAATATGTTTATATAATGGTGCTATCTTAATTATTGCTATTAAAGTCACTACAACACCACAGTGGAAGCCTTCCAGTACAGTTAAGAGAAACACAGGCTAAACCCCCAGTGCTCAGACTCACTTTCTGTGTGTGAGGGAAGTAATGATTAAAACCCTTTTGAAGATCACCATCAAAGCCTATTTTGCCATTGATTTATACTGAATGTTAATAATTAAACAGATGACATATTTCTCAGCTTCCTCTCATTGAGACCCTGTAAAAGGTAATCTATTTATATTCCACTCAAGATCTCTAGTGGTTCTTTACTACCTCAGTATTCAGTAAATACTCACTAAGCTTATTATGGAGCAGGACTAATATTTCACTTGAATTGGTAGGAAAATGGCTTCTTTAGCTCCCAACAATAGCTGCTGCTGAATCTGTGAAGTGGGAAGAATCTGCGTAACATGCAGAGAAGCTACCCAATCCCTTTAACAGCTTCTTTAAAAAGGGATTGGACCCAATTCATGAAAAAAAAAAAAAGTGTATGTTCAGTGGGTGGTAACTTAGATGCAGTTCTTCTATCTATATGAGGGTTAGCCAGAGTGTCTGAATAAAAAAGGAAGCCAATCTGCTTTTATTCAGGCATAGCACCATGTGGGCTGAATGTGAAAAATAGAAATGGTGTATTAAATGCAATTCTGAGAAGAGACTCATTTTCTTGTTAGTAAAAATTATGGGAATAGGAGCCCAGTTGAAATGTGTAACACAATGGTATGTTTCAGCAATGACTGTAAATGTGGGTCTCAGAACAAAAGTTGGTTTTCCCACAGCCAAGGACTATGGTGATATTCTTGTTTCTGCTACCCTCGGGAAGACCTGAAAACACCTGTGAGAGAAATGACTGATTCCTTGTGACCTTCCAGTCCTTCTCACAGTGGCTTAATGTGTGTAAGAGTGCCCTTTCAAGAGTCTGCAATAATTGTGACATTAAAACCAAGCCACCTTAGACTCTAAAGGGACATTTTTTCATTCAGCCTGTATGTCCTTGTTTATATCCATTCTGGGGCATAATGCCAGGGGACCAACTGAAGTAGAAAATTCTTGTACTTTTCCTAGATCAAATTTACATTTGTAACTCATTACACATCTCATAAAATGAACAGCTTTTTAAAATTGAAAATCAAACCATCACTTTCTGACAGATTAAAAGTAAATAAAAAATAGTACAGAAATTTAAGGCACACTTGAAGTTCACAGGGGTTACTGCATTTTATTAAAACAGGTCTGTTATGAAGCACCTTTGTCATTAAATCCATTGCTGCAAAGCAAAGAGTCCTTTTACAGGGATAAGATTTTAGATTCTTGATCATTTTGTAGCTGGATTTCTAGGAAAAATCAGTGAAAAGGATCTAAGAAAACTTCAGATTTCTGTATAAATTTCTTCTGTTTCCACAGAGAAGTGGAAATGAAGACTGCCATGAAAAAGAGGTCAGCATAAACTGATTAACCCAGTATCACACAGGAGACTGAATTATCTTACAGAGTTTCTGTCTTTTAAACCTATTCAAGAAGTCTCTGCCTCTATTATTTTTAACAAGGCCTGAGTGACACAAGCATTTGTAAAAAACCAAGGCAGTAAATAATTTTAGTCTAAGTCAGAAAGGGCGAACAATCTGCAGGAAGCAGATCAATAATTTATGGCTCTACAAGTAGACTGCCAGTATCACAAGCATGATTTAGACTGCCTGTTACACAAATGACTGATGGATTTGGTATAAAATTCCAATTTGTGGTCTGTCCTGAACACAGAATTGCAACCCAAGTATACTATTTTCTTTTAAAAAGTGATCTTTTGATCATCCTCACTGAAGCAAGAGTGCAACACATGAAGGTGCATTCCACTTTTGGGGGGGCCTTTGATGGCCTGAAGTACATAAAATCATACTCAGGTAGCAATCCAAGTGGGATTTTCAATACATGTAATCACATCTAGCCACATTAAGACAAGATGTATCATCATTTCTCCACTGGCAGGAAAAGGCACCCAGACATAGCTCAGACTAGATGCACAGATTTCAGACAGCTTAAAATGTCCAAACCAAATGGGGAAATTAATCTTTCTTGCAATTACTAAGAGCAATGCACCCATCCATAGCCAAACATGCTCTGCCATGAGCTTTTCAAGAACAGTCACTCTCCTGAGTATTTACTTGGGGTCTCCAGCCTGCACTGGAACTCATGATGTTCAAAGCTGTCACATCACCTAACTAGATCAATGCCATCCTGCCCCTACCTGCATTGACAGACACTTCATATTTGACACAAGTGCAGACACTCTTTCAGGAGAGTTGATGGATAGGCAAAACAGTGGAATTATTTTATCGATCCTTGGGTAAAGATTAATTTCCAAAGAAATCTAAATTTGTTAGCCTGGGGTTTATTCCTCCTGTGTCTCCACTAAGATATCTAGGCTTTCAGCACTCTGAACTAGTCAGTAATCCACGAAAAGACTGTGTACTTTTTACATAGCTACAGTGTAAGTGTAGTAAACGAAACAAAAGCCAAACTACTACTGAGTTAAAGAGTGTCCCTACTGGCTTGAAAGTATTTTAGTTTATACATACCATCTTCTTGGGTTTATTACCTTACAATTTTTTTGTCTAAGGCTATTGAGCATGACTTCTGGCCCATAACAGACTGATTTATCATGTCATACAGGGATCTTTATGGTATTAATGACTCTACTCTCAATAGCTGGAATTGTACTAAAGCAGATATATAGGGGGCTAAACAGCAGCTATAACATGAAATTTGAGACTTATAAAGCAATACTCAGAATTATACTTCCATGTAAAATTTTTCCACTCCATTCTGATAGGTTGAAAACTATACTGTTGAAAGCATTTTTCCAAATCAACTGACATGGGTTGTCCTACAAATACCACAGGATGCTCTGTTTCATCAATATTCTTAACAGCTCCCTTAAAAGAATCCTGTTGACATATGGTATTTTTGGGAAATAGGGTCATGGGGGAGGGAACTTCTCCTCTCCTAAGCCCCATAAATCTCTCTCTCTCCCAAGATTTAGGCAGGCCAAAGGCACTTATGGCTATTTACATAGGAAGACAACGCTTACGTATAGTCTCTCAGTTTCTATGGCAGCACAGCTCCTATAAAAACACAGCTTAAAACCACAGCTCTCCAAGCTCACTGGCATTCCCGTGTACTTGCAGACACTCCCTCAGCAGTGAATTTCTCCTCAAAACATGCCAGACTGTGTAAATTAGCACTGACCCCACCACTGTCAGAGCGACCAGCGCGATGCCACGGAACGCTCCCGGTGTGAATGGCCAGCGGTTACTGCCTCTGCTTCCTTCCTTCTCTCCTGCCTCTGCTTCCTGCCTTCTCTCCTGCCTCTCTCCAGCATCCTCACTGGGATCACCGAGGTCTTGCCAGGCAAGCAGCAGGAAGGGAAAACCACGCCAAAATGCATGCCTTCCTTTTATGTCCTGCCACGTTCTCCTCTCCCTCCAAGTGAACTGAAAAAATCATCACCCAGAAAATTAAGAAGGAAGAGACTGAAATTACTGCTGCCTTCACTGTTGCTAAGATTACACGATAGAAACACCTCCTAGATAATGAGATTTGTCAGCATCAGCTGAAAAAAATGCCTACTGCGTGATAATATTAAGAAATCAACTATCCATACAAACAGGAAGTGCCTGATGCTATTTTTTAGTTCATTCAATGCCTGAAGCAAAGCCATATATTACAGTAACTAAAGAGATAACTGGAGCACTTTTACAGAGTTTACTTAAATTTTACATTGCAATTAAAGTGTCTGCTTTACACAGACACTTGCTTAATCTTCTTACTACTACCTTTTGCCATTCCGAGGAAGAATTATAAGATTTGCGTTTTACTACTGGAACACCTAATTGAAACCAATAAAAGAGAATATATTCTCCAGGGTATCCAAAAGTATCCTGGATGCTTATTAAAAATTAAATGTAATAATGTTTAAAAATACATCACTTTAATTGAAAGTCCAATGGGAAGGATTCTCTTAAAGGCTGAAAAGAGAAAAAAAATCTGCTTAGGACAAGAATATTCCTCACAAAAAAAAAAAAAAAAAAAAAATTTGAAAATTTCTTTATGTAACTGAAGTATCGCATCATTATGTGACAGCTTTCCCTTCTGATGCTAAGAGAGCCTTGGATTGGCAGGAGATTTGGAAGTTTTGATTAACAACCTACTGGAGCTCTTGGCAATATGCCTGGGTGTTTCAGATTACTGCTGCTATAGAAACTCCCCTGGGTGACGGCTGCTTTTCTTTTCCTTGCATTTCTAAAATGTTGGTCTTCAATTTTTTTTTTGTCCTTTTGCAGTTTGTTCTATTTAGTAGCAATTGCTGCACTACTGTTCTACTCTCACTCAGTGAATAGCACAGCTACACAAACAGCTATCATTACAGATAACAGGCATCATAAAAGAGTTTGCCATATGCCTTGTCAGCTGGCCAAACTGATGACATGATTCTTTTAGAGCAGCCTGGGTAGTTAATAGGAAGTATACGCATGTCAGGAAGCTGGAAATTCATTGCTTTTCTCTAAGTATAAAACTAGTTAACAAACCTTAAGGGCTGATTATATATGAGTTTAATACTAGCTTAAATTGCTATGTAAAATTTGTAATTCTAACATATCCAAGGGAGAACAAGGTAATGACTACAAAATCAAACAAAAATAAGTAATTTTTGTGGGATGTTCCCTCCTTTCACTTCACTTTTTCACTTCTCTTTCTTTCTCCTTGGGATAATCCAAACTGTTCTAATATTGTGGGAATAAGCTGTCTTTCTCCAGCACCACTAGGGGTGACCAGACTTCAGGGGGAGGAGGAGCAGGACCACAAGCACTTTCAATTGCTACTCAGTGGAAAAGAATACTGACACAGTGTGCAGTGTCTGACTGCTGCCCTGAGCATCTGACCAGGCTGCATCACAAAGTTACATCAGCTCCACCAAAAACCTACCCAGGCCTTCATGAGTGAAGTGACTGAGTCTTCTGTACACACCAGCCCACCCATACACACAGCTGCAATGATGGTCCCAAGGTGCTCCATTTTTAGCATGAGCAGACACGGACACAAACATTGTGCTGAGCCCAGTCCACAACACAGGCACCTGTTTTCCCCCTATTGTCCCCTTGAGAGGAGGTCAGCCACTGCCTGGCTAATCTGTGTCACTTCTGCATGGTGCCCTGCCTACCAGAGACTGTTCTCCATGAGAATAGGCTGCAATTGGGACAAGCTGGTTCAGCAGTGACATATTTCTTGGCATCTTGTCTGTGAACATACAGACAAACTCTGATCTGATGGGGCACAGCAGGCCCTACAGATCCTGCATCAATGCATCAATAAATGAGTTGCCCCTACCAGAGTAGCTCATGCAGCTCACACAATGCTTCAAGGGCTCCCAGGAAATGAGGGATACTGTGAGACTTCTACAGGAGGAATGAACTGCCTTCAGCTGAGCTCAGGAGAGATGCTAAGTGACCTTCCTGAAAGAGGAGGCCCAAACACACTGCACAACACAGATATGCAGGTGACTGACATGTGGCAATAAAGAAACCATCTGGGTCAAGTAAGTCACATTGGTATGTGGAAAACCTTGCTTGGGAGATTTTCTTGTTAGCTTCCCATTTACTTAGGTTCAAAGCAGGTGAACTGCTGAGTAACTTCAGCTCTCAAGAAGGTCCATGAAAGCAGCCTCCGGAGAGTAAATAACGTCTAGAAAATGGGTTTAAAGCTAGCAACTGATTTAAAGTAAAGCACACAAATGTACTTTTTGCATTCTCCTTACAAAGTAGTGCCATCAGAGACTCGATTGAGCTGTGTCTCACCTGTTTGGAAGATTGTTATCTTTTTACCTTGCCCTCCAGAACCTAAAATTACTACATACGAAACAAGTTGCTAGAACCACAGTTCTGAACAGAGCCTTCTAAATATTGCTATAGCTCATCACACCCATTTCATATCTGCTCGAGCTTGCTAAGAGCCTGAAGCAGAAACCAAGAGAAAGATAAGTGTAAATCAACACTACTATTTTCAGAGAGTATCCAGGCAAAATTGAAACCAGAATAATTCAGAAATTGATTTTTTTATCTACTTCACTGATCAAAGCTTACAAAGAAATGGGGCACTGGATCATCAAGGCCCTTATCAGTTGCTAGAGTTATTATGAGAAAGAAGATAATTGTTAAGATTGCAAATCTGAAAAACATAAAAACAATCAAAACATCTTAAAATGAGAAACTACAGAAATGTTCTCAAGTAAGTTAAGGTGGAAGAGCCAGAAGGGTTTTAGCAAAAAGACCCAACAAACTCCAACCCATAAACATGCATGCGATTCTAAGGAAATGCCTCCTATGCTGCATAATCCCATTGGAAATCCCATTTATGTCCCTCTTGGCCTTTCCCTAGTATGCACAAAACCACCTAAGTTGGCAGCAATCTCTAGAGGTCATCTGGTCCAAGCACCCATCTCAAAGCCAGTCCAGCCAAGTTCTGCATACCTCCAAGGATGGAGATCCCTCAGCCTCACAGTACATTTGCTCTCATGATTTTACCCCTGTCATTTCCCCAGATGCTTACTCTTTAGTCACCATTTTCTGTTTCCTTTAGTCTGTGGCTCTGGTCCTTTCACTACACACCTCTGAGAAGGGTCTGGCTCTGTCTCCTCTGTATGTCTCAGGTAGTGAAGACAGCAATGAGACCTCCCATCAGCCATCTCTTAGTGCTGGACTAACCCAGCTCTCTCAGCCTCACCCTGCATAACCTCAGATGTTCTCCAGCCCCATGACCACTTCGGTAGCTCTCTGCTGGACTCAACTCAGTACATCAGGGAATTTCTTTCAGCAGAGGACTCCAAACTGGTTGCAGCTCTCCTAATGTGCTCTCACAAGGAAAGGAAGGAAGGACTTGCTGGTTCTGCTTGGTAACACTGCCTGGGACATGACTGCCTCTGTACTGGAAGGACACACTACAGGTTTATCCACAATTCATCATCCACCAGGGATACAACCAGAGGCAACTGAGCTGCTTGCTAGCCAGCTGGCCTCACGGTGTGTGCTGCTGTGCAGGGTTATCCCAGCCCAAACACAGGACTTTGCATTTTCCCCTGCAATGAAAAATTCACCATCTTTCTGTGCGGCCTGGGTTATTTCTACCTTCTCCAGACCACTTAGTTTTTTGGGAATATAATTACATTAATTACATAATTATATCCTTTTAAACCACAGGTGAGATAAATGACTAGAAAAAACTACCAACTTTGTCTGTAACTACTAATGCAAAATTCAGAAGAAAGGCTTCAAGTCCAAACATGTAATATAAAACAAAGCTGTACAATAAAAAATAAAGTAACATAAAGAAATTATATTAATAATTACTAGCATAATGTTCCTCTGTATTGCATTTATGGTTCAAATTTTAAAAATGGCAGCCTATGTAATATCTAGCAGCAGTACCTTCCAGGAAGAATATACTGCACTTTTATAATGTTCAAGAAGAAACATTTAAATTTATTTTCATGGGGAAGAAAAAGCAATATATGTTGAGACTGGGTTCTGAGCACTTTTAGAGTCTCATATTTTCTACTTTCCTACCATCACCTTTCCAGTTCTCAAATGTTTTCATATCACAGCTCACTTTTGAATCAGAAAAAAGGGAGAATCCATCTCAGGACTCATAACTTTCCTTCCATTGTGGCTGAGGTTCTTCATTTCCAAAAATACAAAGAAGATGCAAAATATCCACATATCACAGCTTAAACATGCCACAATCCCACAACATCCACAACACCCCCCATTAATCTGATGATCAAGGAAAAGGAATCTCAAATAAGAATCTGCTCCTGCACACTTTCATTGTAAAGAATCAGACTTTTCCAATACTTGAACCACCCAGACTAAAGGTATTTATGTGAAACCAGGAGTGACCATAGAAATGGGGAGAGATAACATTACAGTGAATTACTAGAAACAATCCAATAATCAGGAGGTATTTAAGGAACTTTATGAAACAACAGACCACAAGGTATTTACATCTCCAGAGGAGAAGTGGAGATACTCCCTTTTCTCTCCCACAAATCTCATTAATAATTTCAAATGGTGTGGTGTAGCAGTGGTGTCTCTGCTCCTCCTTTGCAGTCTCCTTTGCAGTCACCACAGACCACTGCATTCTCACATACTCCTGATAAAATGCTGCCTCCCTTCTCCTCCTTTCAAGGGAACTGTGGCCACACAATAACAATTTACCTCTCCATTTTAGTCTTCCCTTTTCCTTCTTTTTCCTTCCACCCTCCAATCTGGTTATTTTTGGACTGCCAGTTGGGATTATTGCTTTTTCCCTGCTAAAATAAAAACAAACAACAGTTATACTTTAGTTTCTGGGCTTAAGCATGAAATCTGTCTCAAACATTAAACAGTCACATTTTCTTCCCTGAGGTGAAATGCTCTCTCCTATGACACTGACTAAAGCAAACCTTGCAGCTAAAACCAGATTCTGTTTCTGGATTCACATGCACACTTTTCTGACTTCCTCAATTAACTATCTATTCTGAAATCCTGAGTAGCACTGCAGCCTAAGAATTCTGCACTAGCTGACACTTTCATAGTCTTAGAGACTGAAAAATTAGTCTTTCTGAGCTGAAAAATAATTCAAACTACGCACAGCTAAAACAGAATATTTATAACCTAAAACATCCCTTCTCTTTGATACATCATCAAAATTTCAGACCAAATTATAGTATATTTTGGTTTTTTCCTAGCATCTTGAGGCTTACTACTTAAAGATGGTCTATTTGAAAGGAGTTTAGCATCTACAGAATAATAGACAATGTAATAGCATCAATTTCCCACCTCTGAATAAAATTGTTAAGTAAAAAGAACACAGTTTTTTTTGAGAAGCAAAGACAAGGATTCTCCACTTCCTAGTCTCATAATGTCACAATGAAGTCCCAGATAAACCCAATCGTAAGGTGTGAAACAGCAAACGTTCCTCAAATTAAATAAACATACTACCAAATTTATTTCCCTTATTATTTTTTCTTTTCTCTGCATTAGGATACTTTCAACTATATGAAGAGTTTTCCAAAATCTGGAAAAAAAAATCTTGTAAAATTCAGTATGGCAAACAGCTGCCAGGAATTGAATGAAGAGACATAATTTCAATGAAAATCATTGGTTTCCCACTCTGGACAAGAGACCTGTGTGTATATCTCCATTTTCCTAATTTTCCATATACTGGGTATGGAGGGTTGAATTGGGTGGACTTCTGAGTTGTCCAAAATGCAAACTGGGTGTCCTGGCTTCCCTTCTGCAGGGCTGAGTCACTCTGTCCTTCAAGAAGGGTTATGGGTTACCTGACAAAAATACTTTTTTGTTTTCAGGATAGGAGGCAAAAGGAAGTCAACATAAAGTAGATTTTCAGCAGGGTGCGGCTCAAGGGAATCACAGGAATGGTAACTGCCTAAGAAGGTGGTGGAAAAAACAACCATGCTGAAAAACATCGGGAGAGGATGAGAAAAATTAACAAACTTCATGAAGCACAACAATGATACTTCACCATTCTGAAACGGATTCTGCTAATAAAGCACCTGACAGTACTTAGAAAATACACCTCTTCTGAGAACAAGGAGTTTCAAAATTATGAACAGAAATTATCCAGTCACAGTAGGATCTCTTAGCATGCCCAAAATGAGAACTTTAAGATCGAACACAGCATCAAAGTGAACAGCTCAACATAGAGAAGTTTCACACTGCCAGTTGTTAACCTGAACAATCTCTACAGTGTTACTGGAGACAATTTTAAAACTAGCATTACTATCTAATGTGAATGAAGAGACAGATGTGATCTATACTGTTGGGCTGACTTCTCCTGGAAAACTATATGTACAGAGCTGTTAGCAAGCACTCACTAAGCAGATTGATTAGAGAGGAATTTTCACTCTTTTAATGACTTTAAGCACCAGATTTAGTGCCGTTTCCCTCTGGAACACATGTAATTCCTCTTCATAGGTGTTTTGCAGGCCCTGCCAGGTACTATCATTCCTCTGTAGAAGTAACATAACCTTTGTCATGTGCATAAAGGAATGTTTGCAGATTTTGACATCCTCAGTTTATTTCTACAGCTACTACCTAGTCACACTTATTCTTCTCTCTTGATGGTAGCTATGTCACAGTGAAATTTTCCAGCTAGACTGCATGGAAGAATTCATTCCAATAATCTAGATAAGTACCTGGCATAATATTCCAGACTGTTGTAAATGTCAAGTTTCTGTTTTCAAAGGGTTAATTAAATTAAAAGCCACACAGCCTTTATCATATTTAAAGTTTATGAAAATTTTGTATTTTTATTTCTACTCTGTCCTGGGTCCAGCCAGGACAGGATTAATTTCTGCAGTAGGAGGGAACATGGCTAGGATTTGGAGGTTATTCTGCAACACCTCACATCATTTTTCAGGGACAGAGTAAGGGATGGCATGGCATTGAGGAGGGAGTGGTCAGGTATTTTGGGGGTTTCCATGGAAGGGTATGAGCAGTCACATATGAATTGTTTGCCTTTTTTTCTTATACTAATACTGTTTTTAGTATTGTTCCTGTTACTGTTTTTTATCTTGCTGCTGTTTCCAGTAAATTGTTCTTATCTCAACCCATGGTCTTCATCTTTTGTGACTCCAATTCTACTCTCTAGCCTGGTGTGTGGGAGGTGAGGGGGGGAAAGAGGGAGTTAATAAGCACATGGTTTGGAGGGTTTCAGTGGGAATACTAAATTGGGGAATACCATTCCTAAATCACGACACAGTAACAGAAGAATTTCCATTCCTAGGTTTACAAGACCAGTAGGTATCCACATTTGGATATTCTCACCATATTCAAAGCTCACAAAAAAACCCTGATCCTCTTAAACCTTTCTGTTGGAACCCTGGAAGGTGAGGATTTTAGGCTTTCTGTGCTAAAAGGACTGACCTTGAAGAAAACACTACATTTGTCCTGAGGCTGTGGAACAGGCTTCCAAAATTGAGTGATAGAACTGGGATTATAGGTGTGTCCTTGGAATAGAAATGTGTAATATCACAGGGTGGAAAACTCATAATCTAAGGCTTTAGACTATAGTAATATATAAAAAGCAAGATGGAGGATTTATGGTGTAGATTAACTTCTTTCACCTTCTTCATGGGTTTGGGTGGTGTATTGTAATTGGGTGAAAAAAATTTGCATTGCGGACCACAGGTGCTTAGTTATTGGATTACAAGTAAAAATAATACAGGTGTCATCTTGTAATTGGACAATTAGTGCTTAAAAGACCTTGGAAAGAGTTAGAGAAAGAGCCATTTTTCACCTTGTTAGCTAGAACTCACAACTTGTGAGACTATACTATAGGTAAGAATTAATAAACACCTGAGTCCAAATGTGAAAACTGCATCTCTCGAGCATTTAATCCTGGCTCTAACAGAAGAAAAGAAGATAAAAAACCCCATACATTACTACTGTTATCAGAAAATTAAGCTGATACTTATAACAAGAAGTGAATTCAGTTATAAATCCACACAGCCCAGCAAGATACATGCAGTGGTTGCAGTCCCTAGATGCAACATGGCTATCTTCTTGTTAGCTCAGGTACGAAATTGCACAGAGAAATCATATATCAGTTCTGTTTCCAGTCATGACAGTGTAAGCATCTGCTCAGGCAGAGTTTGTTAACTCTATTCTGGAAAATTTAATCACTAAGTCTCTCCTTTTCCTCTTTCTTTCAATCAAAAGAGAGAATAGATTTACCTTCAGATAGTCAAGGGTTTGGGGTTTTTGTGGTTTTTTTTGATAGAGAATAGCAAGACAAAGATTCCTGAATCTTTTCCAACCAGTACCTCA
The DNA here is from genome assembly GCA_013389925.1 of Aegithalos caudatus. NCBI lineage: Eukaryota > Metazoa > Chordata > Aves > Passeriformes > Aegithalidae > Aegithalos > Aegithalos caudatus. The sequence continues at coordinate 71,895 of WEIU01020699.1, read as the reverse complement.
AGCAGGCACCTATAACTTGAAAGTGAGCTGTCATGAAAAAAAAAGTAATGCATATATCCATCACTACTCGGCTGCAATAAGGTGCCCCAAATTTAGAGATCAGAAATAAATCAAAAGCAAGCATGGAGGTTACAAAGACTAATAAATGATCTGAACTCCCCAAAATAACTTCAGAGAGGTTAGTAAAACAAGGTTGGAAAAGATATGTGACACCATACTCTTGTTTCTGTAAGCTTACTGTGCCCTCTGTTGATCATTATAATACTCCTTACAGATACATGACCACACATTTTCCCAACAATTTTATCTTGCTCAGGACAATCTGTTCTGTCTAGTCAATGAAACGTAACTGCACCGATAAAGAGGAGGAAATAGCACCCTTTCTTTATTTTATGATTTGTTCGGGAAAATGCAGAATGAACAGGGAAAACGCAGAATGAACAGGGAAAACTAAAGGACTGTTGAATGGATAAAAACACGAAGTAATTCCCCCAAAATTCCTACATTCTTTCTAATTTCATAATTCCTATGTGGTAACAAATTAGACCAAACAAAATCATTCAAACCTTTTATAGGTAGTCAGTAGTCTGAACAAGACTTTTGATTTAACTTGACAAAATGCTCAGAACCGAGGACACCAGGGAACCAGTGGCATCATTGCTTTGTGCAGTACTGAACCATTTGGAATATAATGAAACTGAAAATAATTTACACACACACTCCACTATTGCTACAGACATAAAAATACAACTGGAATATAATTCCAATGCCTAAAATCCATGGTCTAAATATCATGTTCACTTACCCACATTGAAATGGCAACTAGTGTTGCTACATGCTACATGTTGCTACATGGTTAAAAGTACTTTGGAAGGGAAAAAGGGATCTTAACAGCTCTCCAGTGTATTCCCACACTTGTTTTCCTGAAGAAGTAAAGAGCATGACAATTTCACTTCTACTTACTCCACCATCAGGCAATTTTCTCCTAGGTGTGCTAGAAAATAATTAAAATTGAAGCACATCCCTTTCTGAAAGTATTTACAGAATTATGATCGCTACATAACAGCTTCTTCCAGTTTTTCAAACAGCTCAAAGTCTCAACACCAACCTTTGGCTGAGTTTCTTACATGTCCAGTTAGAGTGGCCCTCTTTGTTCAGGCTGAACAACAACTACAAATGCAAGATCCCCTATTTACCTCCCCATCAGAAACTCTGCTGGTTGTAGCCCAGACACAAAACTGTGGGGGCTGATACACTGTAGAAGACTCCATTAATATTATTTTAAAAAGCTTCCTGAAACTCTCCATTCCTCTTCTGAAACATCTCTGTGGTGGGAAAGGTAGATCAGACCACTATCATTAAAATGCTGACATTCAGAGTTCTGTGAATATATTTCAGAAATTAGCTTCATAAAGGAATAAAGACATTCTGTTGAAGATATATTCCTTTGCAGTCATCCAGTGCTAACACTTCCTTTTGGATCTATCTTACAAAACTTTTTGCAACTGATGTCTTACATGCATGTCTTATCTTTTGTTGTAAGATTTTGCTTTTTGCGGGTCAATATTTTGCTTTATCTTCCACAGTATCCATTGTAAACTTTATATTTACCCTATAGGCTATATTTCCTGTAACTCTTTGGTTTGAGGTTTTTTTAAAGAACAAATCTCTGAGACTGTCTTCTGCTGTGCTGTCATCTTGCAGATATTTATTTGCAATTACATGAATCTTCAGCTTTGGTAGGGAATCTGCTGAGTCTAAATTACTGTATGCTGATGATAAAATGAGACTTCTTTTGCCAACATCTGTTACTGTAGTCTACTAGATTTTATCAATCTTCTGTCAATTCATATCCTTTCACAATATCTCTAACACTTGAAGCAAAATCTTCCTTTTTCCACAAAATGCTATCCCTTTCAGAGAGATTTTTTTTTTTTCCCTAAGAACATTATTAGTGTTTTACTCCCTTTGCTGACCAGACATTTTTCATACTGTAGTTGTGAAGTTCCTTTCTCTAGAGGCTTCCATTTAGTCTTTTTCATGACTGCAAAACCAAAAACCCTATCATCGCTCCAAAGCAAGATCAAACATGATGGAAACACTTTCACTGTTCCCAAAGCCCTGTACACTGCTACTGTTCATGTAAGGATAAAAAGTTTGTTGATGCATTTTCAATTTTGGAAAAGACTCAAGCAACAGTTTATTGAACTAGGTATCCCAAAAGGCTGAAGCGACAATAATATATGCATCAATTACATTTGTAAAGTACAATTGTTGTCAATATAGTCAAAAGGACTTTGAAATGAGGAAGTGAAGAGATGAACATATAAAATGTATCACCTGATGTATCATCTAATAAAAAGTAGACAACTAAAATACCCATTTTTGGTTATTTTAAACCAAAGGTGTATAGGATTTGGAATATATGCCACAGTATTATGGAGGCCAAGCCACAGTTCTTCATTCTCCATCTGACTACCAGCTCAATAAATGTTATCAAGAAAATTTCAGATTAATTATATTTACTTCAGGCATTTGCTTGTGAGAACTAATACCTAACCTCTACTTTTTAGAGGTGCCCATTCATATTTTATGTTTAAATACAAATTTGTACACACACAATGACATTACCAGTCCCGCCTGTGTGGCCACATGCAGATTCAAAAAGATCAGAGGCATTTGCACAGTATCCTCCTAGAAGCAAGAGGTATGAGGACAAACTGACCCTAATCCATCTGAATAATGCTGAACACATATTAAAAAAAAATAAAAATAAATCTTTATTTGGAAACTTGAAGAGATTACAAAATCTCGACTACAACCCTTACAGTGAAAAGTACTGCACTGCTCCCCAGTCTGCAGTCAATACCTTTGTTTTAAGAAGTGTGTAACAGTGTCTTCTGGAAAAACATCTTTGAATTGAGTAGGCAGCTTGAACAATATGTATTCTGAACTACATTATGTCATTTAAACCCAGAGAGAAATACCAGTGTTTTGGACATAGAAATCAAGCACACTGCTGTCCTAATACTGTGATTAATGCTGTGAGCTACACCCTGCCTAGCCTTCCTAATCTCTGGGCTTTCTAATTTATAGCAGAGATGGATAGGCTATCAGTGGGGAATTATGAGGATTACTAGCTGTTTATCTCTCCTTTGCAGAGACACTTTGCTGCTTATAGAATTACCATAAACCCTCCAGCTACAGTGCCACTTCTATACTTATCCAGAAGTCTAGATACCTATTGGGTACAAAATGTTTTGATAGTCAATATATTAGAAAATGTTGGAGTTGATGGATGTTTTTGGTTTGGGTTTGTTTTTTTTTTTTGGTAAATGATTTGAACATACTGTCAAGACCTGTTATGTAACTTCAGTGGTAATTTGTCTGCAGGTTATCTTGCATTCCCTTGAAATCCAGTGCTGTGATCTTGTCTACACTAATTAGAGTTCAGCATTAATGCTTGGAGGTTGCCCTCAAGCATCACCACAGGTGAAACCATTAAACATGTATGCCAAGCCATCTCTGCACTTGCAGCAAGTTATGTAACCCATTTCAAAAGACTTCATCTTTATGGTCACCAGGAATGTTACTGACTTACCTAGTATCTGAGACTTAAGTGCTTTCTCAATGCTTCGTCAGAAAGTCCTTATACTGTATAGCACACGTTTCCTTTTGGGGTGAAACTAATCAGATGTGATGGGAAATAGGTGTGCTACTTGTTTTAGTTTCCTGACAAAGGCAGAATGAAAGGGAGGACTCTATAACATTAACTTTCCACTAACTTAAAAATGTGAATGTGTACAGAAAAACTTTGTCCTTTACATGGAAATTTATGAATGAGAGACATCAATAAGATAAATACTAACCACTGTACACCACATTTTTAATAATTACAAGTGCCCTCCAGTGATCCATTTTAAATATGGATTGCATTTATAGATAGGATATTTACAGCCAGGAAATCTCTGCAACCACACAATAATTAAGTGACCATTTGAGCACTAACATTCAGCTAAATTGTACATATTTCATGCTGCTTAGATTTAAATTTTAGCCTATATACAGCTTTACATAACCATATTCTTATGAAAATCCTCACAATTTCCCATTGTTCTTAAACTGTTGTACTTCTTGACCAGCCTGCTAACCAGACCTTAAGAACACTTAATTTAAAAGTTCTGAGACTCTAATTCTATGCATATGTATTTATAAACATAATAAAAAGATGGACAACAGAAAGCTGTTTACCTCCTCTAAGTCACAACTTACCATCTTTGTCATTGCACAATCATTTGTATTTGTCTATGCTTACTTTATATTCAAATACTGTGACCAAAAAAAAAAAAAAAAAAAGTTTAAATATCATCTTTGGATAAAATAACTACTCATTTATTCTGTACATTATCTTCATTCACTTGTTTGACATATATCTTTTGAAATATTTGATTTTCTAAGACTTAAACCCCCCCTAAAATCAACCAAGTCCAAACCACTGAATTTCTTTCAGAACGTTATAAAATGTCCCAGCACATAAAACACACAGGTGTAGTCATCCAGGCCCTTCCTTCAAGGTATCATGAAACAAAAATACAATTACCAAAGGAGAGGACCAGTCTCTCTAGGAACCTGCCAATCTGACAGTCCAGTCTCAGCTCACATTTATGCAACCATGTCATGCAAACCTTCAAGGTTTTACTTCATCTTTTAATCTCTAGTCAGTGCCTCAGTATGTATAAATCAGACAAGATTCACTACAATTTTCCTGTTTTTCTAAGTACTTCCTCAGTCATCTTCTGCAGCACAGGACCTCAACTGCCTGCTAGAACAATCTTGTCTTATCTAGTTAGTTCCCTTCTATCACAGTGGCTTTGCACACTGAAGATCCTTTGATCCTTCCTCTTCTCTGAACTTCAAGTACAGTCTCCAAGGGAAAGAAATTACTGAATAAAGTTGTTTAGCTGAAAAGAAGGGTGTCTACATGGAATTTAACAACAGAGAAAGGCAACCATACTAATTACCCAATCCAGTCTCTCACCCCATGAAAGCCTGCTAACAAAAGGGGAACCATGAGCAAGCCTATCCTCTGTTTGAAGGTCAGTGGATGTTCAGTCCTCGCCTCAGTGTGCTGTCATATTCTATAAGCAGGGTGAAATCAACTTACTTTCTTCTGTCCTGGGTTTGTTTGCTTTTCTGGCAGGCCATGCTAAAAACATACAACATTATTTGGATTTCTGAAGGCATTGGCAATTCAGACAGAGAAAGACAGAATTGGGAACCTTTCCAACAGGTTCTTGAAATCGAATATGTAATCTCACATTTACATAACATATGAGACACTTGATTTAAAAATGGTCTGTGTTAAATAAGTCTGTGTTAATGGATGAAACATGGGTAAGTCAGATTATCAATACAACTCACACATTTTTCAAGTGTCCTTCACCCTGGTCCCACTAGACCTGTTCTTGTCAGTTCTGATGTACAGATGGCCAACTCTTATTCCTCATACTCCCCTGCTGACTGCTCCACAAGAGACTGTATTCCAGGGACACAGCCTGTATTAACAAGGGACAACAGCATTGCTTCACCTCTCAGAAAACAAGCCACAATTCCTTTGTGCACCAGAAATTTGCTGGTGACAGCTGCAGCAGAACAGTCTCCAGCCTTGCTAGCTCTGCTGCACTGGTGAGTACACAGGTAAGCATGAAGCCATGCACATCCCTTCCAGATCACCTCTCTGCTGTGGATGAATGCTTGCATACAAGGACTTTATGTATGGATAGTGAGGAGAGAGGTGTACAGCTGGCTATTTGAGTTTTGATATCCACATTATTTGTTTGTTTTTTGCTTTCATGAGCTTTGCTGTATGCATTGCTTCAATTAATTGTGCAGGCTTCTCTCTTCTTAAATTACAGCATAAATTAAATTACAAAGACATATAAGAAATATGGATTCCAAAAAAAAAAAAAAAAAAAAAAAAGGATAGTAAATCTTATTCAGTGAAACCTTATGGAGTATATTTCATTTTAGAGGGAATATTACATATGGGTAACATAATTGCACTAGTAAACAGTGAATTTTATTCCAGTACTATTCACCCGTTTTATTCACATGTGGAACACAAACATGGATCAAGTAATGCATTTGGGTGTGTTGGTATTCTTTGCATTTTACATAGCTTCTTTTTATCTGTGAAAACCTGGAAACATAAGTTCTTGCTGGGATATGTATGCAAGGAGTAAACTCCAGTTACAGACAAACAAATGATCAGGCAGCCTATTGTTTAATTAATTTCTTCACATTATTCTCTATTTAGGACATACTGTTAAGCTCTACTGATGGGCAGTCCAGCTATCAACCTGTGTACCAGTCAATAGAGAGTTTCCTTGGTTTGTTGTTGCTTATGGAATTCTTCAAAGAAAAAACACTGAAGATAAATTAACTCACTTGTATTCCCCATCAGGCAGAACAATACCTGCTTGCACATACAACACAAATACACAGTCTCTGACAGTGTTAAGGAAACTTGTGCAGTTTAAAGAGATGTAGCACATTGCTAACCTAGAGCAGTGGTACTACTTTTACATCAGAAGAATTTAAACCCTACTGCAAATAAGAAGACGGTCTGTGACAGTTTTAAAACAGTACATTTTTTCCCTTAAGAAGGTGTTAACAATTACTTATTTTGCTATCTTAGAGAATGAAAGAATATTCAAGTAATTACTCTAAGTTCATGCTCTTCATCCAAACTGAATCTTTTTGTTCAGCACTTAAGAGTCACTGCTGTCTTCTCTGTAACCAATTTGTCATTGCAAAGAAATTCCCCCTGTGTTTTCAAAACCCCATAAAAGCAAAGGTGTCTTTGAAAAAGAAGCAGGGGCCTTGTCATGGCAGGAATACAAGTGCCTGTGGTTTTCATACACTTACAAGTTGCTTTCCATTATGAAAAATGTCTGTCATTACTAATTTTTTCTCATTATTTGCACAGGATTGGAAATGAGGCACTGTCAGTATGAAAGGAATTCACAGAGACACCTTCCTATTATTCTGCTAGCCTATACAACAACACTGTCCATTTTATTTATTACTTTGCTGAGCTGGTCTTTCCAAAACAAGCAAGCTAATAGAATGACCCCCAAGCAGTTGCCAAAATGATGATTAATATTATTACAAGCTACTGTTTCTCATAAAACAGAGACATAAAACAGATTTCCTTTGATGTGAACTGCAAAAATCCCTCCTTGGCTGAGATGCTAGACACTGCATGAAGAACATCACCTAGCTCTAAAGATAAAGTTCATGCACTGATCCTTCCCAGCTGAGGCCACCATGTAGCTATTGTTACTTTCAGATTACCAACAAATTCTGGCAGGGATAATGCCTTTCTAGGATACCTGCATACTGCTAAAAAACACTCAGCACATATGTTTCATTACTTATTTCCTTCAAATCCTTTTCCTTCCTTTTTTCCTTCCTTCCTTCCTTCCTTCCTTCCTGCCTTCCTGCCTTCCTGCCTTCCCCCAACACCCATAGTCATGCCACCTCCCCACGCCTCCTCTCCTAACTCCTTTAGTGAAAGGTTTGTAGACAAAAAAAAAAAGGCAAAGTAAAGTTTTATACTTAAAATGAAAGATACACCACTGTAGTGGTGTAGAGTATCACAGACTTATGATAGGACAGAAAGGAGTTACATTTCCTCCTTATGAGTTTCCAGATCTTACAGATGTAAGCCAAAGACTGAATCTAAAACTAAGAGACAATTTTACCTAGCAAGGAGTGACACAGTCATAAAGGAAAAAAATATCCTAAAAAATAAGCTATTGCTTACTGGGTGATATTCAGGACAGTCAGGTTAAATGAGGCATAAACTGTAATCGAAATTGCAACCACCAAGCTGGAAAGAATGGCAAAGAAAATGGAGACAGGAGTGCTCTTCTGGGGTGAGAATAATGCACACTGAATACAGCAGCAGTGAGAAGACTAAAACCTATCTAATGCAGATTACGTAATACTGTATAGTCAATCATAAAAGAAAGCTTTCTTAAAGTTGGAAGCATTAGTGTTCAGGGGCACACTCAGCTGAGGCAGAAGAATGAGCCCTTCCAGCTCACAGGAGTTGCTCTGTGGAACCTGCAGTGTTATCCGCTCCTGGTGGGGTTTTGAAAGGAAGATGAGTGTCGTGGTTTCACCCTGGCTGGCCACTAAGTACCACACAGACATTTGCTCACTCCCCTGAGTGGGGAGGAGAATTGAAAACAAAATCTAAACCTCAGAGGTTAGATAAGAAAAAATTAATAAACAAAATATAATATCAATAATAACAACAATAATTTACAAATAATGATACCATTATACTAATATAATATTATACTAATACCAAAACCAGCAATTATGAGAATTGTAATGATAAGAAGAGGAAGAGAGAGTAACTGAACCCAAGGGAAATATGTGATGCACAATACAACTGCTCACCACCCACTGACTAATGTTAATCACATCCCTGAATCACAGTGAATGGCTTCTGGCCAACTCCCCTAAGTTTGTATAATGGGCACAACATTCTGTGACATGGAATATCCCTTTTGCAGGTTGGGTCAGGTGTCCTGGCTATGCTCCCTCCCAGGTTATTGTGCAACTCCACACTAGCAGAGCATGAGATACTCAAAATCAGTGAGATACTTTAAAACAGTGTGTTATTATTCTCATACCAAACCCAAAACCACAGCACTGTACCAGCTAAAAAGAACAAAATTCACTCTGTTGCACCAAAACCAGGACATCTAAGTAACAAGCTGGCAAAGGTATCTGCAAGAATAAATATAGATACCTTTTATTTTATAATAGCTCCCAGCTATGATTGATATCACTTACCAAGGGTATTAAGTGTAGAAAAAGTAAACAAACACATTCTCCAAAGCTGCTGTGTAGCTTTATCATCATGTTAAATGAAAACTTATGTACCCTAATAAAGCTGATAGCTTTACAGTATAATTTTGTTTCAGAATTATATTTATCAGTGAAAAAAAAAGTATATTAGACTCAGAAGGATAAAGTATCAGATTTTTGTGATACTTACAATCAAGTATGATTGACACATAGCAAGAACATAAGCTACTCATGAAGCTTATGTTAATATCACACTCAGCACTAAGAAAACATTCACCATGTAGTCAGCTTTCTTTTACTAGGGCCAGAGAATTCAGAAGTGGAAAATCTGTCAAAGTTATTTCATTTTCTTTTGTCAACACCTGCTAAAATTTTAATTCTTTTATATATATAAATTAAGCTAAAAAAAGGCATCCTCTATTTTTATTTCCTCTTCCCATAAGACCTGGTTAAAAGCAATAGGATGAAGTATGCAAATGGCACATTGCAAGAGAAGATGCCCGTTCCACAGGGTGCTGTGGGATTCTGTGATATTCATGTTTCTGCATAACTTATTTTATCCATTAGCAGATAAATAGGAACTGTTAATACTCAGGAGATGTTTGCTCAGGAAGTTTGAGTGGCCTAGGTTGTTCTGGTCCATTAGTGGAGAAAGCATTGTTCAGTTCCTTCTCTTGCACAACAGACAGTGTCTCCTGGGTACCACCGAGGCCACTCTTTGACGCTCTAGCAGTAAAACTGCCTTGAATTAAATTATCCAGTAATTAGGAATTACTCTGGCCAGGGAAAAAAACTCAGTATAAAGCAGGGGCAATGAAACAGCGCCTGTTCTCCTCCACACCGTGCTCCTGCGGATGGAGAACCACTCTTGGGTACTTGGACGTTGTGCCAAAAGATAATGTACCCACAAGGCAGAGTGCAGAGCAGACCTTATGCTCCTCTAAGGTGTCGCATGGGATTTGGCTGACTTCTGGTAAATCAGGCACAGAATGACTAAACTGGTCCATATTTGTCATGGTGCTGTCCATGCACGTCTTGAATGGTTAAAGAAAGGATGCTCTATGACACTGTTTCACACTACAATGACACAGACTGAATTTTAGAAGGCTAAAAATTATTCTTTTATTTTGGGATGTGTCTCCCTTATATACTATTTTACACAGACCAATTTGATTGGTCAAACAAAGGCAAACTTCTTCAATCACATTGGTCAAATCAGAGGGACATCAAGAAGAAGTCCCTCCTTGTGAGAGGGAATGAATAACATAGGTACAGTTACATTCCTTCTGTTTACAGAACTTCCCTGGGAAAAAAAATTCAGAAAACTAAAACACTTCAGGCATGGAACCAGGGCTACAGCTCTGGGAGTTTCTAATCTTCACAGATCCTCACATTCTGTTCCTGTCAGAAAGATGTCCATGATCAACATGAAGGTTTCAATAGCAGAGAAGGATCCAGTTTTGCATAAACGTTAAGGCAAGTGTTGTGCACCTTTGAGAAACATGCATATTTGCTGAGAAAGAAATGAGGTTTTGGTCCTCCAGACTTTCCTATTTCTCCAAGTTCCCCTGTAGTCTACACACGAAAATTCTGTAATATGTTAAATTGAGACAAAATTTTTTTAGAAACTGCCAGCTTCACAGGAAGTTTGGCAGGACTGTGTAACTCAAAAAATACGTATGATTTGGGGCTTTAAACTGCTCTTTGATAGACTCAATTATATCAGAAATATGAAATTGTTTCTGGCTAATGCCGACAATTACTTCAACACAGAGGTTGTCTTCTCTTTAATAATGACACAGTGCCCAAATTTCCCATTTCATATGGCTATTTTCCACAATGTTGTTCCTGAAAGCACAAAAGGAAATCAGTTGTCACTCAAGTCTATCACTTTTTACTGTAAAGAACAGTCTGAGTGCATGATATGCATGTACAGAAGCTTGGAAAAGCACCCTATCTTTTTCAGACATGACAAACAAGGACTTCCCATAATAATTCAGTAGGATTGATTTATGCTGTCATGATCAATCTGGGCATTTTTTACTTTCTCTTTCTTAAGGCACTTTTTCTTCTGTGAGATTAATTGTTTAGCATTGCTAATTTCTAGTGAATATCACATTAAAATATGCTGAAAACTAGGAAAATGTGTAGAAGTAATCTGAGGTTGACCACAGCAGATGCTCAAATGCAATTTCAGTTTTCTAGAACTGTGCAGTTTCACAGAGCAGCAATGGAGCACTCTAATGTATTGAGGAGGAGTTACCGGCATACACATTATCAAGAAAGACGTGAGGCACCCCAGTAAATCAATATTAATTCCAAAATTCAGCTTCAGTCTTGAGATGGAATTCTAGGGGCATGCAGGAATAAATCTGAAGATGACTTCCAAAAGTACAGAGGCAGTACAGGCACTTTAGATCCTAATTTTAAGTATGTTCTCTGTATCATGTTATTTATGCTCCCTGCTTTTCTGCTGCATTACTCGCTCATAAATAAGCTACAGGTAGTGAAGGGGGCTGCAATGGAAACATTCGTAACACAGTTCCTACTTTCCAGGGCATGCCAGGTTGCTTCTGAAATGATCAGCACTGACTGGGTGAATAAGACCACTGAAATAGGCATCAACATCAAAACAAATCTGCAAATTTTCCTACAAAAAATAAAGAGGCCTCATTTGTGGCTAACCCAGATGTTAACTAAGATGCAAAAGAGTCAGAAATAGTTAAAAAGGTTTTGTCCTGGAGGAATATGCAGAAGGTCTTAGGTGATGTTATGTTAAGAATACACAACAAAGGTAACAAATATGACAGAAAAAAAAAATCCAACTTCTTTTAGTGGAACATAGAAAACAATCTAAGATTGTACAGAGTAGTAAAGTAGATGTTTACTAGTAAAAGTAGTAGAGTAGATGTTTACTACACAACTCATTTCACAGATTAAACAAACTGCTTAGTGGCTACCAGCAAAATCTTATTGCAAATACTTAATAAAACTACATATAATTTTCTTTATTTGTTTCATTTACAATCCTTAAAAGGACTTACAGATGCAGACAATCTGAGGACAAGCAGACAAGTGTTACATGATCAGAGGGAACTTAAGCTCAGCTTTATCAGCCAGTAACAACTAAAAGAAACATATTTCACGTCCACATTTCAATCCACAAGTTCAGAGTTCCATCATCCTCATCTGTTTAAAGTAATACCGCCTCTCTTTTTTAATTACCTCTACCCACATTTGGAATTGCACACCTACAGCTAAGACTGTAAAAATTTCTAGTGCAAATCCCCACATCACAAATTACATGGTTGGATGAAAAGATGTAAGTTTCAGTAGAAAAGAAAATGTTTGTTTCTGACATTTATTCTTTGAACATAAAGGTGGTTGAAGAATTTCTAACATTATATATTATTATTTTATATATATTATTTTAGTCCACTTAAGAGTTTTTTTCCTTTTCCACGATGTCAATATTACAAAAAAAATCCAAATATATCCTGAACTAATGAAAAGAACCACAGTGGTTGTTTCAGTATTATTTTTTAAGGGTTAACCACAGCTAACTGAAGTAACTTAGACTGTATACATTTAACACATTATGCTTAAAATTTATTTAAACACGTGCTAGTAAGTCAGTCACTTTTGCTGCAATCAGGTAATAAGCAATAACACTGCAGGATTCAGTGGAATAGAAAGTAATTTAGTTTAAATTATTTAAATGAAGAATTTAATGTATCACATATTTCTTTGGAAATGCACTGTACATTAAACATTTTGTATTTAACCAGTGTTTTCACAATTTGCCTACAATTTCATAACATACAATCTGCAACTACCTCACGGACACTAATAACAAGGCAAACTATGCTTTGCATAGTTCAAGGCATCCACAGTATATTAGTTCATGGCCAAAATATTATCTAGTGATGTGAAAAGACAGCAACAGCCACCTCTGCTGTTCGTATTTCTTCTGAAGAGTAAAACACCTAATCATCAGAAAAAATGAAAAATTATTTTCTATCATCATGCATTACAGAGAGGATGGAGTTATTTATTAGGATTATAATATGTTCATATATGGCATGAAGAGTACCTTTATTCCTTCACATGAGTTTCATAATTCTGCTACACTCTCAGTAACTGTACTCCTTCCTCCCTCAAAGTCCTTCCCACCTTACTGCTGCAAAGCCACACTGAGATGCTGTGAACCAGGAGAAGCAAAGAATCCTAAGAAGGACCAATGGTCAATGACTGTGCTTGGTACCAAGTGCTCACTCAGAAAAAAAGTAAAGAGAAAAACTGGCCACAGTTTATGGTGCCACAGAAAAATAGAAATTTAGTCATTGGCAGCCAAGATCAGACAAATTCAGCCTTCAGGCTTATGTTTTGAATAGTAGGGACAAATTACAAGTACTATCCATAGTTTCTCTGTTCATACTTATGTTAAAAAATTCAAGACACAAAATTTTAATGCTCATTTAAATGTGTTATTTTAAACCAAATTTGCTACATATACATGTCAATTCTCCAATATTAATTAGTTTTTAAAATGTAAACTGTTCAAATACTTTTTAGATTTATTTCAAATTTTAAGAATTTTGATAGGTTAATTAAGGTATCAGAATTTTTAATAAAACATTGCAACTTAAGTGGACTGCAAATTTTTCACAAGCTCAACTCATCTTTTCTGAAATAAATGTAGTATCTTATAAAACACATAAAAATACTGCATCCAATTAAGTAAATACTAGAGATAGACCTAAAGTCTAAACAAATGTTTATCAACAAAATTTAGGGGCTTATAGCACCAAGAATAGGACTGCTCAGACTGTTTCAATGACTTGGCCTTTTCTAATCAAACTGTGTTTAATTTGAAAATATTTATTCCTTGAGAGACACATATTGGATGAAAATGTAAATCTCACTGTGTTTCAAAGAACAGAGGCTACCTGTCCACAAGAGTTCCCATGAGATTAGTGGAAATTAAATGACCAAATTACAGTTTGTCTTACAGCCTTCAAGTTTTTTGTACCCAATGTTTTTAGTAGGGTTAGGCACATCTTTCTCCCAGAAACCTTCAGTGCTTCTCAAGAGTTGGAGCCTTACTGTCAAAGTACAGTCAAAGTTCAAACTAATTTTGTCGCCTAGGAAGAGGGTTTATGCAATTAAAGCAGCTCTGATGACACATTTGTTAAAAAAGAAAGCTTCCAGCAGGGGTCAGTCTCAGAAGAGAGGTTGTTGGGAACAAATGAATAAAAGGAGAGAAAAATTCTCCTTAAGTACTATTGAACATAATACAGACTAGCTAATACCCTTTCAACTCCTGTTAGCTCACTAGATACCCTTCACTTTCTATGCTGAAACATGTAGATATATTATGTTTCATGAGTATAGGTGATGAGGCAGCTGGGGTCACTTCACATAGGAACTATAAAAATGGTGCAGAATGCAAGAACAGTAATTGTGTAAAATAAACCTTGAATATTTATAAAGTACCTTTAACAGAGAGAATCCCATAGTAAATTAGATTTTTATTATTTTAACTTATTAACTGCAATCTATAAGTACACTAATTCTGCCTTAGATATGACCTAACACTTTTTCCTGTGATGTTAGTAACTGTAAGAGTTCATCTTAACTTTATTATTACTATTTTCATAAAATCGAATTCATACTTAAAACACAGAGTCACCAGTCTATTCATCTATAAAAATGAAAGTTCCACATAGTGACTTATGTTGGCCTGTTAGTTGCAAATGCCAAAGTAAGCTCTAAGGTCCATAACCATGGTGCTCCTGCAATTGCAAACTGCTTCTCTGGCAGAACCACCCAAACCAGCTGACCCTGTAGAATGCAAGCCTCCATCAGACTTAAATTCCAACAGCTGTTATTCTGAGGTGCCTTGGAGAAGTCTATTCCATAGCATATCTGCAGTGTCATGAAACAAGGAATAGAAGATAAGGGAGTAAAGAGCTGTCTATTGACTGTTGCTGTATTTAATAGGACACATGCTGCAGTCCCCTGGACTGCAAAAATATCCACATAATTGGAGAAACTTCTCTATAAATTCTTACTCATGTAAAAATTTACTATCAACCCTGCCCTACTTTATATATGGCTGGATTAGTTTCTTTGATATTTTAGTGGCTACCTATTGCACTAAAGCTGCCTAGAAAAAAGATACCCCATTTGCAAAGGATATAGTTAATGAAACAGATAATATTCCATCAGCATGGTAAATCACTAAATAATTCAATTCAAGCTTTCTAAAGTCCATTAGCATATTGTAACTTTTAACAATACCAACATTATTTGATAGCAACCTATTTATTGTGTAATGCCTTGAAATCCCTTGCACCGCTCGCTCATGCATTCCCAAACACATTCTATCCTTTCTTCTTTTCGTGGTGTAGTCTAAATGTTACTTAAAGATTAAAACTATGAATTACTATAATTCTAACATTCCAATACTTACATTACTTTTTGTAATTTCATTGTTCTACGCACTGATGACCGATTCAAAGGAAGATTTAATTCTAGAGGTGATCTATCATGTTGCAAATGTAATTTTTTCACATGCAGCAAGAATAAATCTCATCACCTTACTATCTTTCAAGGCATCACCCCTCCTAATGACAAAATGATTTACCGACTTGGCTGAGCTATTTTTCTTCTAAAAACTTAGAGCCATCAGAAATATTTAATGACTCGATTTAAAGTGCTGAAATAGAAGCACAATGAAAGAATATTAAAATGCTGGTATTCCCCCAAGAATTAACACCTGTCAAATCAATAGATTTTGAAGTGGAAGACATTGTGTCCATTTCAATTGCAAATTTGCAAGTAAACACTGTAAAAGGAATGTGTTTTATTTCTGAAGAGGCATGAAAGTATCATGCTCCTTTTGGACTCCAAGATTTGCCAAGGCTTAAACCTCTACGTTCTATTCACTTCAAAAGCTAATCATGTATGAGAGGTAACCCCTCTCCTTTGGGAACTACTGGCTGTAATTTAGAGCAATGCAAAAGATAACTCTGACATTGATTTAATTATTACACCATTAATATGAGGTTTATATGCTTTGTCATACCATTTGTGGCATACCAAAATGCCACACTTTCCAAGATATGTCACACAAAAAAAGATGCATAACACATCCTTAGTCTCAACATGGCAGAGCAAATCATATCCAAATGTTGTATCTAGGACTCTTTGTCCGAGAGTAATAAAATTATTACTTATTTACGTGCATCTACACTTTAAAATAGGAATTCAAAATACACACTTATAATGCCATTCTTGTTGGGATATCTTTTCTAGGCAGCATAGTTGCAACTGACAAGTGTTAGCCTATACCTGAAAGAAAAAACACGCAAAAAACAAACTCCAAAAAACTACTACCCATTTCTCTTTAAACCTACCAATTTCTACATCTGTGAAGATGGACCATATAGGACTAAAAAGCAATGTGTTTGCAAAGATCTGAGAAATGTAACACAATTTATGATGCAGAACATTTCAAACAAATATTAAAATACATTAGAGTAAAAAAAATTGAACGGTAGGTAGAAGATGCAGTAGAGGAACAAATCAAACAGAAATCAAGATTTTTCTTCTGTATATATTTATATATATGTATATGTTCACGTAAACAAAACCCCCTGCTAGAACTAATGATTGTGGAAAAGGAACAACTTTTAAAAATTAGAAACAGTTAAATGGATCATCCCTTTTCACTAGACAATATGAAAATATCAGCAAAGAATTCAATTTTTATTAAACCATTTATGTGTGAAACATCTTATGCATGCATGCATTCTCCAGAACCAATATAATGATGTGTATATTTATGTGACTTTATGCTACTGACAATGTATTTGATCAGCTCAAGGTTCAATCAGAACAAAGTCCATAGCTGGTAGCTGAGCAGATAGAAAATCAAGAAACATGCTTGAGGGCATGGGAGTTGGATATTAAACCAATGAGATAAAATGCATCTTATGAAGTTTTAGTGATCACCAATTTTGCACAACATTCTTTACTACAAAAGGGAAAAAATCTGAAGCAATACTAATGACAATACTCTAATCAACTGTTCATGAACTCCAGTGGTGCACTTCTCAGAAACTAGCATAAGACAGTGTTAGAACAGTTAAAGGACTGTTGACAGTCTGAAAAAGTGTGAAAAGAATTTTGGGACACAGCCAATGACTCTAAAAAGCTCATTCTGACTGATCTGTATTTTCCTGAATATATCACTGAAACTAGTTAAGTTCTTGCAGACACCCTTTAACATTCTGATACAACCAAGTTCCTTTGGTAGCTTGTCCTGCTTACACTCCACTAGAATTTTGTTTTTCTCAGTTGTAGGAGAAGAACTGTAGCATCTAAATTGTCTGTGGCTGTTGAAGCTGTTGAGGCAACACAAGCTCCTGCATCCTACCTAATCTCGTGGCATATGTCAGGCTTTTTCAGGAAGGAGGTCACCAGCTCAGCACTACAGGAGCTCTAGTTATAGATAGGAGCAACCAAAATTCAAACACTCAGAGCTACCTTTCTACTCAAGTATGCAACTGGCATACACTAAAAACCAAGGATCACTGTTCCTGCATTCTAGAAAAGCCTGCTCAAACACTGCTCTTTGAATTCATACAAAATACATCAAATCTACTGTTTATTTTATTACTGTGCTGTGATAAATATGCTTTCCTATTTTATTTATGTTCAAAATATTTTTTATTTGAACCCACAATTTTTACCCAAATCATTACTATAATACAGGTTCTCTATTTATGTATCATTTTGCATACTTTTGCAACATCCTTTATTTTTGCTCACTAGTCAAGGAATTGAGATTTCCTCACTTTTCACTTTTATCAGCTTACAATAGTGGTCAATGCAAAAAAAAAATTCAGTATCTTTTTGCATAATGCAGCTCTCATTCTATGTGATGTAATTCAAAATATGTCATAATTCAAAAACAACTAATTTTTTTTTTTTTTTTTTTAACATAGAGAAAGCTAGCAATATGTGCCAGGTTATCGGCAATATATCTCTTTTGATTAAAGATATGGTTTTATTTAGGGAGTTAATAAAGCCTATTTAAACATTTCCTTAAATATATGGGGAAAATTTTGCTCCACTGAGATGAGGAAAGAAGATAAAAAATGTTCTGGACTGACTCAAAATTTCTTTTTCCTGTGTCTTCCTTATTTTGAGAAAGTGTTAGATTTATAGTTGCAAGTCAAACTGTGACCTTTTCTCCTGTATGTGTGTTTGTAATGTTTCATTTATAAGGAGTTTGGATTAAATTTTACAAAAATATTCTGACCTCTTCACACCAAAAAAAGGCAAAAATTAAACCCCAAAACCAATAAACAAAAGATCCCTCAAACCACCCTAGAGTCCTTCTGCTGGTTTGGTTTTTTATTATTATTTTTCTGTTCCTTCACGAATTTTTAATGCTGGTTGTAACAAAAACATTTCATAAACCATTTCAATTCCCAACCTTCTGTTGTACCACAACAGCATTAGTTCAATTAATTCCGGGGTCACTTGTTAACACCAGAAAAGGAAAATTACTGTCCTTGCACCTTCAGTTAAGGGAAATACTTTTTCTATCTTTGTCTAATTGAACTTGAACAGAAAAGCTATTGGCTTCACTTCTTAACATAATGCAGATCACAGGAAAATTCAGGCAGGAATGGGCATCAGGCAGTTCCTAGTACAAGCTCCTGCTCCAAGCTGGCTCAGCTGTGAGACCTGGCTTGGGTGCTTGGGGCTTTGTCCAGCTGGGTCTTGAACACTTCAGAGAACAGAGCCAGCACAGGATCCCTGAACAACCCAGGGCAGGGCCTGGTTGTCCTCAAAGTGAAAATGTCACTAGTTCTATCCATTCAAAACCTCTTGTTTCAATTCATGGTTGTTCACCTGAGTTCCTGCCTCTGCACCTCAATTTGCCAGCATATTCGCACTGGCAGCAGTTTCAAGACAAATTTTCATGGGTCCACTCTTGAAAAGTTCTCTTTGGTAAGTATGGTATGGTATAGTAATGTCAGATTCCTATAAAGGACCACAGCAAACCAGACAAAACATGGATGACTTTCCTCAATCTCATTAGTTCTCTGCATGATTCTCACGTCAGTGAGGCTGTTTGCAGGAAATCCAATAAAGGCATTGTTACATATCATGGAGTTCGGTTTCAGATTAACACACCCAGCATCTGTTGTCTACATGCAAGAAAGATATTTAAGTTTGCTCTTACCTAGAGAGCTAAGCCCCAGCTCAGTTGGCCTCAGACAAACCTTGGAACACTTCTTCCTGGCTCCAGCAAGCCTATGAGAAGGCTGTAGGTCTGCTACATCTCCTACATCTCCTCCTGCATCATATTTATCTATTCCACATGGCTGTCTCAAGTACACTGACACCTTTTGAATGATCCTAGAGGCATTCAAAAGTGTCAGTCATTTGAAACTGTAGGAGATGGATATTTGAATCATTCTTTTGACCTGACTACCATGAAAACATACAGTACATTGTATATCTACATTGTATGTACACCTAGCAAGCATTTACACACCAACATATGCTTGCACTCAATCACAAACTCATTACAAACTGAAACCCAGCCAGAGCCTAAGATCACAGCAGATGACAGCAGACAATTACCGCTCATTAAATGAAATGTCACTGCTATGTGGTATGGGTGAGAACCATAAAAATGGTATCACCATATATTGGGAAGCAGTTTCTTCACATTTTGTCTCAGGCTTTTGATCATAGACACATTTATGACGTAAGTTCCACATGTGAGAGTAACAATATTCTTCTATTCCTTTCTTATTCATTTCCTTCATCTAAGGAAAGACTACTAATTAAAGAACAACAACAAATGAAAGCTAAACATGGTCTGTGAGGCAGAAGAGATGAGAGGTAGAAGTCAAATCCTACATAATCTCTAATTCTGTCTTTCTGTGACTCTAATAATGCCATGTTGCTCAGCAAAACATCAAAAATAACATAAAGAACTACCATGTACCTTTTGAGAAACAGAAGATAAACTGAGTTCTCAAATATTCAGGGTTTCCATACTTCATGGAAAACTAAAAGGCCCTTCTAGAATTCTTCCTTTTGAGAAGAGTAGAGATTTTCATCTGTTGTAGTTTTGAATTACAGTGGCAGCCAGCCCTCCACCTTAAAAAAGCTGAAGCTAAATTCAATAACTTATATTAATTTTTCACTTATTTTTTTTCCCAGTAAAATTTCCATGTGGATTGAAAAAGTGCACTAATAATACTGAAATCTACTCTGCAGATGTGGAAGAAGTATGAACAAGGAATGAACATTCTAGAATTCTAAGTAAATATGATAATGTTGTCAAAACCAGAAAATACTCCTGAGACACAGGTTGTTTTTTCTGCTGGTTTAATTTTGTTATTGTTGTGTTTATTTTCTGGATTTTGGTGTTTTTTTTCATTTTCTGGCTTTTGATTTGTACTTCTCCTAATGTTTTCCTCAATTTAGTCTGTTTTCCTCAGCAGGATAATCTTTATATCCCAGACAGATGCCTAATTCTGTCCTACACAACCTTATGGCTTCTTTTCAGATCAAATGATACAAAATACAAACACCCGAACTACACAGAGGGGCAAGCTGAGGTAGAAGGACTTCTTTGATACTACCATAGGTACAACCTTGTGAAAGTATTCATATGATGCTTTGATTAAATTCCTTGAAAAGAAGGTTCATGAATTATTCTATTGATTAAAAGTGCAACAATTCATTTGAATACTGCAAAATGGTTTGAATGAATTACTTTATGAGAGAATCCAAATTACCTCTGGCTACAAGTATTCTGAAGCCATCTGAACGAATTCCTAGATTATCCTAAATACTGCTTCCTGAAAAAATTTTGTTTTGTTCATTTGTCCTATATCTAGGCCAATACAATTAATGAAAGACAAGGTCTCCATTGTCTTTCTGATAATTGTAGGGTCATACAAATCTACAAGTTAGCTATTGCTGGAAAAGAATCCCATCATCTTCCTATGAAAAACACAGTTTTCCTAAAGTAAAATTTTACCTAAAGCATAAATTAATACTAATTATGTAGTGAACACCATGAGCAATACTGTGGGATCCCTTTATTAGAGGAAGGTTTCATGTCATAAATGAATAAAGCCATTTTTCTTTTTTATATTTTGCAAAATACTTGTTTATGGCAAACTGTCGCTTGTATTCAGATTCAGAATGTAGAAACTACAGTGATGGTTCCTTGGAAATGCTTAAAATAGATAAGATGGATTGACTGATTGCATATTCCTTTGAATTATTGTGAAAGTACCAGATCTATCTAAATCATGCCATGAAAAAAAGTGGAGTTAGAAGTTATGTAACTTCAAGTTGCTATAAATTGCTTCTTGTTGAAAGCTATATAAAACATTTTCAAATCTGTCATGTTCCACCTCTTCTGCTTAAAAAACTAAATCCAAGTGAAAATGTCCAAGATAAGTACGAATCAGGCTTATGTTGTTAAGCTGGAGCAAAAGCTTGCCACCATCAAGACTGGATACTCTTTAGCAATTAAATCAAAAATCTGGTCCATTTTTATGTCCAGGATGTATTTTTTACAGTAAGACACTACATTTTATTAGGTTAGCTAAACCAGTGTAGCAAAATAAGCAACAAAACCAGATGAGATATACTTCTCTTTTCACAGACATACTGTCATCATTTTTTGTTTAATCCAAGTTTGATTCTTGAATACAGATTTTATGTACCTTCTTTCTGCTGCTGACATTCCCACATGCCCTCAGAACAAGTTATCTGACAAAGCAGCCAGGAAAATGCATTTTCTGCTTCTCCTCCCACAGCAGCATGCCAGATGACTGTGCAGCAACAGCATCCCAGAGAACATGCTCTACAAGGTCTGATCTGACCTCCAGACTTTGCCAGAAAACAGTCTCACATCATGGACCAGTCTGACCTACCACAAAGCAGGAGGAATGCAGCACAAAGAGAGCATGAAGGACCCAGAAACTGCTTTATTTGTAGCACTGAACAGAAGAAATCAGCACAGCAGACAGCAGAAGATAATACAGTGCTTCAAGCTGTGGGGCAGCACCCAGAAGCTGCTTTTTCTAGTCCTGAGAGTTATCACCATAGCCAGTAGGAACTGCAAAAGCATTGACATTGAGATGAATGTCAAGCCCTTACCTTCCAGCCCAAAATATGTATTGATAGGAATTATTTCTCCCTCCATTAGCTATATATATATATATATACACACATACCCCCACATACAAGTTTTTTACTGTCAGTGAAACTTTAATCTTTTCAGAATCTCACTGTGACCAGAGACTGAAACTACTTCAAGTGGTAGGCCTTCAAAGAGGCTTTGAAAGAGGGACCCAGAAAATGAGTGCCAGAAAAGACACTCATCATTTTTAGGACAGACTACTCCTCTGCAAATAAAAACTTGCTTAGTAGCAGAGCTGCCTTCCTCAATTAAACACAGTGTCTGGCAAAACAAAATAACAAGGGGTCATGGCAGAATAAGAGTTGCTACGTTGGAAGTGTGTATCACTCAGCACTGAGTACCACTCCACGATTATACTCCATTTTGTACTTTGAAATACAACAGCCTCCTACAGTAACAAACACAATTATAAGACAGACACCATTTATCCCAGGAAACCTATCTGCTACTTAAAAAAATACTAAAAAGGAAAAACAACCCCTTGTGGTGAAATTAGCTGAAATTAGCTCTGATGATGATCTGTTCTTTAAATTGGGAAAGAAAAAAGGATGTTTTTGTTCAGCATGATTTATTTTTAGACTGGCAAAGACACAATGGTAAACAGAACTGGAGCTGTGTGGGCACCTTCTGAGGTTAAATTACCTTTCATGCCATTTGCACAGAAGACTGTTCTCAAGCAGCTTGAGCAGATGGTCGGGACACCATTGTCCGTTTACTTGTATCCACAAAGATAAACGATTGCTCTCTGAAATCCTGAACAATATGGCCCTTGCGATGCTTTAGGCTGCCAAGGAGAAAAAAACCAAACAAAGAAATAAATATAAATTTAGCTGAGGAGAACAAAAGAGTTCTGATTGATGAAATTTAATTTTAAGCAACAAGTAACTATAGAATAATAGAATTTTTTAGATTATAAAAGATATCTAAAATTATTAACTCCAAATGTTAACAATGCCGAGTCCACCACTAACCCATGTCCCCAGGTTTAAAATACCTCCAGGGATGGTTACTTCACAGCTTCCCTGGACAGGCTGTTCCATTATTTGACAGTCCTTTCCATTAAGATACTTTTTTCCTTAAAGCAAATTGAAGCCTTCCTTTGTGCTACATGAGGCCATTTCCTCTGATCCCATTGCTTGTTACATTGGAGAAAAGACTGACCCCCACCTTTCTACAACCTCTTGTCAGGTACTTGTAGAAACAGAGAGGGTCATCTCCGAGCCTCCCTTTCTACAGACTAAACACTCCCAGATCCCTCAGCTGCTTCCCACAGGACTTGTGCTCCAGACCCTTCCCCAGCTCTGTTGCCCCTCTCTGGACACTCTCCAGCCCCTCAATGTCCTTCCTGTAGTGAGGGATGCAAAACTGAACACAGCACTTGAGGTGCAGCCTCACCAGTGCTGAGTACAGGGGACAATCCCTGCCCTGCTCCTGCTGCCCACACTGCTGCTGACACAGGCCAGGATGGCACTGGCCTTCTTGGCCACCTGGGCACACACTGGCTCTTGTTTGGCTGCTGTCATCCAACACTCCCAGGTTCTTTTCCACTGGGCAGCTTTCCAGCCACTCTTCCCAAGGCTGTAAAACTGCATGGGGCTGTTGTGACCCAAGTGCAGGACCCAGCACTTGGCCTTGTTGATCCTCAGACTATTGGCCTTAGCCCAAAATATCAGTAATATGGGACAATTTCTTCCTGAACACTTAGCAAAGTAGGAGGTGCAGGTTAAAACAAATTATACAGAGTAACTCTGACTGAAATAAGAATCTACCATGTCTGCACAACTGCTCCTACTACATGTAACATTTCTGAAGCACGCTGCCGAGTAACAACTCGTTTTGCCTACTGAGCGAGCCAGTGAGATAACCAGAGATATTCAGAATCATGCCAGAGTAGACAACTGCCAGGGCAGTGATCCACCCAAGTACTGGTTGAGAAGGTAATTTCAGGGTTTTTGAATATTGCAAAATGGTTTGAATTAACTACTTTATGAGAGAATCCAAATTACCTCTGGCTACAAGTATTCTGAAGCCATCTGAACGAATTCAGGGTTTCAAGGAACTTTCCAAATTTCTTCAAGAGAAGCCCTGGTTAAACACACCTAATGTAAGCATTTTGCCAACAAGCAATTTGCTAAAAAGGCACTTTTATTATTTGAATAATTTACTAGTAAGAGAGATGACTTTAAAGGATTGGAGACAACATGTAGAACACTGAAGAAAATTCTAAAATCTTAGAAGAAGTCTAGGATTTAGGAGTGAAGTGAGCACATATTAGTCTTTGGACTTGTAACTAATAATTGCATAACCTGTCAATCTTAAAAGTTCCCAAAAAAAAAAAAAAAAAAGGAAAAGCAAGGTTGCTGAATATGGAAAGAATCACACGGAATCAGTGAAGGGGCCTAGACATGAACTTCAATACACACAGCAAAATAAGACAGAATTGGGTTTAGAAAATAACAGTGAAATTAGATAACTATGACTCATCAGCCATTCAACATCCTGAAGACAGCAGGTATTGCAAAGCATTTAATTAACTAGAGTTTCATATAAAGATGTATAGTTGTCTCTGAAATAACTGCTTATTTAAATAATGACACAACAAATAAAATTCATATCCTCTATCTAATACCACACACTCTACAGCAAAAGCAAGTAAACAGTGGATATATTTTTTGATGATTGAAATAATACAATTTCAATCATCAAATCACTTGTTTTAACCTCTTTTTCCTGTGATGTTAGTATATTCAGTATGCCAACAATAAATGTATCATTTAAACATTTAAGATGCTTGTCAGATTTTAGACATTGTTAACACTCATTGGAGTAAGGAAAGAAAGGAAAAGACAGGTTGAGATAAATGTCAAATAGTGGCATCCAGCAACACAAAGTAATATGTTCTGATACTAAGGATTAATTACAGCTCAAAGAAGAGCGAATAATTGGGAAATAATGGAAATATGAAGAAGAACTTAATAAAAAAGTAGGTTAAAAAGTTAGGAAAAGAGAGGTTTGGTTATGTATAGGAATAAAAGTGAAAGCACAAATGGGAAGAATTATCCTGTTTACCTTCAAAAAGGAAGGAAACCCCAAAGTGTGTTTGTTCTAAATATCAGTGTGTTATGATAATGTTATTTCCATCAAAAATAAAAAAGTCAAGGCTCTTCTTCCCCCAAGGGAGCACACTCTATGCTTAACTTCCATCATTTTTTCCACAAAATTAAAGGGAAGGCCGCTGTCCCTCAGCTGTTTGCCTCCCCTTAACATCCCCAGACTCATTTGCCTATTTGCAAATAAAGTATAATGAAAGTAATGACTACGCTCACAAACAAATAATTATAGGATCACTTAGGTTGGAGAAGACCTTTAAGATCCTTGAGACCAACCATAAATCTGGCATCATCCATCACTAAACCATGTCCCCAAGTGTCACCTCCACTTAATGTGTACTTCATATGTTAGAGAATAAGCAGGTAACATAACCATCCATCTCCCAGTAAACCATCAGTACATCTTCCAAAATCAGAGGACTTCACTAAGAAGTATCTCCATTATTACAAACTGAACATTATTTTTTCCTCATAGAAAAACCGATAAGTTGTAAAAATAGTACAAAAATATCTTTATATGAAATATATATATATGTATATACCTCACAAGGTAGTCTGTGAGGAATACAATAAAGATATCCTTAATATCAAAAATAACACATTTTCACTGAAAAAAAACACAGAAGTATACTTTTTTGCTGTCCACTTAAAAAAAAAAATGAAAAAAAGACCACTGAATAATATAATGCAGGTGCATTGTTATCAGATAGCCTGTCAGAATTTTATCAGTTAAAAAGAATGTGACATTTTATAGGAAATATGGCAAACCAACATCATTTAAAAATGTGCTATTTGAAATGCATTTTACATAACTTCTCTTACAAGGCACCCACAAATGTTTCAGCTCTCTGTTTAACTCTCTCCAGACATGAAATTTCCCAAAAACATATCAACAAAATGAATTTGAAACTGCTGTGAATAAGAACTTTCCGCAAAACAAATAAAATTTCACTTTGTTTTGTTGCCCTTACCATGCACTAACAAGTGCCATGAAGGATAGATAGGTACAAGCAATATACTCAGAGAAAAGCAAGTGCACACATGTATAGATGGATTTTTAAGAAAGCCAGGATGAAAACCCATGTGCAGAAAGTTTTATAGCTAAAACAACTGGGATTTTTTTTTCTTTTTTGAGTAAGCAGTAACAATTTCCTCCACATAAATTATGTCCTAGATTCTCCTGTGAGCTAGGTCATAATTTAATGTACAATAACAATTTGTCAGCTGCTGCAAAAACTGAGACAAAGATTCAGGCTGTCTTTCTCTTTATACAGCTGGGTATATACATCTTCTGATTACCAAAGGTAGTTTCCTTTCTGCAGGTTAAAAAGTGCAAGAGGCCCCACTGGGAAAGTCAGGAAGGTGTTCCCATCCCTTCGTTATGCAGTAAGCTAAACTGATCATTATTTATGGAGAGGGAATATGCTGCATATGCTCAGAAACAAGACTCAATAAAAACACGGAGATAAAAAACAACTTCAGCAGCAACTGTGGCACAGCAGCTGATTCCAATAGGAATTTCTCAGTTAACTCCTCTCATACTGCACCTCATTTGTGGGTCAATACAAATGTAGCAGAAAAATTCAGTGAGATTACTGAAATCTCACATATCTTCCAAGGAGATGAGGATACAGCATATATTATTCCATAATCACAGAAGGACAATAACACAAAATGGAAAAGCTGTGTTTAGTCTCAGTACCATAAGGGACCAGCCTGAAACACATTTCTAATGGACAGCTAGTCTAAATGAGGTCTGTTAGAAGTAAAATAGTTTAGGAGAAAAAATGTCAATCAGAAAAGCAGGTAAATGAAATTAGTAAAATTCGCCCGTTCAATTTTGCAGAAAATGGTTTATGAAGTTTTCAGCTAAGATGTATCCACAGATTCAACCTCAGTTTTACGGACATACGCACTGAGATGGAAGGACTACTTGAAATTGCATTATTGCAGAACTGTAGTTAATTCTGAAGTCTTCCTTTCATTAAATGTAGTGCTACAAGATGTCAATCTCCGCTATAACATCAGAGGAAGAATAGATACCCATGTCAGTGGGAGACAGAATGAGCTCCATGATGACATGGACTGATCACAGAACATTCTTTTAAGATCAAATGAAAACCTCTCCCTGAGCAACCAATGTCATGGTTGTTAAATACTGGCTTCTGACTTGCTGAAACCTCACATAGTACACTAAGAATTTAGACTGTTTGACGCAGGATTTTATAGTGGTAAATTAAATGAGAGCTTTCAAGTATAATATACATTACTAAGGATAGAAATATTTCAGACTTTAAATAAAAATTAATACCATGACATATTTGGAACAATTTTTCACTTTTAACATGCACGTCTTTTAGACACTTGGCAGAAATAATGCCCATTTATGCAAGGCTGGAATTTCACTACTGAAGTTGCATCACCTAAGGAAACAAAAGAGGAAGCTAATATCCAAGCCCAGACAAATTCTAGTCAAGTACGTGAAGACTCTAAGGTGAATAAAATTTTGTGATATTGTCTAAGTAAACATAAAATGCTTGATTACCTACTATTTCCTACATCGTGCAGACACATATATTTTATGCAGAATGGGTACTAAAAGAGCTACCAAATCAAAATGACTATGCTTCACAACACTTTTTAGAGGTATAAAGAAATAGAGAAAGTAAAAAGAAATTCCTAAGATGTCAGTAAATGTTTCACAACCACACGCCTTTCAAGAAGACCAGGTCAGTGTAACCTGCAATTTTATAAACTGTGGTAAATATGAATCAGTTTCAGGATGTCTTTTCTAAGACAAACCTATGAAAGTTTTAGTTGCACTCTAAGCTTCCAAGAATTCATTTCAGAATATCTGCAATTTCTTCTTGCCCCTATTCTGTTGTAAGTTTCATCAGAATAAAGATCTGTTTTCACTACACTCAGGATTCTTCTATTCTGGGAAGCAAAATCTTTATTAAACTTACAGACCCACTGATGACAGGCGCCACTGAACACAGGGCTTACTGACTCACTTAATATTCTGGAAACCCAAAAATTTTCACAGAAGTAAAACATGACTTGCTGGACTCCAAAAAACTTCAGTACTGTTAACCTGGAGGACCCTACAACCTAAGAAGTTACACTTTACCTCACCTGCAGGCAGGAGGCAGTATGAAAATAAGATTCAGTTGAGAAAAGACAAAGCAACTCTCTTCTACTTGGAGCATTTGCAGACCAAGTGATAGTAACCACCTCTGACCAACAAAGTGGCCAAACCCTGAAGTGAGATATTCCAGGAGATTGTGGAACCTTCACTTTTGGAGATATTCAAAACTAAATGGGACAAGGCCTTCAGCTACCTGATCCAACTTTTAAGCCATCATTGTGGTCCAGAGGTCCCTTTAAAACTAAACAACCATTTTGATCTATGCAAAACTACTTTTTCCTCAACTGAACTACAACAACATCCAGATGATAAGGCAGGAATTTGACTTGCTCTACTTCAGGCACTTTCCAAAGAGAAGGGAAGCTGAACCAGGGTGTTCCATATTATCTGTATTGTTTTGCAATGGCCACAGAACAGCACCTCAGCTTTATGATTCATAAAGACAATAGCTGCTTCAGTGCTATGAAATCCTTAACTCCCAGCTCATACTGCTGTATTGAGTACAAAGAGGGAGTGCTAGCAGGCAAAAAAACAAAAAAGTCACCACTGTAGTTACCTGCCAAATCACAGCTTTCCTTTGAGGTCTCCCATCTCACTAATGATGAGGCTGACTTGGCTTTGCATACGAGATATAGCAAAGAAACAGCCTGAGGTGATACTGAAGTGGAAAACAGAGCAAATTAAACTGGTTGTCTTCCTGTTTTACAACCAGCTGCAATTACCTTACTGTGGAGTTGCCATCCAAAGAAAACTGTGAACCACACAAACAGGAATAATTTCATTGGCATGCACAGAGAGAACCTTTCCCCAGGTGTAATTTAAGGAGTCCTTAAAATATGCAATTCTCTCCACTACTTTGAGCCCTCAATCACTTCCTACTGTAGTTCTGGTTTTCCTCTACATGAAATCCTGCAGTTAAATCTACTTTCAGGATGACTGCCCTGATTAATAACTCTATAATGTCTGTACTCTCTGTGGGATAAGACATTTCTTTGTTCAAAAATGATCCTTTTCCTCTGAATGCTGGCAATTTCAGTGCCAAGCGAATGAATCACCTCTGCTTGGTGGTGCCATTCCCACTGCTGGGATGTATGGTCATGTGAAGCCATTCTGAGACATAATTCCTTACTCCTCAGTCAGCTGGGCATTGCTGAGAAACAAATCTACTCAGCAAAACTGGTCAGTATTTTGATTTCCAGCTCACATACTGGAATAAAAAAGAAAAGGTCTCTTGCGTTTTCATGTGTCAGTGACAGAGGTACACTTTCCAGTGGAAAGCAAATATTCTGCGGCCTAACTTGTGTATCACAAATCATCATTTAGCTCACTGGTTCAACCTGAGAATGAGACAGATCTCCAGGTGGCAACCCTACTGATGGGCAATTATGGGTGTCACTGCTTTTTGAAAGACCATTTTGTCTGGATGTAGAAGAGGATCATTTTAGAAAACATATCTCCACAGAACAGGCTAAAATTTACCTGCTTACTTCTATCAGAAAAAAAATGTATCTTTCATTAAAGGATTTAAATGTAAATAAACAAATTTAATAAACATACATTACAAGGATCCCATGGAACAAAACATTTAAAAATTTATGCTGATTACAGAGGGGCAGAACTGTATAGAAAAATCCACCAAGGAAGAAAGGCTGAAGCCTGCATTATCTTATCAGCTCAGTGGGGCCTATTTCACCTGAATTTAAATGACTAAGATTATGTAGTGAGTCAGCTCAGAGCCCAGAATAGAACCAAGAATTGTGGCTCATTATCTCTGTCTTTAACCATTAATTTGCACTTCCACACTGAGAAAAATGGATGTTACTATTTTATTAGGTCCCTCAATATATTTATATCATAACAATACACTCAACAGTATCAGAGGAAAAACAGACTGAGATATAAGCCTGACATCCAGTCTGAACTGTGGGTCGCTGTGAATATGGGTAGAAAAGGAGAAATACTTGTAAATTTGATGTACAAGTAAATACTTGTAAAATTGATGGACCTACAATCTCTACCATTGAATCCTCTATCTTTGATTGTGTTGGGTTTTGTTGTAACTGAAATACGTTAATCTCAATTTCAAAACAAAAAACTTGCAGGGGTCTCCAAACACAAAAAAAATGAGTTAGTAAGTTAGATACCTATTTGTTATTGTAAAGATTCCTTGCATCATAAATATACATTTTATAATTTCTGGTTTGATCTTTAAAAATCTCATGAGTACATACAGCACTGGACACAGCACTGGTAACTGTCTCCCAACACCACATGAGTCACTTTGGTCCAAGGATAGTAGTAAATGGATGCCCTGAAAAGCTCTATTTATATGGTGCTTTACAGTACAATTTAATGAAACTTTCCAATACTTAAATAATGTATGTTCTGATAATATGTTGCTAAACTTAGCATCTAGTAAAGAAGTGGATTAAGTCTTTATTGTCAACAGAACTCTCTCATTTGATTAAATACAGATTTTTACATGAAATATGCATTCTGGAGAACATTCTCTTTTTTTTCCTTCTTTCTTTCACACATTGTCTTTTTCTTTCCCTCATACTGAGATTTTACACCTTTTTCAACTTGCAAATGTGAAGGATCTATTTTGGAGTCTGTCAGGATAGTAACAAGTTTCCAAGTGCTGCAAAACCAACTTAGTATGGACTGTATGTGCTCTATTCTAAAACCAGTATTGACTGACTCCACTCCTCTCCTGGTGCTGCATATTCCCACATTTTTCCCCATATTGTTCACATCTCAAATTCAAATATATACTTGAATGCATCTTAAACTATCAGGAGTTGCTAAGAACAGACAAGCCACTGGAAAGGCCAGTGTGACCAAGTACTTTACAACCAAGTACTTGTTTCAGGAGAGCAGAAACCTACAGCCTCTGTAAGAGAGGCAGAGATGATGGGTTTTGTTACATCTGCATCTACATCTGCACGATGAGGGGAACTGGGATGAGCCAGCTGCATTTCCCCTTTTCACAGGATTCACCCTGTGCTCTCAGTCACTCCTCCTCCCAACACACAGTGGGGTGCAGCCAGAATGCTTTTACTCCCACTCTCTTCAGTTGCTCATAGCATATAATAGCAGGTAAAGTCATCATTCTCTTCCCCACAGCAAGAGTCAGGTTGATCACTGATGAGTTAAGGAAGAGCAATGACTCTCTCCAGTCAGCCAAAATGTAGGTGAGATGCTCTTCTACAGTGAGTTTTACGACCTGAAAATGTTGTTCCCATCAGCTTCTCACGGGGCAGACTTCAAAAATTTTAATCTCATGTCTGAATGTCTTTAAAAATGTCACATGCAGACAGAGCTGTATAAATATATGATTCTGTGTTTCCTTGTCACCTTCAAAAGCTCCTTAGTAGACAAACCTCTGAGGCCTGTAGACCACATGACTGAAAAATGACCAATTTAAGCTGTTTCAATACTTGAAATAAGGAAGAAAACAGAAGAGGGAAGGCAACATGGAAACAGGGAGCTGTGATTATAGAGAACATGCAGGATTTGCGTATTGTCAGCTTGCAGGCTCAAGGTGAAAGATGCAGATAAACAAGAATTACAAATCATAGTAGCAAATTATGGCCATCTGAAAGAATTTTAAGGTTTCTAAGCTATAGATTTCATTCCTGATGGCGAGAGGGGGGGACACACATGGTGTCACATACGCTTGCAGAACCTTCCTAACAACTTTGCTTGGTAGAAAGAGTGGTTTAATTGCTTCACGTATTTTCCTGGAAATCATTTTTATTGCTGTGTATACAGACACCTTATATTTTATATTCTCTGTGCCAGTAAGTATAATAAAGCATTACTTTTAGAAAGCTGATAAAGGCAAGGCAGGCAATAAACCAGTTAAGAAGCTCTGGCACAGAAAAACAAAATAGCTTGCCTAAGGTAAAACATCAAATCACCAGCAAAGTTGGGAGTATGTTTGAGATTCTAAGCATCTTCTTTGGAATTATGCTCTGGAATATGTTTTCTCTGTAATATCAGATTTCTTTTCCTTAGGATATAAAGTACTAGTATATACTGATATATGCATGGATGAGGCAATCTGTAAAACTGTAGTCTTCAGAAGACAACAAACTTTTTTTGTGTACTGCTTAATGATCTCCATACTACTGGGAATTCATAAAAGATGGCCAAAGAGCCATCATTCTCTTCTATAACTCAAAAATTTGGTGCTGTCTTATGACCAACCAGAAAATTTAAAATTAAGCAAAGGAACAAAATTTTCAGAGATCGTACATGTCAATCAATGAACTCATAAGATATTAAAGAAGCCAAGACTAAAAAAAATTAAAAATTAGATGGAAAAATTCATGGACAGTAAACAACCTACCAGAGGCTGTAGACGAAGCCATTTGAAAGGCATAACCAGCCAAAATCCAATCTGAAATGCAATGTAATTATCACTTACAGTACAATATCAGGTAACAGTGATATCCCCATACAATACCCAGAACTGCTTTGCTTTGGATCCCTTTAGCATTTCTTAGAGAATTTGTTTCCTTGGTGGGAAGAGTTGAAGGTGTCAAAACAAGAGCTTAAAATAGAACAAAAGTTTTGAATTTCAAAACTTTTTTAAAGGGTTTGTTTGTGCCTAGCTAAAAATCTCATGAATTTTGTGGGAGAGTAAGGGACTTCTGGGAAAAGTCCCACAATCTGAGGCATTAGAGCTCTGTCTTTCTGGGAAACATAAATAAAATGTAGCAACCTGTTTCTTCACAGCAGTATGATTGCAGAAAGAAGCATTAGTTGCCTTTGACATTTACTGCTATATCACTGCTACTTACTGAGCCTGAACTCCTGAGCCATTTCTTTGTCCTCTAAGTTATCTGAAAACATATAGGTAAAGACTGTGTGGCCTTAAAGAAGCAGTTCAACCTGCACAAGAAAGCAGAATGAAATTTCCACCTCTTTCTTTCACAGTGAAAAATAAGAGAAATATGTTTTCATTACAAGAAAGTGTTTATTTGTTAATCATTTAATAATTTTTCAGGTTTGACATGAACAAATGTTCTAATTATGGCAGATTTTGATGTATGTTACACATAAATGCCTCCTCTACACAGCTCTCTGTTTTCCTGTGTACTTTTAAATGCTACTAAATATGATTTTGATAATGCAATCAGCTGCTTGAATAAACATAACCTAATTGAAGTAGTATTCCAAAGAACATTATTTCTATTATTATGACTTCCCTGGTGCACAGCTGTAAACAGACAGCTGAATGATAGCAAATGACCTAGATAAATCTGTCTCAATAGCTGTCACTCCTTAGTCTTGACCTTCTGACACTGTTCCAGCTGTGCAATAGCTTGTCCTAGCATTAAGGGAGAGAGAATCTCAGGCTCATTCTATTCTGGGAAAACTACTAGTATTTCTCTACAAAGACACACAATCTCATAAAATTAGTGGATTAAAATGTATTTCTATTACAAAAGCAGAAGAAACATTGAACCTTCATACAACTTCTCATCTTGCACCATAAAAATAAGTAATAAGCAAAGAGTTAAGGTACTAAATTAAATGTTAATCATATTTTACTTGCAGCTAGACCATTTTGCATTTGTTTCATAGAATCGTAGAATTGTTGGGTTGGTAGGGACTTTAAAGACCAGAGAATCACAGAACAGGTCAGGTTGGAAGGGACCACAGTGAGTCATCTGTTCCTTCCTCCCTGCTACATTGCACAGGATTGTGTCCAGACAATTCTTGAATATCTCCAGTGAGGAAGAATCTACAACCTCTCAAGGCAATCTGTTACAGAGGTCCTTTAGTTCCAAGCTCCCTGCCATGGGCAGGGACAGTATCCACTAGACTAGTTTGCTCAAAACTCCATCCAACCTAACCTTGAACATTTCCCCGGATGGGGACATCCACAGCTTCTCTGGGCAACCTTTTGCAGTGCCTCACTACCCTCACAGTAAAGAATTTCATACTAATTATCTAATTTAAAATCTGCCCTCTTTCAGTTTAAAGCCATTCCTCCTGTCACTGCATGGTAACAGCCTTGTAGCTCAGAAAATACAGCCTTCATCAAACCTCATTCCCAAGTAATCCTGTGTTCAGTGCCTTTTAGTAAACAGAAGAAAGAAACATAAATGACATAAAATAGTTCTGAGAATATATTCAGAGTTGTAATCTATATTTCATGTAATTTAAGGCATAACAAGAATTCACCAAAATCATGCTGAGCTACCAAAGAAATCCCAAAGTAATCAGAGAATATGTAATATGGGATGAGAGACTATGACCACTGCAGAATTCTGGTGCAACTAATAATCCACAGAGAAATGGGTATGTTATAAAATGTATACTATATTATACACACATCATAACCACATTTTTTAGCTAAAAAATCAGTCTTAGAATGCCAGGTGAGGCCTGCATTTAAGCATCATTTTGCAAACACAATTAAGCAATTTAAGGCAAAAATACACCATTAACATACATAAATGGAGACTAAATTTAGGTGTTATGTAGCCCCAAATACTCCTAGATTTTAAGGCAAAACAAATCCGCATTGTTAAGTGGAAAAAAATTTTACCAAAACTTTTAAAAGCAAATAAACCAGATGTGCTGGAAGCAGCATCAGCAGTGAAATGTAGCCAAGCCTCTGCTGTTTTTCCACATTCTGCTTGCATAACCTGGTGAGAGTGAAAAATATATTGTGATGAAGAAGAGAAACTGGAAAACTTTTCATCAATCTCATTAACCATCACAGCAAAAAGCCAGAAATAAGGCTCTTTGTCTCGAGAAATACATTTTAAAATTCTGATAGAAGAAAGTTCTCCTAAGAAGAAGTCCACCATTTTGTCCTTTCATCCTCACTTACTCCTTTACATCATGTAAGGAAATCAGTGCTTGACAGTGTGTTGTGTAACAGGCTCACAAGACAGGAGGGCCTATTTTCCTGAAATCTCCAGCTACTGTAGGATTGTACAAAAAATTAAATGCAGCTTAACTATAAAGTCACAATGTAAAAATTTAGAAAAAAACATAAAATACTACTATATAATTGTGTTTAGATTAAACAAAACAGAGAATTTTCATGAAGTATTGTGTATACACAACTGTGAAATGTCTTCTTTCAGATAGACACCTCAAACATCTTTAAGTGTCCTTAAATGATTATGAACGATGGATGCTTCTGAAAGGCTACAGGAAAGGAAATCCTTATTCTGTAAGCTAATATCCTTCAGGTTAAGAGTCTCATCCTGACTAAAGAGTCTGACTAAAAGGTGAAGCAGTTGTAATGATCATATTATTTTAAAAATTCACTAAACTACTTCTATATCCACTGAGATTTGAAGTCCTTCTACAAACAAGAACTAGAATTTAAGACTCATTTTGAAACTTAAATTCCAGAATGAACTTTTTTTTTTTTTTCCTGACACCTTTGGCTTGAAAAAAGAAAACAAAGAAACTTCAACTTTATTTTTGGCTATGTTTTTAGCAATTGTGTTAAACTATCCATCAGAGTAATTTTGAAACTAATACACTTGTTTTTAATTTGGATGTAGTAAGATGGCACCTTCCCTCTGCAGAACACCTGGGCCCTTTCTAGGTAAGAGTGCCCTACCTCCTGCTCCAAATAGAAGAAAGCTAAAAACCTATGAGAGCTATAGGAAGGAGGAAAAGAATTACTTGATATCTACAAAACTTACTTCCCAGGGAAAAGTTCTGGAATCTCAGGCTATCTCAATTGTCTCTAAAAAACCAAGATGCAGAAACAAATGAAAACAAAACCAAACCCCAGTGAACCTATGCCTGGGTAAATGGTAACTGCCCACCCAGAGTCCTCTCAATGCTCTTCACACTCAAACTGCATTGGACAGTATCATGTGGCCCAGAAAAAAAACCCCATACAAACCATTTTGGCCTCATTTTGTTTCATTGTAATTCAGAACAGTCAAAGAGGTGAAACTGTGAGATCAAATTCTAGATTGAAGAAAAGAGATCATGCAGAGTTAATAAACTATTACATTTGGTTTCAAAGCTTACCTAAGCTACTCAGGATCTCAAGCAAAAAACCTCTACCCATTTGATTGGCACTTTTCTCTCATAAGCAGCATGCTTATATATACACTTAGCAAAGTCAGTAAATATAAAGTCAGTAAAGTTTTATTCTCTGGGTTTTTTTCTTTAATTAATTGGTTTCTCCTTTGAAGGAGTGACCTGTATACATAACCGAGTGATTAAAATGTTCACTTTGGAAAACCAGAGAGCAAAGCAGAGGGAGAGAAAAAGGTTGAATTTAATCTTTAAAAATTTGCTATCAGTTTGGTGGATCCAGAATTTCCAAAGCTATGTTTGAGCTGATACATTTTTAAAAAGCAAAATCAGTATAAGATCTTTCAGTCCTCATTCCTTCCCATTTTACTGGAAATTTGTGATAATGAACCCTTTACAGTTATCGCCTATCATTCTGGGGAAAATTACTTAAATCCATGTATTTGCTGACTGCTTTCCTAACAGTGCTTTTATTTCCTCACCAAGCCAAAGCCAAAACCAACCTAATCCACTTTACTGCCAATATTGAATTGATCCTTATTATACTTATACCCAAGGTAGGTTTATGTGACCAAACATCAATGTTTCTGTCTTTCAAAGACACACAGAATACTTCTGCCTAAGAGTGCTCACTGAGAAGTGGGTTATCACAGAAACTTTCCACAAAGATCTTGCCCTTGTGCTTTTCTTTCACCTCTGCAAACAGGTCTTGGCTCACAGGAACTATCAAAGGCAGCATCACTTAAGAGTGACTGTATCTTTTTCACAGAGAAGGAAAACATAGCTACTTTCACATTAGAGGGACTTACAGCTATGCCCTTTATATAGTCACAGAAACAAGAATGTAAAATTTGTCACAAAGAAAACAAAGTAAACAAAGTGGAATGAAAGATAGGGGAAAATATTATTTCTTTCCTGAATAAACTTACATCATTCCAACAACACATTTTTATCTGTGGCTTTATGAATCAACCTTAATCTCAAGACATCCTAATATTTACATGTTTAATAAATATCTGTTGGAACTAAAACAATATATGCTTGAAAGCTGACCTAAATGAATGCTAAACTAAGTCTAGATAAAATGCAGTCACCTTTATTGTTTTAAGCCCTTGACATCTGTGGTAAATCCTCCTGGAATGAGGTAGTCCAGGCTCTTCAGAAACACAAGGGATTTTTAATAAAGGATACACAGACCTGGTGTAGCTCCTATCATTTCCATATGGACTGCTACAAGCAATAGATAAGGTAGTATCTATTAGTAATAGATGAACAATGAACTACCTCTCCCCCAAGGAGCACAAAACTAAGTGGGCACAGCATGCTCAATGCAGTCCAAATAGTGACATTTTCTTCTCCAGAAAACAAAGATAAAGTGATCATTTGGGTTCTTGAGAAAAAGGAGCCAATATCTTCAAAATACATCATCAGCTTTTAAACAGATAAATTATTGCCACTGTGCTAACAGCCTGCAAGAGAGGTCACCAAGTGACCTCTATAATGAATAAAATAAGCTACAAATGAGTAAGGTGAAAATGTCTCCCTCCCAAGGCAACTTGGGCATCCATACAATTGGAAATGCACGCCTGGGACACTGCCTCAGAGCCAAGATAAATAATCTCTTTCTTAGGCTGTGGGTGCTAAAAAGCATTGAGACACAGAATTTGGTAGCATTTCTAGATGTCCATGTTTGACAAGACTGTAAGAAGTATTACTTACAAATTGCAAATTAAAACTTTAATTTACTTAACTACTCCAGGTAAGATGGAGAACATCTGTACTACAGACTGCAAAAAAATTGGTTAAAATTCTACATTCTCAGTGAACAAGAGAATAATGAAGACCCTGGCTCCCCTGTTAGAGAAGCAGACTTCAGCAGAAATGTTAACTCATGGCCCAACACCACACAGAAACTCTAGGGCAGAATGTACCCTTTTTTTGAAAGGTTGCTGCATGACCACAACAGTGTTTGGGAAAGCACAGCTCTCTCAGTGCAGTCATCAAAGAAACAACCATGGACAAATCTGACTGTGCATTGATTCCTTCAATCAAAATACCTGAAGTGTATCAAAATCATAACATTCTGAATTTGATGGGAGTTCAGAGCAAATACAAACATACTGCCTTGTGACTTCAGACCGGAATATACTGGACCTCAGATATGAAAAAGATATTGTCAGATATTGAAACTTAAAGAAAAGATTCTGACAGAACAGGAATAGGTTAACTTTTAGCCTACAGACATACAACCTACATAAATTATGAGTATGTTAACTCTTGTTAATTAAAGAGTAAGTAGAAGAGCAAAATACTACCTAATATTGTCCAGAAACATTTCCCAGCTGAATATACCTAAGCAGAAGGAATTTCCTTTTCTGAAGAAGAATTACAATAGCACAACCTCCAATATTGTGTTGGAAAGAAAAGAGTCTCTGTTTCCTCCCCAGAGGCTCTTGGCAGAAGATTTTACAGAAGAAAAAGATGAGACCAAACTCCAAAACCACAGGGTCCAAAGCCTCACAAACAAGACTCGTAATTGATCATCTTGGTGAGAAAGAACAAGAAGACTGGAAATAAAGCTGTACTTTAATTTCTACATGAAGGAGAACAAAAAACTTTCTCCAATTAAGAAAATATCAACGCCTCAAGCTACCGTATCTTTGATCTTATTCTTTGCCAGAGAAAGGAAATTTCATCTCTTCAAAGCTTTAACCAAGTAGAACCAAGTTAATAAGGAGCAAGAAAACTTAAATAAGAGCCCTTCAGAGAGACCAAGGACAAACTGACAGGTATAATATTTTAGTTGATTGCCTACATCAGACGAATTAAAATAATAATATTTCTCTGTTGGTACAACAGTAGTCATATATATTCACATGAGAATTGAAAGGAATTGAAATATGCAGAATTTTAGGAGCTTCATGCTTCTCATTTCTAATTTACCTTTTAGATTTGAAGAGCCTATTTTTTTCTTAACAACATAATTTACCACCACTTAACACAGTATTAAAAAAAGTATTATAAAAAGTAATTCACTAAATTATATCACTGAATTTTGAGAGAACACTGAGTATAAATTTACAGCATTAGACTGACAGCTACAAAAACCCAGAGGCTGTAGAGATCCTCAAAACAAATCACTTCCCAGACAGATGCAGTGGGAGCTTTTTCAAACCAACTGTGAAACACATCTCTTACCCAGAAGGGACCTTACTCCTGAGCCATACCACTTGGTAGTGACCCTCCCCCAAAATGCTGGCAGTGGGTGGCACAGGCAGCTCCTGGAAGATCTGGGGCAGCTGTAATGGTCACCAAACACATCACAAAGCAGCCTTCCCAAGAGCAGCTAAGTGACAATGACCACTACTGGTGACAGCATTATGCAGTGGTACTCAGAAGCCCTGAACAACTGCAAACTGATTCTCTGTATTTCAAAGGAGCTGAAAACCTTTAAATAAAAAGCAGGAAAAAAAACAAAACAAAACAAAACAACAACAATAACAAAAAAAAAAAAAATTCAGGGGTAGAAAAGAATTGACTGTTGCAGGTATGATGAAAAAATAACAGGATGTTTTAACCTTTTAAAGGTCCATATAAGTAGCTTATCCATGTAGAAAGCTTACTTTTGCCATATCCCTGACTATTCAGCTCATGTTGGGAAATCAGTAGCAGTTTCTAGCTTCAGTTACCAGCTGTCTCCTTCAAGCCATTCAAACAGCAAGGGCTGTAGCAAAGGCTAACAAGAAAGAAAGATGAATTTTGTTAAAAAATGATCCAAGGGTTACTGTCTTTTAAACAACTACACTTATGATAGGAACTTCCCTAATGATCATATGTGAGCCACCAGAATCAGATTTTGGTACTCCTGCTTGGGTTCCTGCTGTCTCAGCTGCGCCATATTCACATAAAATTCCTTTAGTGTGGTACAACCTGGAGTCAATGTAAAGTTAATAAATCCAAGGGAATCTCCAAGGTGAGCAAGTTCAGAGTCAGATTTTGAAGTTTTTACATGACAGTTGTTTGCCTCAATGTAGGGCAGCACATTGTCCTGATCTGGCTCTGCAGATGCCTCTGCCCTCTCTGCTGCTACCCAGGATTTATCATATTTTTATTTCCTGTTTGGAATTCTACACTGGTGTCTTATGGACATGAGAAACTGGTCACTTGGATTGCTGTTAGTTTTACAACATCATGATGCATATCAGGCAATAGTAAGGTCTTCATTTTGCCTTTGTAAGTGCCTGTTTACAATTTATTTGAAAAAAAAAAAAAAACAACAAAAAACTCAGTAAGACAATGGGATAAGTAAAAGAGGAAAACACCAATCATTCCAAGAGAGGAGGGCAGGGTCAGATTATTGAAAATATTGCCCACAGAAAACTGAAGCAAAAGAAAAGAACATGATTTCTTGCATTGTGAAATCATCAGTTTTGACTTTCATATTATTAAATCCTTCTTGTAGACAAACTAATACTTATGGACTTAGTCATTCCATAAGCTAATCAGCACTTAGTATCTTTTTAAACTGACTTTGAATGATATCTTAACAACTTAATACCAGCTCATAGTTAAAGCTTGATTAGCAGTGACAGGTGACAATAGCAATGATTTCTAGTGTATGTGGGACCATTACTATGCTGTTAGAATAGAAAAGGAAAATATTACCTCCTACAATTCTTGCTTTTGAATTTGAGGAAAAGCCCATGCAAAGATGTTTTATGTGGAATCCAGTTTCATCTCCTTTCCCTCATCTACAGTCTGCACCTGGATCAAATGAATGAAGTATTTTTGACTTCCCCAGCACATGGCCAAAATCAGAATTCCATTACCATCACAAATCAATGTATTCTGAACCTTAAATATGCGCAAGCAATGTTTTTCGGGTCAGAAAGATGCAATAGGCACAGTAGATCGTACAACCTCAAACCTAACAAAGGAAAGGCTTGGTACAGCTACTTAATGTAAAACATATTTTTTGCCCTTAAAGGAGCCTCAAATTGACTGTTAATTTAAAACCT
Source organism: Aegithalos caudatus (assembly GCA_013389925.1). Lineage (NCBI taxonomy): Eukaryota > Metazoa > Chordata > Aves > Passeriformes > Aegithalidae > Aegithalos > Aegithalos caudatus. The sequence continues at coordinate 30,444 of WEIU01020699.1, read as the reverse complement.
GTCTTATTAGTTTTGAGGAGATAATGCATGTATGGCAGGATATTATTCTGCATTTTTAAGAAGGTCTCCAGGGATAGTGAAGAAAGTTGTTATGGAATTTTCATTGGCACTATTTTGCTGATCATAAAATCCCACTGTCCTTTCCTCAGATGTTTGTGACAAATGGGTCTTGGTGGTACTGGTACTAACAAAACTCAGTGAAAGAGACCACTTTGGATTTTACCTTCAGTACTTTACATCATGCAACCATACTGGCGGAAAAAATATCACCAAGATATTTAGATGTAAGTTTTAAATGTACTTACTTTGCAGAAGTAACTACAAATGGCTATTCCCTATTTTGTAGCTGATCAAAACTATGTATGTCATATGTCACATTGTGTGACATATCCAGGAACACAACATGTGACTTATGATGCAAAGTCAGGATTCTTTACATTTTGATGCTGTTTGCTAGACTGTGATGTTACCTATATGCTTTATATTACACAGATATTGTCAATTAAAGTATAATTATATTTTCATCTCTATTTCCTCTCTGTGTATGCTATGACTCAAGTCATTATCACACTCATTAAAACACAGTAGTTCTGTATCCCATATCAGCACTTAAATGAAGTATGAGGATGTATAACAATAAAATTAACAGAAGTATTCCCAAAGAATGAGGCCTTGAAAAACAAAATGAAGCCTTGATGGGAATGATTTGGCACTTAAGGCCTACACAACAACCACTAGGGCTTTTCATCATGTTTTTTTAAAGAGAACTGACAAGTCGTATAGAAGGAGAAAGAGAGAAAAACTACAGTTTTGAAGCTTCATTTTTATTCAAGATGTAGCAGCACAAGGACGTCCAGAGGCAGCCTAGAAAACACAAGTTACAGTCTAAGATGAAGCCTGATTTAGTAGCTGAATCCATTTATTCTTTCCAAGGTTCTGCATAGCACCTGACATGAGGGCCTCTCTCCTGACTCATGTCTTTCAGAACTTTAGTGATAAAAATAGCAAGTCTCTCGGAACAAAGGAGAGCCCCAAAAGACAAAATAATCAGTAAGTCTGCATTTTATATTAAAATTTGTGTACTTTCTACTCTTACAGCAAATGTCTCTGTGTACTTATTTGCCTTGGACAAGATGAAAGGTCACTCATGATGTGCATAATAAGCTAATCTCAATTGTAATTATACTGCAGAAAAAAACCACTTTCATTTGAAGGTTAACTAGATTCAAAATAACCCAGTTCTCATCAGGGTGTTGCATTTATTTCAATTAAGTCAATCAACTTAACAAGAATTTAATTAAAAACAAGTTAGCAAGTCAGAAGAAGTATTTGAAATGTAATTAATAAATATTTTAAATAAGTATGACATAGTTAAATCAAATATATTATTCTAAGTGCAGTAGCCTATGACTTCTTTGCCGATGTTCATTACTGGTCCACAGGAAAAAGCATGCCACCCTGGGAGTCCTGGCATCAGCTCATCCTTGCAAAGGCATATGAACACAGTGTCCTGGAGCTGAACTACTGAATTAGGTAGAGAGATGAATACCTATTTCTCATGAGAGGGAAAACCCAAGGTTTGCCCACTCTTTGTTTGCTTTGTTTCAACTGTTGCTCTTCATACAAAATAACTTTCCAAGACAGTTAAACGAAGGATGAAGTGCCTTTAACTAAACCTACATGTTTCCATAAAGCTTCTTTCCTCTGAGAGCATTCCACAAGCTGTGGAAGAGGGGAGCAAAGCACTAACAAACAGAACCAGAGAATAATCAATACAAAGAGGTTAGTGCTCATGGTGACCACACCATCTCCCAAAAAGCACCAATAATTTACACCAGACATATCCCTGTTCAGTGCCTTGCCATTGTCTTTTGCACAATTATGCATCTCATCCCCAGCTTTACAGTCTAAGAACAACAGTGTTTTAGCCTCTGCTGCCCACAGCATCCTGACTCAGGCTTTCCAGCGATGTGTATCCTATGCAATTCTATTATATTCTTTTTTTTGTGTCTGACATTCCTGGGGAAGAAGATAAAAAGAAAGAAGCAGCACTGCTTGTACTCAATCCCCCAAAAAACCACAAGCAAGATTCCTTTTCTCCCTAAACCATCCTCAAAAATTCTTTATTCAGTTGTCACCAGCGAAGACCAATATAATATAATACAAGAGATATAACCATATTTCAAATAAATATACATGGAAATTAAGGACATATATATACCCAAATGAAAGTTTTTGTCTACCTCATTGTTTACAACTGACTGAGCACATCTTCCTTCATGTCCATGACACATTGAGAACAGAAGCACAAAGATTAAGACAAGAATGATCAAAAAAAAAGTGTCAGCTCCATTTGGGCAACTAACTTGAGATGCCTTTGTCTTTGAGATGCCTTTTCCCTGATCTTTGAGATTACTGCATGTTTTATTGCACTTTTCACCTTCAGACCACAGTTCCTATTAAACTAGCCCCAGCTACAGATATAAGTGTTCCCAACTTAAGTTAATCGATCTGCAGTTCTTGATTAAAAAAGCCTCAGAAAATAAGCAACACTGAATGAGAAGTTATGCTTGAGAATCTTTATATCTACATAATTTTTCCAGCACCATGGAGGAATTCTGGGCCATAGGCAAAGCAGAAACTTAATAAGCCATGTTACAAACACAGTCCTCTTGAGCCCTCTACTTTACTTTGAGTTGCCAACTCTATATACAATCCTAAAGTAAATCCAGCTCCAAGCCAGCAAAGGTTCTGTGGAAAGCAGGAAGGAGAGCCTCTCTAAGCGTATAATTAACCAGATGCAACATAATGTGTATGTACAAAGGTCCTAAATTAATCCCATATGATTCAACTACTTGCCCAGCATTCCTAATTTGCAAGCACTTGACTTCATGGGTTTCACAATTCCTTGCCAGAAAGGAAGGGTTACTGACTCGAATAATGAGTCAAAGTCTAGAGAAGGACATTGAACAGGCCACCTGCAGTCCTGTTCTTACCAGCATTAGTTTTGTAGGTTTTTTCTGGCACTCTACTGCCTTTCCACCTTATGCACACAGGCCCCTAACTCTAATCTGCCCAGTTCCATCCATTTTTTTTCACCAGGATCATGGAACTTAATCAATTTCTTCAGAAAATCCTGGATGGGAAGTGAGCTTCAAGATCTCTAAAATGTACAGATGACTCATTTCAAGCAAGTGATCTGAAGCAGAGCACTAGAGCAAGAACAGGATTCTTTAATGATAATGATCTTACAACACCATGCAGGTGACAACCTGCAAGAGAGCCAGACATCTCTACAATACCTCTGTAGTATCACCAAATGGTTCTTTATCCCTGTTCACCCAGATAACTTTGCAACCAAGCTGTTGTAAATTGGCAACCACAACTTATGCTTTGAACCTTCTTNAAAAAGTTTTGTGACAGTTGATACTAGTTTGCACCCAAACCATTACAATTGTAAGCTATAACAGTAAAAAACTAAAAACCATTATAACAGTAGAGAATTTTCCAAGGATTTAAGGACCACACTTCCAGAGAAGTGCATATTAGTATCAACTGCCTCATGAAAATGGTGATTCCTGGAAGAAAATGTTTTTCTATTTTGTCAGCTGGATATCTTTGGTCTATCTGTAAGCACACATGCCCAGGAAATTTGGGAGTTTATCAGAGATAGGGAGGAAAACAACTGCAGGTGTTCCTGGTCAAAAATACTAGCAAATGAAGCACTGATGTCTCCACATCCACCTGGTTACTTTGGCTCTTCCTTTCTGGCTTCTGCCCCACCTCAGAACAACTCAAAACAAATGGAGGATCCCATCCTATTGTGCTACACAGAGTGAATTCCATTATTCCTGAGAAGAATAACAGAACACTGAATGCCTTCTGTTCCCTCCCCAAACTCAATCAGCTGGATAGAGCTGGTATTTGTTTGATTTTTTCCATGCCTTGCAGCAGAAAGGAACATATTGCGCGGAATAAGACAGACACTAAGCAATCAAAGATGTTTGGATGCAGTACAGAATGTGATTATTTTCCCTTTTACCTCTTTGGCTCAATTTATTGCTGCCCACTCTATTTTGCTTTATGAAGTACTCAGTACTGAAGAAAAAAGAGCCTCGGTGCTGCTTTGTGAGCCAGTTTCCTTCCCAGCTCAGATAATGCTCAAAACCACAGTGCAATACAGAACAGTTCAATACAAGCATTTGCATAGTGAATGATGCAGAATGTTGAACTGAGTTATCTATGAGAGACACCATATTTTTGCAGGAATATTATCTGGGATTCACCTTGGCTGGTTTTGTGTCTTCCTTCAGACTCCATGCAAGTCTCATTCCTTCTCCTATTTCTAAGCAACTAGGAAAAGAAATGGTGAATACTGAGTAGCAGGAAGGTGAATTGAATCCATTTTAGCTTAGTTTCCATTACTCCCAATTGTGATATATATTTAGAACAGATGATATAAAACAAAGCTTTGTCTCTCATTCAGAGGTAATTAAAGATAACCCTCATATTATGTTATTGAAAGTCCTTCATATCCACATTCCCAGTGTCCATGGAAGTTCTCTGAAGTGCAACTTTATTAGCTGACCTAATATTTTACTCATTCTGCTGAGGAGAAATAGTGGAATTTGTTTTAAGGATGTTTTCATGGCTGTCCTCTAAATCTGCAGCTCACCAGTCTCCATAGAGGAGACTATTTCAAAACAGGAAAACTGTTTCAGTATATGCTGTAAAGTAATAAGGAGATTTTCAGTACAGGGTGCAAATATTTTCTTCTTGGGAAACACTTAAAAATAGAGAGTCCCTGCAAAAGTAAAGGGGAAATTTTCTACATAGGGATGAAAAACAAAATCATAGAAGGCATATTAAAAACTCTAGCTGACTACTTTGCTCTGATGAAGGATACATATATAGGCCACCTCTGAAACTGTTTTTTTCTAACGTGATATTTAAACATTTCAGTGAGGAATATTGCAAGCATACCCTGCCCTCTTTTTGCAATACCTTATACAATAACCGATATTGACTGCACTTCCCAATTAGCTTATTTTTAAAATTTAGATTTTAAATAAAACATTTCCGCATAGACATGGTTCTAGATCTCTAACAAAACTTCACGCCCTCCAAAATATGTTCCTCAACTACTGCTGAAAAGTGCAATGTCCACAGTTAGACACGGCGGTACATCTGAAACCTGAGTGACATTTATTTAGTCATTAGTCATTTAGTAATTTATTATTAGTTGTGTAGACCAACTACTTTTCCCACATTTCACACACTTGGCTCCTTTGTAACTGCATCACATTGCCAGATATCCATTCATTTTGAGGTCCAAGCAAATAGACACTGCTACTCCAGCTACTAATTCTCCATAATTCATTTGTAAATCTCATGTTTCCTGAGAGCAGAATTTCATGCTTGCATTAAATTTGGATCAAATTTAATCCTGTCACCATTCTGAAAGACATATCAACTCCTGACCAAGAACCATGCTGTATCTCCCACTGCTGCACCTGGGAAAGGGGCTTCATTCCTTGTTTTCCACAGATGGCCATGGAACACTGAAGTCTCTGTGTCTGATGGAGTGAAGAAATATTCCCTTTAAACTACCATGGCAAATAAACCACCCTAACTGAGTGGGAGCAGTACTGGTTCCATATCTATATTTAGCAATTGAAGCTGACTAAATGTGAAGGGAAACACTGCAGCACTTCAACAGAGATAGTAGGAATTGCACATTGACTGGGAGTATATCAAGTGCTCTAAGAATTCTTCCAGGGTTTCCTCAGTAGCAGAAATACTTATAAATGGCTATAGGCACTGTGTGTTTGAACCCCATGTGGCACTAACAGAAAAATTTACAAGAAAAATTTTCAGTTTCAGGTGCAAATGTGAACAAAAATAATCAGCTAAGTAATTGTAAATAAAACTGCTACTAAACAGGAAGGAAAAATAGATTCATCAATCATATGTTCATTACTTCTCATTTTCAGTTAGACTCAAAATGAGAAGGATGCCACAGACAAGCACACCATACCCACCTACTACATCTGACACATCATTTACTGTGTATTAAAAAGAATTCTTCTGGCACTTGCATATAATAGTGTCAGCTCTAATTGCTAAGATGCACTGAACTGTTCTTCTAAACATAGCAACAATTTACATTTTAAAAGCAAATCAAAGGCACAAACAGGTGGAAGCACTCCATTGTGCCATATGAGACCCTTGTTCCTACAGCTGCAAAACAGCACGAGTGCACATCCGCTAAAATATCAGCTTGGGAGTAAAAGGAAAGATGTATGGTGATGAATCCAAGAGTCCAAAAAAAAAAAAAAAAAACAAACCCAAAGCCAAGAGTGGAAGTTTTATTCCAAAATACTGAAACAACATGCTTGAAAATGAAAGGATCTTAAAGTTTAAAAAATGATGTGCAGAAATAAGCCGGTTACTAAACTATATCCTCACAGGCAAAAAAGGGAGATGTGGTCTAAGGCAAACAACACTAAAACAGGCTTACAGCTATTGATAACAACATCTAATCACTGATAAATTCAAGGATTACTTGGGTGAAGTTCACAAGAAACCATGTTCAGTATGGCATTATTTATTATTTTTATCAGTGAGTTAGATGATGGAACAAGGAGTATGGTTTATTAAATTCAGAGATCACACTAAGCTGGGAGGGATTACAAGCATTTTGGAGGCCATGAATGTAATTCAAAAGGCACTCACATGAACAGAAAAATTGTCTGAAAACTGCAGCTGTCTTACAAATATGTATAATACACTGCAGAAATATGGGAATTCTAATTTGCACAAATTCAGGACAGAAATTAAGAAAAGGTTTGACTCTTGGAGATTCCACAAAACAGGACCTAACTACAATTTATCACAAAATGAATGTACATGATCTGCTGTCCTACTCTTAAATAACAAAAATCAGTCATTCCACTGAGATGTATGATCAGTCTTCTGTACAGGAGACATAAAGTAAATTTCTATTCTCCTTGGGAGATGCTCCTCTTGAAACTTCAGTGGAGAGTTCATTGGGGCTGTGCTGACCTTGGCCAGTAAAGGAAGCTGCCTGCAATCAATCAAAGCTTCAGCTGATCAAACTCAATTCACACATGGATTGGATAATTCTTGCAACTCTTGGCGAGATTCCTGTTAAACATAACTAAATGGTAAATTGGGGAAAACGTATCTAGAAAGCATAAACAGCTATCCTGCTTTTAGATTGGATAAGTTATCCAAAAAGAATGCAGCCGCTTAAATCCTTGATGGAAAAATGAGTTTATACAAAAAGAATAATAAGAAGGAGTTGAACCTTTCTTAAAAAAAAAAAAAAAAAAAAAAAGGCTCCAGGTGGATTGATCAATATAAGTGTATCCTTTCTAAATAAACTGAAACCTTATAGGGGTTGCAGAGAAATGCTGCTGGAGAGAACAGCAAGGGTGGAAATGAACAGATGGGGAGATAACGGCAGACTGGCTGATGGAGCAAAGCAGCAGACAGACAAAGAAAGAACAACTGGCAGGGAAGCCAGCTAGTTAGAGCAGTAGGCAATGGTCCTGGCTGGCAGGGAATTGCTGGAGGTGAGTGCTGTGAGCATCAAGGTCAAAAACACTGCTCCAGGGAGGTGTACCACTGCAGCCAATAAATGGCAATGCTCTGGGACAGAAAAAAACAGCCTCAATACCTGATTGAGCAGCAAGATAAAACCTTCCCCTAGATGGACTCTTCTTACTGAGGGTTCTTGAAACTCATTTATCCCCTTGACTTCAGTGGCTGTCATTCAGCATCAGGGAAAACAGCTATCATACCTCCTAGGTCCCACTGAACTGCAGTCAAGCCTTTGGTGCCCATGGTACACAGTAGGGCTGGTTTGTGCATGAGTGCTGCACTCAGCTGCCCAGAATGATTAATCTGGGAAGGCAACAACCGTGCAGAGCAAAAGCAGGTGGTCATTCTCATGCTGGACATATGCAATGGAGATGAAGTTTACAGGTGTGCCAGGATAAATCAGGTATGGTTTGGAAGGGGATCTTTATAAACAGTTTAAAAAACTGGCAGATTTATCTCTCCTATAAGAAAGGAACACTTAGCAATCTTCTCCACAGCACACACAAAGAAGAGCAGCACTGATCTGTGATGTAATTCAAGACTGAATTCAAAATTATATGCTGTATAAAATTTGGTGGCTTTAATATCACTTCCACTTGAGCATATCATCATGGAAGAAAAAGACACAATGATATGCATTTTTGCATTTGGTTCAGCTCCTGGCTCCTTTTTTGGTCACCCTGTGGCCTTACCAAATGTAGGTTTTTGCTGAGGGTTAATCTACTCCCTCTTAATGACCAAAAGGCTTGTAAAAGTGGCATGGAGGTATGTCAGGTTGTGGTGCAGACATGGACTGGAACTTGCTTGGGAAACTTTGTCACTTGGAGTTTTGTCATGCTGTCTTATTCCTCATCAGCTGAGTAAGGGGAGGTTTAGGTTGTGTATCAGGAAAAGGTATTTCATCCACAGGGTGGCAGGGCACTGGAACAGGCTCCCTAAGGAAGGGGTCACAGCACCCGCCTGACAGAGTGACAGAGCATTTGGACAATGTTCTCAGCACATGGTGTGACTCTTGGGGTGTCCTGTGCAGGGCCAGGAGCTGGGGCTCAATGATCTTGATGGGTCTCTTCCAACTAAGGATATTCTGTGATTGTGTAACATTTTACTCTCTTTATGAATGATCAGATTCAGCTCAAAGAAACAGACTTTAAGCACACAGCTTGAATGGACACTTTCATACTACCATCACATCATAGCTTATTGGTACCTCCTAATGGCTTGTCAAGTATCATGACTATCTGCCTCCAAGTATTTGGCCTCTCTGATTCTTCTCCAAAGAGAGAATTCTGCATTAAGAGTATCATTTTCTGTAGCAAGTAATGGTATTGGGAATGCCTGGTTTTAAGGAGTAAACAAAATTAGTGGGTTCTTACTGTTCTTTCAAGGCATATCCACTTGCTTGGAGGAAAATGTGGTGACATTTACATCGCTCACTTGAAACCTGAGATAAAACTCCATAAAAAAGAAAAACAGGTTCTACAAAACTTTTTTCCCTCCTCCTGCATGGCTGAGGCTTTTGTTTGTTTGGAAGAGAACAAGGACAAAAAGAAAAGGAAATAAGGCAGCATTTAGTCTGTAGAAAAAAATAATCACAATTTACAAAGAGGTTCAGAAACACTTGATTAGCAGAGAGTAAAATTAAGAAAGAAGCTATACTTCCAGCTGTCACAGCTAAAAACCACCTGGCTGGCAGCTCTAAATCTTCTAATTATTAGCCAGAAAAAATGGACTTGAGAAAGCTGTTTTTTTCTTATTTTCATAAAGGCTTAGAAGTAATTGTCCTTGAAGGATTCTTGAAAGCTGCTAGCAGTTTTTGATGCCATCTGTACTCCAATAGCAGGTTTTTTGTTGTTTTAACAGCATGAAACAGCACTGGACTGTCCAGGACTTTAAATCTATTTTTATGCAATCAAGAAAAAATGGGGTGGTAGGTGGAAGACCTCTAAAATAAAGATCTTGTTTCTAAGTAGAGTAATACAATTTACATCACATTTAGATCTGCAAGAAGAGATTTAAGTTGTATTATGGGTTACATATGACACACTAGCTTATATTAGGAGAAAGTTCTGCCATGCATTTTCCCACTGAAAGTACTGTAATGGAGTATGTCCTTATTTTAGCTGATGATCCCTCTTGCAACACTCAGTTCTGATTATTACTTCTACTTACAATTACATCTTACTTTATATAGCCTGTTTGAATAACTTTGAATAAACAATGAAGACAATGTATAGAAATGAATATGATCTATATAAATGAAATAAAAATATAGCCCATGATAAATTTATCTATAGAATCGCAAACACAAATTTACTTTTTGCAAATTTTCACAATGAGATCTGCAAGCCTTTTAAAATTTTTTAAATTAACTGTATAATTTTTGATGACTAGTGTTGAAATACCTGGTAAAACTACTCCTGCAAAAATCACAGTATTTTTTCACCTAGAAAAAAGTCTCCAAACCCAAGGTTCCCAACTTTGAATTTTTTCAAAATAGCGCGTTATTCAGGTTTACTTTTTATAGGCTGGGGTTTGTAACTTTCCCACAGGAAAAAAAACACCACCTTAAAAACCCCAGCATCCTTCCTTCTACAAACTGAGCTTCCATGTATGAGTGGGCAGCTCTCACCACTGGTGCCAGCAGATTTCTCAGAACTGAGCCTGTAGAAATTTCCTGAAATAAGCGAAGGAGAGAATTAAGTAATTGTTAGCTAGAAGGATACTTGAGGCAAAAGGAGGCCTAGGCTTCTGTTTCTGTAGCTATGTGCAGATACCTCTTCTGACTTAAGGATAGGAAATAACCCTATCTCCAAGTGATTATATGGCATGTAAATACATTATAAATGATTATAAATTTTATAAATATTTTGTAACTGTTTATAAAACATGTTTATAAAAGCCAGTACTTTCTCCTACAAAATACAATGGGGACTGTTGCAAAATCTTTCTAATTTTTTCTAAAGTATCCGGCTTACCTAAACATTTGCTCAGGAATTAATATCTGGAGGAGTCAGAAAGAGGCAAAAGCTTTTTTAAAATGAGATGAAGTGCAAAAATCATAAATTGATTCACTTTCTGAAGTCAACAATTGCTAATAGGTTTTCTCAGTGAAACAGGCTTGCATATTTGATTATTACGGCTATTTACATTTCCCCTTGCTTCTTCTTTTCTTCTTCTTACCATACAAGCACAGAAGCACATGATCAATAAAGGGGGAAGTATTGAAACCAGCTTCTCTAGAAGTTTACTAACTGCATGAAAACTACATAGCGATGTCTCCAATTTTACTAAGTTTTTTGGGGTTCTTTTTGAGGAAAATATGGATTTAATGGACTTTGAATGTTCTGTGGCAGCTAATGGATTTTGTGTAGATGCAAAATGAAGTATTTCTAAATAAGGTCAAAGCATTTCCTTTCAAAAGCATCAAAGCAAACATCAAAGTCTTTGCTGTTTTGACTTAGTATTACTGCAAGGTTGAGGCAAGAACACTTGTGCCTTTATTGAGCATCACTGGCTGTACTCATTAATGCCAGAGCAACAGAAATATAGAGAAGATCTAATTTCCACTAATCCTCAAATCCAAAATACACATCAGCAATTTATTAATTGTGATTTCTACAACAGATACATGACATAAACTATCACATTTGTCTCAGTTTTACAAGCCTTTTGGTCATTAAGAGGGAGTAGATTAACCCTCAGCAAAAACCTACATTTGGTAAGGCCACAGGGTGACCAAAAAAGGAGCCAGGAGCTGAACCAAATGCAAAAATGCATATCATTGTGTCTTTTTCTTCCATGATGATATGCTCAAGTGGAAGTGATATTAAAGCCACCAAACTTTATACAGCATATAATTTTTCTGTTGTCAGGAACAAATTCAGAGGATGTTGCAGCAAGTTTGCCTTTGATTCCTGACTACTATCTATAGCAAGTAAGTTTTAAAAGATAATTTCTAAGTGAATGCAGTCCCATGAAAGGAAATAGGGTGGCAAATAAGGATGGACTAGAATACTTGGTTGATTTTCCCATACTGAAGATCAGTTATTGAACACTCATGAAAATACATTAACTGTCCACTATAAATGCTTTTTCGAATGCTGGTCATATTGCTAATTTTCAGGAGTAATTTCATATACTTCAGCTTTAGAATTGAACTCTAACAAAGAAGTGAACTGATAAAGTATGTTTCACATTTGAGGTTTTTAATTAAAAGAACTTGTTCAGTGTTGTTAATTATATTCCACCCTCTCTCTCAAAAAGCAGGAAATGAGGAACAAGAAAAAGGCAGCAGGGACTAAAAGCATAAGCAGAGACACAGTATTTCAAATTCTTAAGCTGACACATTTTTTCACAATTAATTTTTAATCAATACAATCTACACATTCTTTCTGAGCTTCCAGCCACATGTAGAGCAAAAACCTACTGGGGTCAGCAAAAGAAACCTAGAATAGTTTTTCAAATCTACCATATAGTTGTATGTTTAGCAGCACGTATTAAATAGCCTGATAGATGATGGAAAATTATTTTGCAATAAAACTTTCAAGATGATGCCAGCTAGACTTATTTTAAACTACTCTTCTACTCCCTGCTGATTCTATCTGCCAGAGTACAAAGGAAATACACAGACTTCCAGGTCCATTGATGCTCTTTCAAATTAGCCTCCTTCTCCAAGCCTCTGAAAACAGCTATAAAGAAGCTGCAGAAGTGTTGAAGTCTACACTGCATTTGAAAGCTGTCCCTCAAAACTTCCCCCCACAAACAGGAAGGACAAACTGTCAATCCATTACTGGTAACTTCCTACAAGAGCAAAGTTAAAACACGGGAGCATTCAAGTCATTGTCCTCAGAGGACCACATTCACTTGCATATTTATCATCACCTCACAGCCGCCAGTCCACGAGAAAAAAACCTCAGTTAAGAATGCATGAATAATAAAACAGGAACTAAATCTGTGGCAGCTGTGACAGTTATAACTTCACTCATAATGAAGCAGGTGCCAGCAAAGAGGTACTGATCTAGGTCTAGGCAAATCAAATGTCATCGTCTTGTTCACAGACATTCCTACTGACAATTCAGTTGCAATCATCATACCAATGCAAACCCACCTATAAAAAAGGCCCACTTTGATAATTTCAAACTTACTCTTAATGAGTAACTCACAAATTCTGCATTTATGGAAATGGGTTGAAAGATATCTGTCAGGTTTTCTGTGATTGTATTATCCATGTTCCTAATGAAAATAAGCATTATTCCAATGACAATTATATTTCAGCTACGTAGTTTTTCTAGGTAATAAACTTAGAATTTATACTTATAAATGCAAAATGTATCCATTTAACTGCAGAAAGTCAATGACATCCACATTAATAGAATAATAGAATGATTTGGGTTGGAAGGGACCTTTAGAGTTAATCATCCAGTTCCAATCCCCCTGCCATGGGCACCTTGCACTGTGACCAGGCTGCTCAAAGCCCCATTCAACCTGGCTTTGAACACTTCCAGGGATGGGGCATCCCCAGGTTCTCTGGACAATCTGTTCCAGTGCCTCATCATTCTCACAGTAAAAAATTTCGTCTTAATATCTAAATCCACCCTCTTTCTGTCTGAACCCATTCTCCCTTGTCCTATCACTCCATGCCCTTGTAAAAAGTCCTTCAGCCTTCTTGTAAGCCCCCTTTAGGTACAGCTGGGATATGCATTGCACACACCCCAGCTGGAGCTTTTGCTCCCAGACAAGGACCCACCATTCTGCCTTCAGGAACAGGTAGGATAAGTGCCCTTGGCCTGTGCAGATGGCCACAACCAGGTTTCTGGGTTATGTGCACTACGAGTCTCTTCACTCGGCCTTGGAATAACATTATTTCTACCAGCATCTGGATGTCACCATTAAACACACACAGGTGATTATGATGTTTTAAGCACTGAATTATGGAACCAGTAATTGAAGCTAGATTAACAAATTGTTAAAAAAGGTTTTATTCAGACCCATCTTTGCCACAGCAGTGATAAAATGGAGAATGAGAGAAAATTGCATTGCTCTTTTATGACATTTTAGGACAATCTAATATGATATGGCTTTGGTTGAGGCTTCATTTATCCTGACAATATGACCACTACAGACCTTAATACGCCGTTCACAACTTTCCCATTACCATTTACATGGACATAAATGCTCAGTTTGGAAATTATTTCTTTTCATTAAAATTTGGTTAGCATAATTTTAGTTAGAGAAACAATTTTTAAAATATTTCAGATAACACTCCTTCCTAGCGCACAATTAATTCAAAGCATAGTAGGGAGATTTTTTTACAAGGGACAGAGACCCAGCCCCCCGAATTGTAAGACAGGGAGAAGAGCAGAATGAAGCCCCCAAAATCCAAGGGAAAATGGTCAGCAACCTGCTACACCACTTAGACAGACAAGTCTGTGGGGCTGGATAGAATCCACCCAAGAGTGTTGAGGGAGCTTGTGGAAGTTCTCACCAAGCCACATTCCATTATTTACTGGCAGTCCTGGCTGACTGGGGAGGTCCCAGTTGACTGAAAGTTGCCCAATGTGACACACATTTACAAGAAAGGCTGGAAGGAGGATCTAGGGAACTACAGGCCTGTCAGTCTGATCTCTCTGTCAGAGGCAGACATGGAGCAGATCATCCTGAGTGCCATCCCACAGCCAGGGGATCAGGCATTGCCATCTTGTCTTTGAGAAAGGCAGGTCCTACTTGGCCAACCTCATCTCCTTCCTTTATAGGGTGACCTGATCGGTGTGTGAAGGAAAGGCTGTGGATGTTAACCTGGACTTTAACATCTTTGCCACTGTCTCCCACAACATTATCCTGGAGAGTCTGGCTGCTCATTACTTGGATGGCTGCACTATTCACTGGGTAAAAAAAATGACTGATGGCTGGCTGGGCCCAGAGAGTGGTGGTGAACAGAGCTAAATCCAGCTGGCATCCAGTCACAGGTGGTGTTTCCTAAAGCTCTGTACTCGGGTCACTCCTGGCCTGTTTAATATCTTTACTGACTATATGGACAAGGGGATTTAAGTGCACTCCCAGTTCACAAACACCACCAGGGCAGGAGCATTGATCTGAGGGGGGGTAGAAAGACTCTGCAGAGGGATCCTCACTGGTTGGATCAATGGGCTGAGGTCACTTGGATGAGGTTCAGCTTGGCCAAATGCCAGGTCTTGTGCTTTGGTCACAACAACCCCATGCAGCGCTACAGCCTTGGGGCAGAGTGGCTGGAAAGCTGCCTGGTGGAAAGGGACCTGGGAGTGCTGGTCAACAGCAGCTCAACATGACCCAGGTGGCCAAAAAGGCCAATGGCATCCTGGCCTGTATCAGAAACAGTGTGGCCAGGGATCATCTTGAGGTTGCACCTTGAAAACTGTTCAGTTTTGGGTTCCTCACTCCAAGAAAGACATTGAGGCACTCAAGAGTGTCCAGAGAAGGGCAATGGAGCTGGGGAAAGGTCTGGAGTACATGTCCTGTGAGGAGCAGCTGGGGGAACTGAGGTTGCTTAGCTTGGAGAAGAGTAGGCTCAGGGAAGACCTTATTGCTCTCTACAACTACCTGAAAGGAGGCTGTAGTCAGGTGAGGATCATTATCTTCTCTCAAGTAGCAATTGATAGTACAAGAGAAAATGGCCTCGAGCTGAACCACGGGAGATTTAGATTGGACATTATTCCATTGATAGTGCTGGATTAATGGTTGGACTCAATGATCTTAGAGGTCTTTTCCAACCTAAAGCATTCTATGATTCTATCCTGAAAACAATGGATAATTACCTTTCTCATCTAACTCAGAGAGTTCAGAGAGCTGTAACAGCACAATGACCAGTTGTGCACTTTCCCACTCTGGCATTTGGAAAGTGAAGACATGCTGCATAACATACTGCTTTGACTAAACTAGGTTGTAGATCTCCATCAGAATATTTCCCATCTCTTATGCCAAAACCCCAACTGCTCAATTGTGGAAATGGATCCAGAGAATAATTTACAAAACAGATGTAACATAGACTGAAATAAGTTATCTGTAAGGAAACAATACATACACACATCTACATATAATGTGCATATATAATCTACAGTATATGTAAATTTACATGGGCACAAATTTCATTTTGGAAAAGAACAATACCAATAGGAAAGCAACTCAGCAATTATCTCGGTTTTATAGCTTGAAGGGTTTTGTCACATTTCAATTGATGCTATATTATATTTAGTACCACTTCTAGCACCTTTTAAAATAGTCTCTGCAAAATCACCTAGCAAAATCACTCCTGAAAAATGCACTATCTACCCCATGAAGCACCTAAGCCACAGGAGTGCTGATCTGCATTACATTACATGCTGATCTATCCTATATTACAATCTACAATTTAGGCAAAGGCACACAAATGAAAAATGAAAGCACAGAGAAATCAGGCAACAAGTCCAGAGCTACACAGCAGAGACTGGGGCAGAATTAAAATGAGATTATGAGCTCTGAACTCCTGCATAAACTGTATTAAGTTTTCTTTCAAACCATACTGAGAGGGCTCACCTCCACCCACTGCTCAAGATATGAAAAAAAAAAAATCTATCTGCTCAACAAATTTGTGGAGCAAGTCTTTTCACTCCAGGCAGCCAAAGAATCCATTGTTCACAAAAAGAGAACTCACAAATAAATGATTGCGTATTCTCTTCCTTTTGTTATGTTTTTAAAGAAATACTTTTTTCCTCAAAGCATAATCCAAAATTTTGGTCTTGGAGAGGTAAAGAAAGCTTAAAAATACAATCGAAACAGCTTTTTATCAAAATTCAGTTTTATCAAATTTCAAAGAAGATTTTAGAAGATTGTTTTTATACAATTTAACAGTACAATCTCCTTTACAGGAAACAAAGGTAGCTTTGATGCTAATGCATTTATAACAATGTTTTATTCATGTATTTCTTTTGTAGCTCTGTCACTAAGAATCGAATCAGCTACATACAACTTAATTCTTCCCCTGCTAGCTGTGTGATGAGAAAGATGATATTGCTTTCTGATTGCAGTAAAACAAAATGAAATACATTACCTGTCTGTTCTACTCTGAGTAACAAGTGCAGTGAGTATGAGAGACGATATGCATGGCTACTTTTCAGTGGAGTTGTCATACGTATGGAGTACTTTTTGTTATACATATTTCTGTATTTTCCAAAACTGCATCTATAGCTGTGGATCCAAGTCCCTGAAGTACTCTTCCCTATTATCTTTTATATTTGATTACAACAGATATTTTGTGATAACGGCAGTTAAAGGGAAAGAGCATATTACCTAAATATTTCCATTCCTAAATAGTGAGTGGCTTAAATTGCTTTAGTAGAAATAGTAAAAATATCATAAACAAGCCACACTTATGTCCACTACTACTTTCAGATTTCATCTGAAATCTATTTTAGTGCAGCATATAAGGGAAACTTTTTTTTAAACTATGGAAATGAAAAATCAAATGTTAATTTTCTCCTCAGATTAAATGAAGATGCAGCCAGAAACATTTTTAGCAAAGCAAACTGCCTGTGGCTGTGGATGATGACAATCCCATGTCACATGTCAAAGTAGAGCATGGTATTGATTACTTCACAGTGGAGTATGCAAGGTACCAAAGCACCTTCAAAGAAAACCTCACACTACCTTTGCTCTGGAAAAAAGGAATTAAATGACCAATTAGGAACATGTCTTATTGATTAGAAGACAATCTCCCAGGCTTCATGTCCTGCAAACCCAGATAAGCCATAAAAAGACCCGTTACAGAGCCCAGCTCCTTCCTACAGCCCCTGAAGAAAAACAGCATATCCCTACCATCAATACTCCAAGCCTGGAAGAAAAGTCATAGAATCTGCAAACTAAAGATTCCCAAGGATAAAGTCTTCAATCTCATGTTTAAATGGGAAGTTCTGGAGGGGAAAACATCCCAAAGATTACAAGATGAATGTTATGAATTACCCTGGACACATGAATTTCGTGTTAATAATCTGACACCATCAATGTCTTTGGAATTTTGTCCTCAATTTTAAAGGAGCCTGCCATACATTGAAAGCAAATAGCAATGTAGGTCCATATCAAAGCTATTAAGTCCAAAATCTGTGGCTTTGGAGGCAAAGTAAGAATCCACTGTAAGCAAAACATGAAGTTAAGATTCCACAGGAACAGAAGAAATTACCATTCTAATTCATGCAGATGTTGCTCTGGTGCTGTTCTGTAATGCAGCAAGATGGATTCTCCTGGTGGTTAAAAACAATTCTGAAGTTGTTGGTACTACTGTATGTGCAAAAAAAAAGCAAAACTGAAGACAAAAGCATCACAGATGTGGCCAAAAAAGGCAATGGGAAACAAAAGAGAATCAGAGGAACACTAGCAATATAAGCATAGAACAAATCTCAGAGAATGCATTTCAAGCATATTCTTGTCACTAAGGAGAATTTTTAGAATAGAGAGACTCCCTTTATTATTCCTATTCTTCTTTTATTTAGGAAGATGTAATTTTATGAAGATTTGTTCTGCAAACAAATGAAGATGCACTGACTATTATAAGCAATTATCTTATCACTTATTCTTCCCAACAGAATAACCTATGAGAATCTGAATACTGACTAACCATTTATCTAAAAAGATATTGTGCTATGTACTCCCTTTTGGATATAGTTGGACTACACTCAAATAGGACACTGATCCTAATTATGATTCTGATGTTACAGAGGTCCCAACAAAATATGACCCTGAAACCATTTAGCAGCATCCACCAGTATTTGAAATACCTGGGTACAGCTGTGCCAAACTGTTCATCAGAATGCCATTGCTTTGCCATTGTAGGCACTGCAAAATGATGCCTGAAGTTCCCTTGGAAGCACAGCCAAGAGAGAATTATTCATTGCATCTTCCTGACTACTTGTCCATCGGTTTACTGTGGATTCAGCTAATGCCATAGGCTTTTGGCAGCTGGCAGTATGCACAGTATAAAACATCATTCAGCTTCACTGTCTCAATCACTGTGCTCCACAGAGCAGAAAATTAAGTTCGACAGATTTAAAGGAGGTTCTTGTCATTTACGGTAATTCATATAAATCATTATATATATGGCTTTAAAATCTCATCTGTAACTTCCAAAGAATGATGACTGAGCCAGTGTGATTATTTTATACCATTATATAAAAAACCCAAACCCAAATTATGAGTTATGATCAAATGCTCATTTTCATTCCCATGGACAGAAGCACTGACATATTTTCTATCTCCAAACATTCTTTTATTTTCAGAGGAGCTTAATTTCTGTATCATCTAACCTTAACTAACAGGAATACTAATATTTTCTTTCATATTTTAAGTGGCTAAGAATTTTCTGCTGAAACCACCTTTTTAATGGAAAAAGAATTTATAGGTGACTTTTTAGTATAAAGTGTGTCAGTTTTCATGAATTTTCTGTAAAATTTAAACAGCACTCTTCTGTATTATGCTTTGTACATGCTGCACCCCATTCACTCCACTGAGGACAGCTAAATCGGAAGCCAAGTGTCTCCAACACCTCAGGAATGAATTATCCTAAGTCCAAAGAATCCATGGCTTTATGTCACGGAAAACACTGTACTTGCAGTGCTCCTGGCCATGCTGGGGAGCAGCCTACCTGGAAAACCTTTTTCGAGTTTCTGGTCTCAAGTAACAATTCTTATCTACCTAGCCAAATTACCTCCCTTTCTGTTTCACTGCATAGTCCTCGGCCTCTCACTGCACACATACTAGTTTGCACACAGACTCCTGCTTGGAGCAAGCCAAGTAATGTCCTTTGTGAGAGAATCTGATCACAGAAGAGAAGATTATATGCTCCAAGATCTGTGCAGTGGGTAGGCCAGCTCACACCACCATCACAAGTCGCTCCTCAGCCCCACACCGAAGAGCCTCCTAAGAAGGGTGCATCTCAGTCTCCAGCTATACTTTCCTTTCAACTCCAAAATTTTCAATTGGTCAGATACACCAACTCTACATCTCAACTCATTAGCAAACAGAGAAGTCAGGGCTGGATGCAGGGCCTGTAATTATGTCCTTAAATGTGATTCCTTTAGGGCCCTTTAGTACCGCCAATGTTGAGGCCACCAGTTTAAGAGTTATGAGAGGTTTTGATTGAGTGTGCTACAATCTCCCTGAAGCCTTAAATATTTACACCAATGGTGTGCTGGTTCTTTTCATATATCCACCTTTCTTATTTTTATCACAATGACCTGGAAGAGATAAAATGCTAATTCATTAAATAATTTCCCTCACAAGATAAACCTATTAATTCAACTGTTAACATCTGCACATTACTGATGGGACATTTTTTTTTAGATTTTCTACAGCTATCTTGTCTTAGTAGCTTCTGAATTTGAAAGCTTACTTAATGCCTAGTGTTGTTTTATCCTACTTAGTTCACCAAGGCACACTAGACCCACACCTTTGGGGAAGACTGCTGCTTCCATGGGGGCTAGCTTGAAGATATCAGGAAAACATTTTCCTAATCTGATACAGCCCTCTGATTATTCTCCACCACTGATTCTTTAGGTGGGCAGCAATGAAAAAGGGGCAAGTGATCCTGATGCACTACAACAATATTGTGAGGTTATGTGAGAAGAAAATTAGAAGTGCCAAAGCCCAACTAGAATGCTATTTGACTACTGCTGTAAAAAACAAATAAAAATGTTCCTATAAATACATTAGTGGGAAAAAAGAGGGGCTAAGGAGAATCTTCATCCTTTATGAGATGTGGGGAATAAAAAACAACAGCTGAAGAAACCAGTGAGATCCTTAAAGTCTTCTTTGACTCAATTTTTAGTAGTAAGACCAGTTCTCTGGGTACCCCGTTCCCTGAGCTGGAAGACAGGACTAGGGAGCAGAAGGATCCCACAATCCCACCCCCACAATCCATACTCCAAGGGAAAATGGTCAGGGACCTGCTATACCACAAGGAGAGACCTTATTGCTCTCCACAACTTCTGAAAAAGAGGTTGGAGCCAGATGGGGACTGTCTCTTCTCCCAAGTAGAAACTGGTAAGACAAGAGAAAATGGCCTCAAGTTGCACTAGGGGAGGTTTAGGTTGGATATTACGAAGAGTTAATTTGCTAAAAGGTGGTCTGGCATTTGAACAGGCTGCCAAGAGAGTTACCACCCCTGGATATATTTAAAAGTTAGGTAGATGTGGTGCTTAGGGACATGGTTAATGGATTTGGCAGAGTTAGGTTAATAGTTGGACTTTGTGATCTTAAAGGTCTTTTCCGATCTAATTGATTCTATGATCCTGTAAACTAATCAATATCTGTTTATCAACCCAAAGAAATTACATTATGAAACAAAATTCTACACTGGAAACCATAGTAGCAATCCATAAAGAAGTGGAAAATAGGAACTAAATATAAACTTAAATTATTATTTTAAGTGAGAATTACTAATTGCTATTCAACAGGTACATAGTTTCCCAAGGAAATATTCTGGCATGTAAACAGCAGATGGCAGAAATTGCAGTTACTGAGCTATGGTTGCAGGCTACTACCACTGATAGCCAGCATGTGTAAGAATTCTGTCATAATCTTCATGGGGAATGGGAGAAGGCATACTCTAAACATATTGGGGAGAATTTTCTTTTTCCAGTGGAAATTTATGTCAGGAAAATATGTGAATATTGTTCCTCACTTGTGAAATTTCAGTCTCAACCATGAGTGTTGATTTCAGTCTCTGTCTTGAGTGCTGTCAGCATCAGTCATCCAGTTTTGCCCATGTGCTCCTGATGCCCCACAGTGTATTCTGCTTCCCCAGTAAAACTAAAATTTGTAGGACACAGTCATGTCTCACTCAGCTCCTGTAGGTGAGCTGACTGATTTTTGAACAAAGTATTAAAAAATTATAAGAAATTTGGAAGACAGATTTACTGAAATAGGTACCTCATCTGCATTTTCTCATTTGTTTTTGTACACCTGAATGCAAACTGTTCACACAGTTTGATTAGTCCTGCTGTGTACACCTCAGGGCACTGCAATTGGTTCAGATGCAAATCAGAGAGCTGTTTCTAAGTTGCACCTAAATTCAGGAACTATGTCCTTAGATATTCTTAACTAAAAAAACCCAACTGAAAATCCAAACCCAAGAACAACCCAGCAGCATCACCCAGTGCTTTAACATTCTATAGCAGTTTTCTTAAATAAAAGATAAAACTCAGAAGCTGCTGATTTAGTGGTCAGCTCAAATGAAGTCAAATGAGAGCCAACAAGCATCCTCCCTTTACGTCCCCCTCCATGTGTGATCACTTCAGAGGATCCTAAAAAGAAATCTCACACAGTTATGGAAATAGGGTGAAAGACTGTTATTTCCATTTTAGTATTTGTATTTCTTTAAACACTAGTCTTTAAAATCTGACATTTCAGAAAAGGAAAAAGTCTCGTGCCTGCATAAACAGACAAACAAAGGAAGAAATACACTCTTCTTCTTGCCTTGCAAGAGAAGATGGGAACAAAAGACAGAAGTGTCCCCTGCAACAGCTATTTAAATGTCTCCATTTAAATAGAATCTGACACATCATTTTTAGCTGCTTAAGATGGTTGTCAAATTCCCTCTTCCACTGCAAACCAGATAAAAAAATCCTAACAGCCAAGAGCTGGCTGGGGTTTTGGGCTGTAATGGTAGGACTAAGCAGCAAAGGAGGAAAGCAAAAGCAGACAATGTCTCACACATGTATGTCCTGCTCCACACACATAGCTCAGACACCACCATGTGTTCCACACTGTGTCTCACCACACAGTGGAGAACAGCAGAGACAAGATCACAGCATCTGAAGTCTCTGCAAATCCACCCTCCGAATCCCCATGTAGGCAAGCAGATAAGCACATTGCTAGTCTCAGCAACTGCTTCATGCAATTAACAGACCCATTTACAATTCAGCTCTGAATTTGTTTTCATTGTCCCTTATTAAGTCCTGATATAAAAGCTGGTTCAGAACCCTTTTTTTCCCCCATCTTTTTACAAAGGGAAAGGTAGATGTTACATTTCTGTATAAAGATGAATACATAATATTTATATCTAAAGCTACTTATGCACCTCAGACTGAGTCAAATTTCTCAGTCCACATAGTACTTAGATTAGGCTGGAGGAAGAAGTGAGTTTCTGCTGAGCTACCCAAGAACCACACATGCAGCCAGGTTTATGATCATGAATCCAATACATCTTCTTTCAGCATAATTTTTCTCATCAGCCTATTAAATTTACTCACATCACATTCAGGAACATTTCAGGAGTCAGATTTTGTTCTCCCATCCTCCGTGTGCCTGACTTGATGTAAGTCTTCACATACTTTTATTTTTTTTTTTTTAATCTGCTTTTAGTTGAAAACATACTGTATAAGATGAATGAGAAAAAGCTATGGAAGAAAGTGAGAATATTAGAAAATGCAAATATATCATATTATACTATGCAGAAGAGTTGTTGGGGTTAATATAATGCAAGATAAGAGCAACATCACAACTACTCACAACTAAATACAAAACCTACTTAAATAGATAAATTTACCTGTGGATAGCTGTGACCTAGAAACATTAAGATCTTTATTTTGTATTATTACAGTCTCTTATTATCACCTCCACAATTCCTACACATACCAAAAAAAAAAAAAAAAAAAAAAAAAAAAAAAAAAAAAAAAATCAGAAACCATCCACAGACCCTTGTTGAGGAGTTTCTGTCTGGAATTGTTAGCCAGGTTTGTTCTCCCAGAGGCAGAGGCACTCTGTACTCTGTCTTTTTATCAGCCTTCTCCTTCTGTTCATTATTAACTGATAAATACCTTCCCCAAAAATACATTCACCCAGTTTTGATCTGGAAACTGTTTTTCATATCTAAAGCTTCAAATGTAATCTAAACATCTTTCCTCAATCTTCCAATAGCATGTTTTACACATTTCAGCCAGAAAGATGTGTGTCCATTTGTCTATCTTACAGGTTCAAACCTTGTCATTGTGTATTGGTATATCTTGCATTGAAGTCTTTTATAAGCAGTAGGTCTAAAGAGATTATTTTTTTTAATCACTCCAATACCTCAATCTGGGATCCTATAATAATGCTGGGCCTCATCTGCTTTGCATCACTTGGCAATTTAGGTTGTGCAAGCTATATTAAGTGCTCACAGATTTTCATACAAATGGCATGTACAAGATGTTCCAGCTTACTCACACTGAATCCACCAACTGCAATAGACTGTTAAAGTATTTTTAATAGGTATTATACTCACAAATATCCCTTTGTTAAAATGTGAAGATGTTTGGAAATGCCAAAATGAGTTACTGCTCTGTGCACCCATATGTTCAAAGGCAATTGAGAGTTCTTAGTGCCTCTGTAAACTTCATGTTTTCAAGTCCAACAACCAAAGTTCACTGAACTGTTATGACACACCATCACCTTGTCGGAGTCAGATAATATACAGCTCTGAAAATCCATCCATCCACCTCAGTCATGCTTCACCCTTCTACATCCTCAAGTTTTTTCTTATTCAATTCAGTACGTGTTCCCCTGGGGAGGCAGCATCTACAGGTCAGGGCTTCCCTGCTAGAAGCCCTGATTTGGGTAGCACTTGGTCCTGCCCATTGGTGTCTCAGCCACTTTATCTTCTCTCCAACTCCAAACTCTCCACAGCTCTTCAACTCCAAACTATTGCTTCAGCTCAAAAGTCCTAGTGCCCTGCTGGGCTTTGTCCAAGATTTTAATGTGCTCTTTTAATGTCACAGAACTGGGTAATGTGTGCACATCAAAGAGAAAAAGAAAAAACAAGCTGTCATTCAAACACAAAACAAAAGATATTAATCATTTGGTATTATCACCACACAGCACGTGTGTGCATATGACTAAGACATGAGGGAGGAGAACCATATGCACCAAGCTATTTGCAATGCAGACCTGAAGAGGTTTTCCAAATTAGGTCACAGATGACAAGAGAATCAATATAACACACATAGACCCAGATGCAGTATTTTCACATTCCTCTTTTTAACAGAGATGAGGTGATATGAGGACCTCTTGGGTACAATTTATGCAATATGGGGTTTCATAAGACTGAGGTAACACTGATAACATTGTTAAAAAAAAAAAAAATGAAAGATTTTGTGGAGTTTATTTCAGTTTAGTTCAGGAACTGGAGCTGCTCAATTGCCTTACTGACCAGGTGTCAGTAAAGAATCAGTAAAATCTATTTCCATCTATGTACAGCTGACGTGTTGCCAGTTTTTTCTAGAAATAGACATCACTGAGGCTAGCTCTCTTTTCTTACCTTCCACTTGGATCACTGCAATCTGCTCTGAAGCTAGAAAATATTTGAAAAATTCAGTTAGCATAGAAGTAGGCAATATTTTAGAGGCAAACCATTTGGAAACAGCCATCTGTGCTCGATAATGGTTGGAAAATTTAGAAAAAATGCTACTTTTCTTTTTTTCACTAGTTCCACTCTTTTTTACCCTTTCTGCAGTGGACTTCTTTTCAGTATTAGTTGTGAAAAAAAGACAGCTTTACAGACAAATTTTGTGTGATAGCCTATACAATACCAATTAATTTGTATTGACCAGAGACCCTGGCATCCCTGAGCTACTTCAAGCCCCATTTTTTTCAGCTACCTCATCTCTTCTAATCTCTCCACTCTATTATCGCCCCTATAGTTATTTTTCACTCTTTGCTTCCACTACCAAGACCACACAAGCAGCCAAGAAGCCACTATGTTGGTTTAGGTGGGATGCAACTGCCAGCAAGGGCACCTTCACCAAAAATCTACTTCAGTAAAAAAACTTATTCTTTCCTTATTCTGATAGAGCTTGAATTTTCTGTCTGTTGGACAAAGTACAATTCTTCTTGCAGGTCTCTGAAGGAGACAACATTTAACACTAGTTGGTTGCTACTTATTTTAAATGAAGTCAGGTATGGTGATAGCAATGCTGTCTTTATTAAGCAGACCATTTCTCTTCCTCAGAGGCATGTACCACCATATTTTCTTTAAGCTAAAAATGCACTTCTGTGGACTAGATCACTGATTTCAGTTAAAGACAACTGAGAACTCACCATTTGTAAGATGTTTAAATATTCAGCAGGTCAACAGACTGTGGTTACAAATATGTACGACCAGAAAAGAAGACACATTTACTTTTCCAGTACCTCAGTGCAAGTTTCTTGCCAGCATCCATTGTCTCCATAAGCACTTCTTCCCATTATACACAAAAAAGGAAAAGTTCCTTGCATTTACAATTAGAGAAATTAAACTTTTACTTAATATATATATATATATATTTGATTCACAAAAGTAAACAAGAGTTTCTAAAATTCTAACTAAAAGCACATACATTTTTCATAGTAATTTCATGTTGCTGGAAACCTTTCTTTTCCTATTCCTACTAGAAGCTTCCTACTAGAGATGGCTTAAGTAACAAATATATCACAACCTTCAAATGGTAAATATCCATTTTGTTCCAAGAGATGATAAAATTACTCCTAAATTATACCATTTATATTGTTTCTTCCACTCCCTTCCTCTGAAATATTTAAACAAACATTAGAAAATCCTATTTGTAACATCAGCAGAAGCCGAGAAAGCTGTTAGGTCAATGTATATACACTCTGTTCACTGACCTAAATTATAAGAGACTAACTTCAAAACCACTGACTGAAAACTAATCTTAAACACTGAGCAAGTGTAACATATCCTGTAACTATACCTCTAGAAGAAATGCATGAGAGATGCACTAGAAAAAAAAAGTCACAAAAAAAAATCCCAAAACCAAGCCAGAATATTGGGTGTCACATTAAGTCAGACATGAGTTTCTTTTTTGCAGGCCAGTAGCCCAAGGCAGCTCCTCTCCAATTGCATGTATTACTGAAGCCAAAAAACAGCAACCTCAGAGTCCTCTGGCACACAGCAACACCACAGTACGTCAGCTCTCTCAGAGAAATGGGTTCTGTGGCTCAGCTTCCAGCCTGGTATCAAACAAATTGCTCCTGCTCTTTACCTGACACAGACACACTTTGGCAAATGAAGAGAAAAAAGACCTGGCCCATTTGAATCCAGGGGTCCTTCCCCAAATGCTCAGTTCCCAGCTGCATCCCACTACTTCGTGACATCAAAAATCAACCTGTTGACCACAGGACAACACTGTTTCCAGACACCAGAAAACCATCAGCCTTCCTTCTTGAACCATGAAGCCTGAGAAGATACAGCATGCTTCAGCTACATATTCAAGACTCAAGACAATACAGAAATAAACATTTATGTTTCCTGTTCCCAAGTACTGATGAAATGGAGAAGCTGTTTTGCAGGAGCTGAGTCTGGCCTCTTTCAGAAAAATTCCTCTTGTCCCTTAATTTAGGTGATCCATTTAAGATCCCTGGCCTACTCAAGACCAGGATCATCAGAGCAGGTGCGACCGGTTCCTGAATCTGAACAAAATCAATCCAGATGCCTCCAGGTAGTAACCCTTGCTAGCTAAAGAAATCTATCATTTGCTACCTTTGAACTCCTTCAAATAATTTCTTTGATATGGTCACTTGCTCTACAGCTTGTTAAGTCCTTTATCCTGCTAGTTGCCATTCATCTCCTGGATTTTAAATGGATTTCCTACCTGAGTAAAAGTTTGTATTTATTTTATATTGAGCATTCGCAGAGTACTTTAAGTGTGCACAATATGGCAGTTCTGGATCTTCAGATAAAAATTAGCAAGTCATCCTGCCTTTAGCTTTGACTACAGTCCTTGCTTTAAGCCAAATTGAGGATGGCAACAACTATGCACAGCTAATGCATGATCCCACATGAAAGCAGGATGACCTTGGGAGGCTCAGTGAAGAAGGAGCAAAGCAGGGTATTCTTCTCACAGCATGGTGATATACATATATAAATCATCTACTTATCCTGCTCTGCTGCTGCAAATTAATGTAGTACCAATTTCTTCACATTTCACTGCAGACAAATCTGGTTACCTTCCATGATTTTATTTGCAATATTATCGACTTCTATTACCATAAAAGTAATTATGGTTTGAATACACACATTTTGCACTAGTTCTTCTACTTTTCAGTCCTATCACATATCCCTTCATTATATCAACACTGATTAAAAAGAAAAAAGAACAGCATGCCTAAAAAGCTGAACCTAAAATGTGGTTTAACTCTCAGATAGACAAGCATGAAACTAGCTGATATTTATGACACAGATCAGCAGTGATGGAGTGTCTATTTCTAACTTGTTTTTAAAGAATTCCACCTCTTCTAGAGAACTGTCCTCTTCCCTTTTGAGCATGGTTCTGTGTGTTCCTGCCTTACAGAACAGAGTACATCAAAGGAAAATAATAATGTATTTTGGCAGCTACGGCTAACAAAGAAAGCAGAGGATAGCAAACTAAGGTTTTTCTTGGTCCTAGCCAAGATAACCTGCAGAGATGTATGCTTACAGCGAAAGCAAAGCTGGAAGATGAGTCTACAAATTTGTTACCAAAACTGTAAGGAAGGAAAAACAGAGTTTAAAAGAGGCTGTGGAATTGAAAGTGATTATTAGCCTTCAGGGGCTTTCTTTTCAGTTTGAGAGTCCTCACAAAAAAAATTATAAAAATAAAGTATTTTCTCCCTCATGTCTTCTTTATCTGGATATAAAACACATCAGGAGAGGGGACTGTCTCAAACTACAAGGAAGTCTCTGCTTTGAGTGACATTGTGGCTCAAGAATTATTTCAGATACAGCAACTCAGGCTGCTTCTAAGAACTTGAAAGTGCCTTCCCTAGAAGCAAAGCTGAAATCAGTAGGATGATCCAC
Organism: Aegithalos caudatus; assembly: GCA_013389925.1. NCBI lineage: Eukaryota > Metazoa > Chordata > Aves > Passeriformes > Aegithalidae > Aegithalos > Aegithalos caudatus. Next base: position 2,012 of record WEIU01020699.1, on the reverse strand, counting down.
GTGGTCTGGTTTCCATCTGGACTACAAGGTACTTCAGAATTTGAGTCTTTCTACAGAGTCAATGCAGAGAGCATAGACCTGAAACTCTCCAAAGCTCCAGTCTCTCCAGCCACATGCCTTACTGCTTTGTATTTCAAGAACTAATGACAAAATGCACACAATTAAGCTGTCAGAAACATCCCCAACAGCTCAGAGGCAATCTCAGCATAGAGGTTTTTGCTCTCCATGGACTGTCCTTTGCACCTTTAAACAAGTACCCAAAATCCTCAAGCCTACTTTACAGTCAGAACTGATTCACTTCACTTCTCCATTTTTTGCTGCTATTTTTATACCTGCACCTTCCTCTCAGAAAGGAAAATAATAATCAAATCAAGTAAATTCCTGTAAAGGGTGATATTTTAAACTGCATGATGGCATTTAAACTCATAAACTGAGAGTCCACTGCCTAAAGAAGCAGAAAAAAATGTTTAACTTCATCAGCTATCCTAAATATGATTAAAAAATGAATACGACTATTAAAATTATTATTCTCAGCAAAAACCTTTTAGAGTAACTGAAGTAAGAATTATTTGGAGTCAGCAATATTTTTCCTTGTATGAGGCAAGAGGATTTCTTAAAATGAAGAGCATTCTTCCTAGTTCTGAAACCAACATGCATCCTACCTGAACTGAAATAAATGATTTGCCTATGATCCTCATACAGAAAAAAAAAAAAAAAATCTACTGTTAAGTAAAATTGTAAAAGTAGTTACACATTTTAGCTATTGAGAAAGTTTAAAATCTGTGTCTTTAACACCATAGACCTCATGCAACAATAAAAGTGGACTGTATTTAATTTTTACCTGAATACTCATGCAACAACACCTTGTAAAGCTGGATATATAATGGAGAAGACCTGCACAGTCTGGTTTAAACTGCAAGCAGCCAAAGCCATTGAATCACTTTCCCAACCAACCTAATGTGTACAAAACTTCAGTGCACAAACTGCAGTTATTTTGAACACTGCATGTGGGCACAAGCAATAACCACCTGTTAAAGTACTGATGCTCCTACACGACATTTCAAAATACATTTTCTCCAGTACTGGCAGTGGTTATTTTTGGCACACGCTCTTATTTTGTAAACCCATTCTCCTCTACTACCTCCACTATTATCTTGACCTAGCATTTTCCTTCTGCTCTGAAACAACACTTTGAACAGTGACAGAACCAAAACCCAGAGTCTTTCTGAGAATCAGAGGCATGCTGTGACTGTAGCTACAGCCATGCAAATCGAGGGAGTGGGGTTCCTGTGGATTTGCCCAGTATGGGAGATAAGAAATTGCTTAAGTCTGAACCAAAGGGGCTACACTGATAGTCAGAACAATTAAGGAAGAATCTAAATAAAATAAGATACAACCAACAATTTGCATTTAAAAGAACAATGGTAATTTGCACTTAACAATGATCAAGATTGGTAAACATCTTTTTGCAATGTAATTATGATCAATTTCATTCAAGAAAAAAATGCCACTTGAAACTATTTTCTTTACTAACAAGATTCTTAGGGAAAAAATCAATTTTATAAAATGTACTTAGCAAGATTTAAATAGGAAAAAAGATCAGGCCATTTGCCTTCATGTACAATTTGATCAGATAGCATGTAATAGAGGTGACAAAGCCCTTTGAATGTTCCTCCATGACTTGAATTTCAGCTAATTTTCTTATGCAAATAAGGGCTAACTAGTTACTCTTAAAAATTCCATCTCTTTTGACTACAAAAACTCTAAATAGATTATTTGTAGCACTCAAGTTTAAGTAGTTTTGAGTGAATTCTCATCTCAGTGCACAGACAGCTATGCATAAGCCTCTCATTAAGGATAAACCACCTCTCATTAAAATGAGAATATACCCCTAAGGGTTACTGAATTAAATTCATGTTTCTTTATTCATCTAAATTATTTTACATTTTCATAGCACATTAACATAGTCTCTGTAACCTTTTGGTACAGGCAGGTATTCTTCTCATAATCTG